>CM060846.1:113607597-113925097 GCA_030762175.1 Metallyticus violacea | reverse complement strand
TCTTGTGATATAACCATAATGTTCATCATATCCATAGAGTCAGCAAAATCACTTCTCTTAAGATTATGGGTCTTTCGAATTTCGTGAGGTTTATACCCATAGAATATTAACATGTTATAAGAATGAAAATACAATGTTGTAATTATTAATTGTATGGTATCTAAGAGTATGATTGTAATCAATGGTATTATAAACAATGCTAGGATGAATATGCCGTCATAGTGAATGATTATATTCTTTCGACAGAATTAATTGGCGGTTAAACTGGGTCATAACTACTAGTCGCCACTTAAGGAATTAATCTTTAATAGTAGATAAACCATGTGCCCCGGGCATGTAGAATTAGATGAGAGAGGTTCATGGTTTCGTGCTTGGAGGATGATACGGTAGTTCAGTTGGTAGAGCGTCAACCCCGAAGGCTGAAAATTCGTGGTTCTAATCTCGGGTGTAACCCGATTTAAAGAATGAAGTCTGATTCTTCATTTCTAACTTATATTCTGTACAGGGCTAGTGTGAAAGAACAATTTACACACACAGATATATATATGTGTGTATATATATGTGTATATATATACATTAAAAGTTACCAAAACTTTTTCTAGTGTTATATTTTAACATTCCTGTTAAAGGCAGGAATTGAAATCATATCCCTGCAAAAGAAATGGTGTCTCCATCAATAATGTTAGCACTTAATAAAGGGCGCTGGATTGAATCTATGCTCCTGTAAGAAGAAAGACAAGAGCAGGCGCCTCCACCAATTATGTCGCGACTAACCTATGCTTGTTAAGTCTTACCCTTCTCACGCCGAGGATTAGCATGAACATTTGAGGAAATCGCTCGAAGAGCTATGGAAGCTAAACCTGCGTCATGATTCAGAGCATTTGTTACTGAAATGTTAGACATAAAGAAATAGTATTAATGCTGCTTCTCTTATCTCCGGGAGTTTGCTGCCTGCACGGAGCTCGGCGATATCAGTTCCCCAGGACGACCCCGCATGCTCATTTTATTGTCTCCACTATATAAGAACTTGACCGGGAAGTGGTTGTGCTATTTCTACATTTTAACCCGTAATTTCTCAGATTTTAACTGACGTCAATAAAACATGTCTTAATTCCTTAATTTGAGCCCTTAAGCATCTTGCCTAATTTGTCAGGTTTACCCTTCAAATAAGCGCTAATAAATGGGGGAAAAAACTCTTGGAAGCTGCACCCAACTGTGATTATCTCATGACGTGTCTGTGATATTTAATGATAAACAGGAGGAGATAGTAGATATATTCCAAGTTAAGTGTTCTTTGTCCTACATTGAGGTTATCCTTTCCATGGACATAGCTGTAGATATTGAATCGAGACAACACTTTCTTAATAATTTGTCTAATTTAAGCATGATCTTGGCTTTAGCATGTGACAATATTAAAAGCTATTAATATTGTCTTAATATGTAGAATTGTATATTTAGATGCAGCTAAGCCAATCACATTAATATTCGTAGTACCATTAAGTTTAGACCATTGACTATATTTAGCTTGCACGGAATGGAATTTGTGCCCCGGTTAGAAGAGGTAATGAGCAAAATGGTATATGAATGTAATTTGCTACGATTCCTAACAGGGTGGCTCAGGCGGTAACTCTTGAGACACGCATTTGGGAAGTCTCGGATTCTTGTTCCTTGGATCTTGAGGCTACCTTTGGTCACTTAAGTGAATGCTGAGGTCAATGTTTCCTATGCACAATTTTTGAGCTTTTCGTTTCATCTCATTTATTCCGTTGGTTCTTTACAGGGTCAAAAGTACTAGGCAAGGAGACTGGTGCCGTGTGACGGTGGCTTGCGCTTTGAAAAGGTTTTTGCTCCGGTTTCTGGTATGGCAGCTACCCTTCTGAGGGGCTCGAACTCCTTGGAGGGAGACTACGTTGGCGTTGGAGTGTTCAATCTGGAAACATTGTTACGGATCCCATCTATGTCCGTTCCTCACCGCCCTGGATCCTGGCCTACCGGTGCCTCCCTCACCTCTACCTGTCTCCTGGAGGTGCTCTCTCTAGGGGCGAAGGAACAAGTGACCAGTCCTTGAGCAAGGCCGAAGTACTGAAATGTCCTCCTCCGTTCATAACAATCCAATATACTCTAATTTTGTTTATAAAACTATTAAAATACAAGGACTGTGCTTCTTTTCAATAGGGAAACTCAGAAAGCTGTATAAAACTTGAGGCTAAAGGATATGGTATTTAGAATAATAAACGTATATATCTCTGTATAATTTAGCTTCATGCGTGAGACTACAGGTTTTTTGGTATCCTTTGCATTCCAATTACTCAAGAAACTGCTCTTAATACACTAGGACATGGTTAAAGGCTATAAAGTAGGAACATCTTCATAAATATTCTACTCATTGACATTATTGATATTATTTTTGCAAATAATACTTATATTTCAGTCTTCAGAAAAAATAAATACATTTTACCAAAAAGTCTATGAACACTGCGATATACTGACGCGGTTAAACTGTAATGGTAGATTAATTAAAGCCTAAGAATATCTTTTGGTATGAAACCACTAACCGAAGTACACAATTGATAAAAACATCGCAAATCAATTAATTGGTTACTTAGAGAGAACGAATGCACGCTACAAATATATAGATTTTATGAATATAATTCTAAAATGAGATAGAGGGACTTCTAAATTTTATAGATAAATTTACATTTAATTACTGATGTTGTTAGTTAGTGAGCTACTAAAAGAATACTTATAAAATTATAAAGTTAAGAAACACTTATATTTCCAAATATATAACATCAAAACATAGGAAACAAAACTCTACGGTCACTGTAGTGAATAAACATGGCACTGCTAAGTTTTGAAGCTAGTTTGAAATGAGAGAATAGGTGCTCCAAGATAACAGGGTATCAGAAGTTAAGATAAGTAAGCTGTTTTAGCGCTGGGAACTGTTGGTTTGTCCAGTTGATTGTCTCCACAGGGAGCATCACTGCAGCGCAACATCATTCTCAGTACGCCGGACTCCATTTCACTATTTCTCATATCAAATAGCCCCTCAACCCTTATCAGAAAAGCTGAACTTTCTCAGATAAAACCGTTTCTGTATTTTCATTGTGCGTGTCAAAGCTCGAACCCAAGATCACCAGATTAGTAGCCAGTGATGAATCGTGCAATTATGATACATTAACCTCCAGGAGTTTGCCTTTCCTAATACAAAGTACAATTCATTTACTTGGATTAGCTTCCAGGTCGATTTCGCGAAAATGTTGCATAGTTATACGCTTGAGTTCAGCGGCCACTTCTTTATATTTTCCAATGATAGAATGAATGAATGTGTTTAACGCGCGTTTTTGCTACAGAGGCACCACAGGCGTTGGGCACCGATGATACATGAAATGAAATGAAATGGTATATTGGGAAAGAATTTATTTTTAAGGGAGGAAACGTTCCAGGCCAAACTTTGGAGTACCTCCCCGGCATTTTCCATTTATAAGAACTGAGGAAAACCTGGAAAAAGTCTCAATCAGAGAGGACAGTCCTGGCGGAATTCGAACCCCAGACCTCCCGCTCACGAGTCCGCGTCTTAACGACCTCGGCCACTCGTGGCGGTTTTTCCAATGATAGCAGTGTCGTCTCTAAACTATGAGAGATGGAAGGTCTTCCGAAAAGCTTTTCCCATAGTGTCTGCCCAAGGTCTGTTCACTCAAATCATCTAATCTATAATTTGTTGCTAGATTGTACAGAGATGAAGAGAGAGAGAATCTTTACATTACACTTTCAGGAAGATAGGATCAGCTTTACTCTGAGGTATTTCAATTTGAATTTTAATCCGGAACTCAGAACTCCTTAATATTAAGTTCATATTTGTCATCATTATTCATAATATTTCATTATTATTAAGATTAATATTTTATGTATGTAATTATCTGAGCAGATGGAAATATTTTGTGCATATCGGAGCAAGGTGAAAGTTTGGTATTCATTTTTCAGGTTCTTCTGTCGTGATGGCTGAAAGACACCTGTATGAAAGCCTTTTTGCAAGAGCAAATGTATGTTTATGGGTTTTATTGTGTGCAACACAAGGGTTGTCTACAAGAGACTTAGCTGAGGCAGGCAGTGGAAAGAGACAGGCTAAGAATAGTTACTTTTCATCTGTGTGAATATTTTAGAGCGGATATTGCCGGCATACTGTATAAGGGTCATTTCCACTTTCAGGGTAACAGCTATTTACATTGTTTATCCAACGGGACTAGGGAGACAAAGGGAGGTGCGCCACTCGTAGGAACTACAGATTTCTGAGAATGCATCTAAGATGACAGCTATAAAATAGTACAGGACACATTAAAGGGCTAACCGCAAAAATAACATTTTCCCAGGAAATAGAGATAGCAAACATGGGTAAAACGTTCGTTATCTATTGGAAAATTTGACGATCTAAAAGAGACTAAAGGAAGAAAGAGTCATTAGAAGTCTAATTTGAAAGGCATGAGCCGAAATTTATAACACAGGCTTTTTCTGGGAAAATAACGGGCCACAGAAATCATGGGAACTTAGCTGAGAAAAGTAGTGACAGCCAATGGACATTGCCTAAAATAGCATGAATCGAAGCCGGTCTGTAAAGCAATAAATATTAGGGGATATCCAATAAGGAAGCCCGGAATTCATTCTGTTCAATTCAATCAGAATAACATAGAATTAAAATTCACGTAAGGAGGGGCTTAGGAATAAAAAGTCAAATGTTAAGGCGTTCAGGGAGTACGAATTCGAAGTCAGGCAGTAACAAAATCGGGAAGTTACAAGTTCGTTGTGAAGGATAAGTAATGGAGAGGAAGAAATTATATAGGCAATAAGTTTGTTAGTGACCCAGAACAGTCAGTTTTGAGTGAGTTAGTTAGGGAACATACTGCCTAAACTACAGTCAGAATTCAGGCCTCCACAGACAGTCCGACCTACAGTTGGAAATCTTGATCAAGCGAATAAATGGTGATTTAAAGAAACGACCGTGTGTTTTTCTCTGTGGCTGATGAGTTAACCCTTCTCTGGCCTTAACGGGTCACAAAACATCCAGTATAGCGAACTCTGAGATCCTAACATCCACATCAAAAACCCCATCAAACGGAGCAGCAGTGGGCAACTGTGAAACAACTACTTGGCGGTCAGCCTCATCCCCAATACACACCTGCACTCACGAAAATTTCCGCTTCAAATTGACTTGCTAACGAGGGGCATAGAGACAAGGAACTTCTATAATCATATAAATTATTAGACCACCAACATTACAACATTAAAACAAAAATCCGATTTCATGTTTCATTCTCCGATTGTAGATTGATAATTAATTCTGATAATTTAGAAGGGATTGCTTCTGAGTAAAGAGTTTTATTCAAATAAGTAGACCCCAGTTATCAAAGGATTTTCTTACGTCCAAGAAAACCACAGTGACGTCATATTTTGCCTTTTTAGCACATTTTATTGTGGACCTAGTATTGATATATTTATTAACGTGCCTGGCATGCTATTAAAGCCTCGTTCTTTGAAGTCCACATACATAGGAAGATAGTGATCTAGTATTCGTTCAATTACTATTTATGGCTGAACAGATGGTGCTAGGACACCACTTTATTATGATGTTCATGTCTCTATTTTTATATAATAGAACAGTTCCTTGCCCTTAGAAAGTATCCCGTCTGCAACATGTGCATGGAAATTTTTCATATTATGTCACTGTGTCATCATTGATAGCCCTGACTAGTATGCGGTCCGACCCAGATATGTCGATGGCTATCTGGCGGATGGCTGGTATTATTTCTTCCTCAGAGATAACAGAATTAAAAGAGTCACCTAGCAAGGCCCGATCGACATTGGTTATTTTTAGAAAGATTTACTTCTTTCTCTGCTGTGTTGGGAGAAAAAAGCGTTGTCGTAATTTTTTTTTTTTTTTTTTTTTTTTTTTAGGTTCGAGAAAGATCGTATGGCATTCCACCTCTGATAATACAATATAAATTAAGTAAACTCATAGTTGTATCTAATTTTTCTGCTCTCGCCGTCTCGCTGATTTACTCTCATTGTATTTTTATCATCTATGTGTATATTGGATATTTCTTCCGAGCTTCATAATACTTTGTGGCCGGACGTTTAGGTCCTGGAAGGCAATTAATACTAGCTCTTAAAACATTGAAAAAAAAAACATCTTCAACTTAGTGAAAACGACCTCCGCCATCTGTTTTGTAAATTTAGGGTTCTTATAGTTGGTAAGACAGTGTAATTTTGCATGCCTCGGAGGTGTTTATGTTGCGTTGAAATGTCTGGTCCATTGATTGAGGGTTCTCCTGAATTATTTTGGATTTTATTCGAGCTGTATCTTGCTGAAATCCTAGAACGGCGAATGTCTGGATGTGAACGACTTATGAATATGTTAAGACCTCGTTCATTTTAAAAGAAACCTCCACAGTGCTGATATTTCCCGAGTATCCCCTGACTAGAACTGATAACTGAGATGGGGTGTGTTTGTATTGAAGTTAACCTTCAACTTTACTTAATATTTCACAGATTTTCTTGAATTCTTCCTTGGTACCACGTACACACGTAATGTTTGCCAGTTATTACAAATGTTTTTTTTTTCTTTCCATCTGCTTGTTTCAGAAGCAAAACGTTTCAAAGAAAAAAAAATATGGCAAACGTTATTTAAGGGGAGGAGGAACAATATTAGTTGAATGTTATTCATAGAAAGTTTTCAAGGTAATTTCAAGGTCAATTCATTATTTAAATTACAATCCCATTTTTTTATCTCATTCTTATTTTACGCAAAAAGGGAAACAACTTTTGCCTGAAAAATGTTCTTTACTAAGCGAATAGTTATTTATCTTATTTCATAAAACTGGATAACATACTTTGAAAGACTAACCTACATTTCATTTCTTTTCATTTAATAATTTGCACTTCTCCTGTAAGCAGCCGCACTTAGGAGGCCCGTAAATTAAATAACCTCACTGTAGTTCTATGAATGAAAATTAATTCCCAATGCTCTTTAGTTACTTTGAAACAGTCATCGTACAATTTATGTCACGTTATTTTCACCTAAAAACATTAAAATACTTAGAATTTGTAGTTGTAGTCGTAGTTGTTCATGCAAGTTGTCAGATGTTCCTTGAGCTACTTGTAAGTTACATTTGTAATTAAACTTCCACATTTGGGAGGCAGAATTTCCAGCAGTTTTTATCATACGTTTCTTATGGAAGGAACGTTTACGAATGCTTCCTGATTGTGGTTGAATGACTGATGTCCCTTTAAAAACTCTTTTTGGCCCACATTGCGTGAAATCACGAAACTTCTAATTATTAGCTTGTTAATAGCTGGACTGTGTGATAAAATGTATTCGGAATATACCGCGAGTCAGTATGAAAGGATAACAGAAACAAATATATTGCCTTATAGCTACTACACTCTCTTTCGGTTTCTCTTATTCACTCTCCGAGGCATACCTCACCCCTCCCAGCTAATTCTAAGAACTAGATCAACTGGTTATACTGAGAGAAAATCGCTCCACATAGTGACGCCATTCATTTATAACGATTCACGGTAAAGTTCTCCCGTCCCCCATGTGCTAGCTCCTCAGAAAGTCCATTTCTAAATCAGAGACCGAGACAAAAACCTTCACAAATAGCAAGCAAGCTACTATTACACCCCGCTTTACTTCGTCCTGGCACTTCGATCCTGTAACAGAACGGAATGAAATTAAATGAAATGGGAAAGTGAAAAAATTTCGTGGAATGTAAATGTCAAACTCGCATTCACCGAAGTAACCAAGGGAAACCGGGGGGGGGGGGGTGCAGATCAAGATAGCTGGCGCAACGGGAATTGAACCCCGGGTCTCTGAAATGTAAAGTCTCACGGGTTACCGCTTGGTGAGAGGAGGGGGAAGTCAGAAGTTGTAATTGTCACGTAGTGCAACAAAATGCAATGTCTCTCTAACTAAAGACGAACGGGAAAATGGAATATGTTTGTGTAAAAGTCAACCATTAAGCACGTCACAATTGTAAGCAACTACGAGAGTGTTAAAGTAGAACTTTTATACAGCATGTGCAGATTTAAAACTTGTAAGGAATGAAAAGCAGCTATTTCTTAACACTTTTAATTTTGATTTTAGTTAAAGCACAATTTTATCTACAAAAGGAGTTGTTTCATCTAAAAGTTTAGATCAAGTAAAGTAGGACATGCTCTATACTGCAAGATTTTACCCAAAAATATTTCCCCAAAATAAGGACATTCGCTGCACTTACGAAGTGCACTTACATCTTTTACGTCTTTGAGCAAACATTTTCGAAAACGCACATTTTAAGAGCAGCGAAAGCTTCAAGTTGACACATTTACATTTAATTTCCCTCCTTAAATGATGCAATGCAACCAAATGTAACCAGGTTGGTAAACAAGAAATATTAGGTGCACACTTTAGCAAAATTTAAGTTTGTAGCATCTATTTTTCTTCATCCTCACATTATAAATCTGTTTATATACACAGTTTCTATTACCAGACCAATTTAGGTATTTTAATTTAAATATGTTTCGTTCATTTTTAGCTCTCTAAATATTAAGCTCTTATTTATACATAAAATCGCATCAGTTGTATAAGTCTACCTGTAGTAGAAGTATAATATAAGTAAAGTATATTATTTTGTGTCAGGAGAATTTATTTTACTTCAGCAACACTATTTATGAGTTTATGAAACCCTTGTTTTTTCATGGATGATGACATAATTCGTGTGGCCTGTGGAAGAAGGAAATGTCTTCCCTAGATTTTTCCCCCTTTCTTTCTGTGTTCCGCATTGCCACTATAATAGGTGATCAAATTTATTCCGACTTCATTGCGAGTCATTTTGAATTAATGACGTCACTTTTGCGGAGCAAATTTCTATCCTAACCATTTGATATAGTTGTGAGAATTCTCTGTGCAGGAGTGGAGTGCGCGTCAGAGAGGGACAAGATTCAAGATTGTTTATTCATGAATTTGACCTGTGGACTACAAAGGACGGCCTTACAGGTTGAGTTTACATATATCTATAATTAACAGTTATTGGTGTGTCTAGAATTTAATGAAATAACATAAATCCATACGGAGGACCGGTATGGTTGCCGGCCGAGAGAGAACAACCTACCTTTGACAGTTTATCTGTTGAAATCTAACCTAGCATAATTTGCTGTATTTGGGTGATACTTTTTTTATACACAAGTAAGTAACCTTAAAATTAAGCCTTAATCTACTTTTAAGCCTAGCCTAACCTAATATATACAATATGTCCAAGAGTAAGGCGCTGTGCCTGCATGTCGTTTGCTTTTAGAGAGGGACAGCGAGAACGAAAGAGAGAGTGGTGATGTCGTGATGATACACGTAGTAGCAGCAGCAGTAGCAGTAGCAGGGGTAGTAGTAATCAGAGTAGTGTAAATGTTTTCGTTCAACGGGAGGACATTGAATAAAAAAATTTACCATGGTAATAAACTTGAAAATTAATTCAATTTTATAAATCCAAGGTTCAGATTAATGCAGTTGAACAAAACAGTAATGAAACACGTTGTCCAGAAGAATGAACGTTAATTCATATCGTATGTTATAAGAAATAAAATTAGATACCCCCCAAAATAAATACGATGCACAATTGTTACTGAAGATTTTGGAATTAAATTATCTCTTGAATATTGGTGTATTTGAGTACAGTTGTCATTTTTTGTATTTTTTTTTTCTCTGAGTTGCCCCTACGGTAAGTAAGGAGGCATAGCGCATTTATATATCAATAAAATTGGGGATAAGGAAGACAATATATTAGTGACTCTTAATTAATATGAATTATAGCGGAAAGGACTACGGGAGTTTTGGTATGAAATGAGCGAAATTGGTGTAACATACTTGCTGCCCATAGAAGCTTGTTTTGCAATACAAGATGCTTTTGTATATAGATCAGGTATATTTTCATATTTAAACAGTTATACTTTTAAATTCCTTGAATATCTACAGAGAAGGTTTTTAATATATTTGTTACTTTACTGTTTTACGTAATGTATTTGTTATGTTTAAGTTTTTAATGTGTCTTTAACTTCCTAGATTTCAAGAAATATGTGGTGAAAACGATTTGGAAGTTTGCAATGCCGCTTAATTGATGAAGGTTAAGGAAGTTTTCTAAAACACCCATTCAGATAATCATCCTTAAAAAGTTCGCTAGCCCTTACATTCTGCTGTCAGTTTTTAATGTGTTGAACGGAAACTATTTCTAACATTTTAAAATACCAAAAGAGGAAAGATAATGATAAAACGAAACCTCAGAATTTATCGTTAATGATTTTGTGTTGGTATATCTGCCCCATTTTGATAAAACAAGTTATTTATCAAATTGGTTTTCTGTATCGGGTAAGGTCTGCCTATAGTTAAGGCATTTAGTGTACGATTATGATTGCTACTTCTAAATATTTTCGTGCATTGAGCATGTCGTTATACAGTCCAACAGGTTTCTGTAAATCGGAATGGAATTTTAAGTGAAAAAAATATTTATTTATATTGAAATAAAACCCAACAACTTTAACTAACTGAAGAAGGGAGTCCGTAAGAAAAGGTAACTGAAATTAATTATTTACGAGGTCAATGAAGGAGCGTTGAAGAGAGAATGGATAAAATTTCTTTATATTCTAGTAAAAGAAAAGAAAGTTCTTCGAAAATTCAAGGATTGAAAAGCCGTTAGCATGAGGCTTATCGGCCGCGTATATTCAGGACTTCATTTAGTCTTCTGGGAAGAGATAGAACTAAAGCTGCATATTTGAAGTCGCCTTCTATTGCTCTCCCAAACTAAAACACGATATCTTAGAGTTGCGGTTGTCCCCAATCCCTGTCGCTTAACAACATCCCACCATGATAGCCCAGATGTTCTCTGTAGGATTTAGATCTGGGAATCTTGCAGGTCACTCCAGGAAAAAAAAAAAGAAAAAATAAAAAAAAAAAAAAGTCTCTTCCATCCAACCATCAACTCTGCTAGTATTTTTTTTAAATAGTGTTTAAAGTCCGTTTTTACTGCTGAGGCACCACAGGAGGTTCTGTGCAAGTATGGATAATGTTTGTGGATGATAGGCGTTTCCTAAGCAAAATAAATTGCACGCACGCTTGGATGCATGCAGTTCTCTGTAATTTCGATATAATCCTCATCCTGGAGGTAACTTCCACTAACTCTCCCAAGCCCGACGCGCTCATTCAACCCAATTAGGTCACGCTAATGCCACCACTTCTAGTTACAGCAACAACGTGCTAAGAGGCGTAGGGGGATTGCTAGGCTGCCACAGGTCCATCTGCCCTTTTCATCAGACTAGATTACGTTTTTCGAGAACACATCTTGAGGTAGATATTCAAGGCGCGCTTCTCGGTGCGCTGCAGTTAGGACCTCCTTTCCGGCAACTCAGCGAAAGTGAACACCAGCAGCATGAAAATAATTTTGGACCATAAGACGACTTACTGAGAGGTTAAGGCCGTGTTTCAACATATTTACTGGGAGAAATGTGTTTGCCTTTATTTGTCTCCAAAAGAGCATAACTCATCTCCCTGTTTATCATCTGGGGAGAACCGAACTTGGCTCGTGTTTATCCCTTCTTTTCCTCTTCTTGGTATTAGCGAATACAATGTCTCACGGTTTCTTCCGATTTGCCTACTGTATCGGCTATGTTAGAAACTGAGCGGCTACACTCGCACATATTAAAATGCGCTCTATGTGCCTTCACTGGTGAAAGGCATGATATTTGTGATACAAATTTTACCAAGCTCAGCCCTTATATACTTGTAGCTTAGCTAAAACCCCGCGTAAACGTGTAGGATGCATCAGTAAGTAAGGATGAATAACATGGGATATTTTCTAAGCAAAAAAAAAAAAAAAAAAACAACGGGCACAGGCAGCACAGGAAGAAAACAAGGTTTTGTCTCAATAAACAAGCACAATAAAATAAAGTGCATAATACTGGAAAATAATGAAAAGTTTTAAGTAGTATTATATTTCCTCGTTTGTTTTTCACGTGTGTCAACCAGTACTTCTTTTATATCATTAATAATTTTTGTGTTCATTTACCTGGAGTTTGTCAAAAACAGAAACTTAATTAACGGTTTAATTTCTTCAAATACAATGCTCCTTACAAACTTTTGCCACTCATCTTAGTATATGTATACCTTACATTAACATAAAATTGATTAGAGAAGAATTGCCTTCTAGTAGCACCAACATGCTGTAGGAAACAACCTACGTTTGTCCCGATTTGTATATTTTCAAAGGATTTTCTACAATACAACGCTTTCCTTCAACCCAAAACCATTTTACAAAGTTCTGTCTTCGGCATTTTCTTTTATAAGTTTCCTCCTATTCATGCTTCTCCTGACATCGTCTATTGTTCTCGGCTGTCCTCTTTTCATTCTACCTTCAGGATTCCACTCCAATGTCATCTTTGGAATTATTCCTTTCTCCATAATTTTCATGTGTAAAACCATTTCTATGTTCTGTCTTCAATTACTTCAATATTTTTCTTTTAAACCTTCATTTCTCAAATTTACTAATTTTAATTTTCTCCATTTTTGACTTTCTCGCTGCTGTTTGCTCATAGTTCACTTCCATAGTCCGTAATTTATTTGCAAAGTTTATATAAAACGTCAAGATGCTTATCCACGTATAGACTTTTTCAATTTATAATTTAGCATTTTTGTTTTGTTTGGAAGATTCTTACTCCAGATGGTAGCGTTAAACATGTCAAGTATTTTTTTTCCCTTTATTTATTCTTATTTAATTTCAGATGCATTTTTTTGCATCAGCTTCCAAAATGGATCCCAGGCATTGCATTTATTGCGCGTTTATATTTCTTCTTGTTCACTTTCTAACTTTTCATCATCTTCCATCATCAAGGTTAAATATTCAGTTTTTTTTAAAATTAAATTTAACCTCCATTTTCTAGTCTTAAGCTAATTTCCTTGTAATATATGGCATTTTCAATTTTTGGGTCATTATGACTTGGTCATGCGCGAAAAAATAGTTACATAATAAATTTTGCGGATTCATTGGAACTCCCATAACATTGCTCTTTCTGGACCATTATCTTAGACTTACACCAATAAGAATAGCGATGACTTACAACATTCTTATTCCTTTGTGTTATAGAATTCTCTATATAGCCTGTTTCCAACTTTAATTTGACACCTGTTCCTTAAATATACTGATATTAAATGTATTATTGTGTCTTCGCTAATTGGCGCTTCTCTTAAAGTTTGCCATAATAATTTCCTGAGTATGTTATCATACAGTATTTTAGAACAACAAAAACCAGTCCTATATCTTTTTAATAATCTTTTATTTTTTCAAAAGAATTCGCAGTGTGGAGATGTGATCTATACATGACTTTTCGGTTTAAGGCTTCCTTTTTCCTTTGAATTATGCTATTGTTCTTCCAAACGATGTTATATTATTCTGACAAAAGTGTTCATTATAGAATTCATTTTACACATATTCCTTGAAATGTTTGATATTTTCTATCTCTCTTTTTCTATATTGAACTAATAAATCCTAATTTCAATTTTTTGGAATTTCTTATGATAGAAAAATCGTCCGATACAATGTTGTCATAGCGCTAGTCATCCATTCAAACTGACTGACCGTAAGGTCCGAAAAAATTTGATCATGTAGTATACGCGATCGTGGTAATTGTTTTCACCTCTGACATATTAACATGTACAAATTAATAACCTTGATAGTTAAATTAACAGTATCCAATGCCTTGTCAAATAAAGTCATTGGAATATTCCGTCACTATATTCGTATAATAACCTGGCTGTTCGAAAGACGATACACGTTTTTCAATGCGTTAGTCATGAGACACCTCCCTTCGTGCCTAGGCATTCTCTGGTATGGATATTTACTTTCCATGAATTTTCCGCTTTCCCATATCGTTTTGTTGGTTTTCTTACAGGGTCGACAGTGCCAGGACGAGATGGGCTGGCATAGTGTGACGCTGAATTGCTCTTTGTAAAGGTTTTCCACGGCGAATGAGGGGAGGCTCCACCGGTATCGGAGTATTCTATCTGGAAAAATGCTAGGGACCCCCTCTACGACCGTACCACCAAGGGTGGCCGAGGTCGTTAAGGCACGGACTCGTGAGCGGGAGGTCTGGGGTTCGATTCCAACCAGGACCGTCCTCCCTGACTGAGGTTTTTTCCAGGTTTTCCTCAGTCCGCAAAAATGAAAAATGCTGGGGGGGTACCCTAAACTTAAGCCTGGAACGCTTCCTTCCTTTAAAAAAATGTTTGTCCAATTTATCATTTCATGTATCATCAGTGTCACTGCCTGTGATGCCTTAGTAGTAAAACGGGGTTAAATACTGTTAAAATAATAATAATAATAATAATAATAATAATAATAATAATAAAATCAACGACCCGCAGTCGCCACAGGCAGGTTTCTGCATGCCTGGTTTCTCCCTCATCTCATTCCTTCCTCCCGAAGTTGCCTCAGCGTAGGCACAAACGGCCAACCCGTGAGCAAGACCCAAGTACCGCGGCATCCTCAGCCCCAATTGTTGCCATAGAATCCAATATTTATTTATTCCTTACTAATGTCTAGGCCTCGATGTTTCTAAGCACTAAAAGCAGAATGAAGCGGAATAAAATTATGTTAGTGTTGGAGTGTAGAAGACAGATGGGAGTACATAGGCCACGAGCTATAAACTACCCTCTCCCCTTACGCCTATCATTCATCGGCTATAGTTTACTTTCCGGGCAGTTTGCTCATAGTGTGTTTGATTGTATCTAACTTGATGTTAAGTGCTTAAGGATTCCGATGCCTACTAATATCCTGACTAGATGAGTTTATGACATTTCATCCTCTTAGTTACTCGATATATAATAGCAAGTTTAATTTTGCCCCAATGTCTGTGGTGCTGCAGTAGTAAAAACAGGCGCTAAACACTATTAAAAAGATAATAATTTTGCCCATCGTCAGAACGAGTCAAATGTAAATCACTCCATGCTCTACAAAAGTATACTAAAATGCGAGGAACGTCTCACAAGGAAATCTACAAAATGTTTATAGCTCATATACTACCACTAGGGATCGACTGTTGTCCAAGAAGGAATTTCGTGCTTTTATTCCATTCTCAAGTGCTAGGACTATGTCTATGACTGAAATTCATGGTCAGTTAGTGAAATTCTACGGATGAAATAGAAAATCATGATGAGCCACCAGAGCGTGGCAAATTGGTACCTATAATTTAAAAGGGACAATTGACTCTGCGCGGAGTGCCACACCCATGAGAGATGACAAGATTTGCACATGTTTCTAGCTCTCAAGAATACAGATTTCAAAGTGATGAAGATATCAAAACAGGGCTAAAAAAACTGCCTTAATCACCAGGATGCAACACTTCACTATAGAGGCATCGACAAACAAGTCTCAAACACAGAAAAAAATCTTTCATGATATTACTTCTTCATAAGTCTATATATGCAGAGGTTTCCAGTAGCTAGTGATAATATTTCAATTAATCTTTTATCAAGCACTTAGTTAAATAAGACATTCTTCTTCGGTTTGCCATTAACTTCAATAAAAACATTGGTCGGAAAAAACAGCAGTTTCGGAGAACCAATACCTGCCGAGCTGGCTGCTGCCACAGAGACAATTTTGCCTTTCAATAACGGAATTCCTATTTCTAGGAACTTGTAAAATAACTTTAGGAGGCTGCATAAACTATGTCTCGAGTCCATTACACTAGGGAAAAATGTTGGAACTATCGGAAGTCAAATATAAAAAAGCATCTGAACAGCCCACAAATACAATGGCCATTAGGCCATGCAATCCGTTCTTCAAATAAAATAAATACAAAAATAATAACTTTAGATTCTTTTCCGTGGTAATTAAATGGTTTTGTTTCTGAATAAACGCGTCTTTTAAACTTCAGATTTCCAACATTAAATTTCACAGGCTTCTGGACGATGAATGAAATTAATCATTATTGAAGTAAATTAAGTTCTGAACCCAATTTAATGCCATCCAAAACTATTTACTATTTCCATTTTCAAGAAAAACTCTTTTAAAAAGCACCAAAGTAGCATTTTCCTTTATGATGCCGAAATGTGGCTCATTTATATATTAATGACCGGGTGTATCATAGAGGTGGTGCATGGATCAAGGTGATACATTTTGATAACTGTTTCTTTAAAAATAGAGCAGTTTCGTATCCAGAGCTCACAAATACCACCCGCAATACACAGTTCGCACCATTGCACCACTCAAAAATATTGAACATCTAAAGATCTGAAAGGAACTAATATATGATATTAACAAATAATTGTAAATATATTCTCATATCGCTAATAGCAAGTTAATTAGGCCTAAATAACTGACAGAGCAATTTTCAAAGGTTAATTTGAAGAAGAAAATCATTGCTGTCTATGACTTTCTATATAATGCATTAAACTTAAGAGAGCGAACATTTCTGAAACTTTGAATTGGATGGTCAACATTTATTTAACGCATTTAGATTTAGCATTCCAAATTTTGAACTATTACTATTTTCCTGTTATTAGTATTCAACTATTCACTAGTATTAGAAAGTACTCACTTTCTTCGTCTTTTTTCGAATTTAAATATCAAAACTACAATTGTTACGCACGTGCAACACAATTTACTCTTTCCATCAAACTGCGTGAGAAGTAAGATTACCAGAAATGCAATAAAATCATTCCCTGGAGATGAAACAACTTGAATTACTTTGTCATCAATCGAATGCATACCACCCCGCCACGTTGTAATCTGCAAGTACCGAAATAGAGTTCAGATCATTTTTCAAGAAATAAATACAAAAAAATATGGATTTGATGATGTGTACCTTCCAAGTTCATACCTCAAGTAATCGTGGGATACTAGACACAGCATAAAATTGTTGCTTACTCCCTACTGGCAGTTAGCCTTCTGTTTATAGTTCACCAACGTTTGAGATAACCATTGCCTTTGCATGTGGGGCCTTTTCTATGTTCAGCGCACATTCAACATGAAAATAGAGGTTAAGTAACAATTATAGAATATTACAAACTGGTAGTAGGTATATATTATAAAAGTTTGTATACATATTACAAATATATTTATACATGGATCTTCGATTGTATATGCATATACACAATTAGAAACGGGAAATAAATAATAAAAATACAAGACAATAACAGCAACAAAAATAACAATATTAATATACATAAAATGTGAAGGATGATATTTACAATAATATAAGTGGAAACATCTGGTACAGCCTGGCTTGTGTCTCCAACCAAAGTTGATTCGATTCTTTGATTTTTTTGTTTATTTACGGATACTCTTTAACATGTTAAGTCGTCAGTGTCCCATTCAATTAGGGCGTGAAACGGCCGACAAATTTTGCTCAGAGGCTTCCTTTTTTTAGGCTTGAGGTTCTTTATCGTGCCGTAAATGTACGACCCGTGACCCACGGTTGTACTTCCCTTCCCCTTTACTTAGGATTTTTATGCCCATAAAATCCATTGGTCCTGGCCGGGATCGAACCTGGGATCTTGGGTTTAGGAGGCAAGTATAGTTACCACTACACCACTAGCACCGACGAAACCAGAGTTACTCGGGTGCACATCTAGTGTGTGACGGGAGGTTTCCTTTATTTATACTCTATAGAATTAACTGCAATAATGGCTAATAAAAACTAGCGCCGAAAAACCTTTCGCGTGTTTAATAAAGAAATTCAACGCCCAACAGACTTCGAAATTCTCAAATGCATTGAGGAAAGTGTGTATGTAAAGGTAAAGAAAATTGCTGCAAACCAACTTGTAAGTAAGCAAACAGGTGAGTATTTGAAATGTGTTATTCAGCTGATTTATGAAAAACATTTGCAACAGTATACGGGAAATGTACCCTTTCAACGGTAAAATGGGAAAATGACAACTGTTACTATATCAGTAGGATATTTAGAGGTGAAGTCTATGCATGTTCTGAACTTACCTTTAAAAATTCCCAATGAACTTATTGGAAAATGCAAGAAATTATTAATGAACTATGGTCCGGCAAATATCGATATCGTGTTTGCATTGGGATTAGGATTGTTCATATACAAATAGATTAACCAATACCATCTATGATAATGGAAGCGGGATTTGAAGTAAAGTGCAATTACTACCTAAGTCACATATAAAGATTTTTTTATTTTTGTTTTGTTTCGTTTTTTATTCTTTTTATTATTTTAAGTTCTGTACATAACTGTATGAAAACATGAAAAAATAAAACTATTTAAAATAAAAACAGAAAATAAATAGGTTCAAGCCTTGTTCACTTTGACTAGGAAAAGTTCCATATTCATCCAAGTAGTTGATCCGCAAGCATGTCGCAGCATGCTAATCAATCTCTAATTGACTTAAAAGTATTTTTCTCCAACAGCGTTTTTCTCGGGTGTTCCAGGTACATACATTCGATCAGAATGTGTACCCATTCCTCATACCCTCCATGGGCAGATTCTCCTATCAGTTCTATCCGCTATTTTTGAACTATGTGTTACATTCTGCCTCGATTTCCTGTCTATTGATATCCTCTAGTCCTGTTCTAACCTGAGGCGGTTTTCGGCCGGGTTGCTGGGGAGACTGACGTCCGATGCAATTGAACATTAATTAAGTACTGCTGGCCGCGACACCTCCACGTACCAGGTCCTCGTTGTAATTATTAATCGTAATCTCCACCCCACGACTTAAGTTTCTCCCAGGGGCTCGGTTCCGCTGTTTCGTGCAATCTCGATCACCGGGCAAGAGAGAAGGGACAACTGGGCGAACTATCACACGATACTGCTTTGGAGCATCATTGAATTTCTTTTATAGAATAGTTTCATCCTGCCTTCTAGTGCGTTTGGCCTTTGGTGACGAGGCTTGCTTAATGCTCGAGCGTATAACTGATCGCCGAGAAGTTATGTGAAAATCTCTGAAAACACGCGCCGTCCGCTTGCCTGAACGCGAATGTATTAAAATGCTGCGTGAGAATCGCTTGTTTGAATTAAAGAGCTCCGCATAGCTAAGGCCGCCTAAAGATTAAGAGCTGAATGAATATTCCACTGAATGAATTTGAATGAATGCTCATTGCTGACCGTCTTAACTTTAGTCTTAAACTGAATGCCCTTTGCGGAAGATGTTCCTCCTTCAAACGGCGATAGCGTTGCTTCTTTACCTCAAACGGGGCCACCTAAACAAACTCACAGCCTCCGAGAGTTCAAAATCACATCCATTATTAGTGAGCTCTATCTCAAATTCCAGTGTGTTAACATTAAAACTTAGAAGATGGCTTCTGGTTACTGGCTACATTTAGCATCGTGCAAAAGACTTCGAAAGGTTATTCGCCTCGATAATGACTCTCTTGGAATTTGTATACAGCGGGAAAGTGTTTGTCGCCGACAGTGAATAAAATAGCATATTGTCTAGTCCTTTCTGCGGCAGATGCTCGCTTGTTCTGTTGTAATAGTCAGCTGCGTCGCTTCAGATGAGTATCATAGCACCGGAAATACACATTTTTGTACAACTGCATATTCCTTATTATTATGAATCATTTGACATTTTTCTGAGTTATTCAGTATTAATTACACTGTATATATAATATTAAATGTTATAAGTTTATTATAATTAACCTATTAAAGCAAAATTACGTCCTGATGGGATGGGGGGGGGGGCGCAAGAACTGTTACAAACGCCCCCGTCTGGGATTTCTGCCCCAATCTTGGGAAGAATATCCCGAACTTCACAAACCAAATGAGATATTCCTATTTGCCCAATAGATTAACATATTTATACAAGTTACCTACAAGTTATAAAATCTTCTTGCTCAATTCCTATCCACTTTTACAAATTATGTACTCTTACGGATTATAGATTCTTTGTGAAGTTTCATAGTTACTCAAAATCAATTTTAAATAAGCCTCCTTACCCTTTTGGATTATACTGTTTACAATCGTTTCGCACTTTTGTGTACTATAAATCATGAAACATAATAATTATTGTATAAAAGCAAGATGCTTAAACGGAGATAATTACCTGAGGAATTCCAAACTGGCTATGTTACAGTCTCTGCTAGTAGAACACATCATGCAGAGCGTTGTTTTTTTTTTTTTTTGAATGATTTATTTATGGACGCTCTTTAACAGCTCAGGTCATTAACATCCCATTCAACTCAGGGCGTGAAACGGCCGACAAATTTTGCTCAGAGGCCTCTCTTTCAGGCTTGAGGTTCTTTTCCGTGCCGTAAATGTACCACACGGGACCAACGGCTTTACTTCCCTTCCGAAGGATTTTTACGCCCCGAAAATAATCCATCGGTCCTGGCCGGGTTCGAACCCGCGATCTTTGGTTTAGGAGGCAAGTATGGTAACCACTACACCACCAGGACCGACATGTGATAGACCTGAAAATACAAATCTTAATATAGAACAATGTAATACAGTGCAAATGTTAATCGTTTTCAATCAACACATATTTACAATATATCAAGGATACAAGAGTTCTGGTTCTTCCCATTGTAATGCTAAATACTATGTGCATATTATTTATGTACATTAAAGGCATTGTGCTCCTAAGAGACCAACCTTTCTTCCCTGTAAAATAAAACTGCATGGTAAGTAATATATGCAGTACATGACAAGACAATGCAATATTAATTTTAACAGTGCATTACTTTGCCAAGCTTTTAATTCTCAACATAATACAACCTTCTCAACACACAGCTTGGTACCATCTATCACAATTGATATGCGGTAGTTATCTACCTATTTATTTATGGGGATTATTTGTTTTTTACACTATGGGAATATTTGTTAATTGTTCATCAATTTTTTTATGTACACGAAAGCTTCACTTTTCACTAGTTATTCACAACCTTATCACGACATTTTGCTAGCATTTTACACGCGGCTTTTTCCGCGGTCATTGACACTTCATGTATGACTTTTCTTCTCGCTTAAATTGCTATTACCTCTAAAATTTAAATACAAGTCTTATATTTGCATTAAGGTGGCAGTATTTTTCTGGGAACACTAAAGTGACTCCGTCCACCATCCTCAATCCTTGCGTTTAAAATTAATTCTGAAACATGACAAATTTAATGACATGGTATACAGTACAGGAAATGGCTGGATCGGAAGGTTCGGAGTATTTTAGCCTATATCGTAACGATACTTTTGTATGTCCTCATCAGCCATTTATCATACCGTTCAATTATTTTGTTTGTTTCGGATCCCGTTATTTGGAAGGTGTGTGACCCGAACAAGCTAACTATACAGCACGGTCCTCTATGTAATAGCTACATTCTTTGATACCACCTCTTAGCAAACTAGAAATCTTCTTGTCTTTAATGAGAGCCCGGTCGTCATAAGTATCGCTTCCTTCGGAAGGGAAGTAAAGCCTTGGGTCCCATGTCGTAGATTTACGGCATGTAAAAGAGCCTCAAATCTGATAGAAGAGGCCTCTAAGCAAAATTTATTGACCGTTTCACGCCCGGAATTTAATTACGACTATATATAGGCCTATTGAGTACGTATAGTTTACATTTATGTGATGTGAAATAGATCGCTTCAATTTCCTGTTTTGTAACCCATGCGTTACATTCTGTGCGGGAACATCCTCGCGAAAGCCGTACTGGTAATATGTACTGAATCATCCTCATGCTCCATAGCTCTTGCTCGAGCATCAATATATATGATGAGCTGGACATCGTTTCGAGGTCTCCCTAATAACATTGCGCTTTTGTACAAAGACTTTATTCTGTCAAACGCCGCTTGTTTGACATCTGTCCACTTCCCTTGGTACCTGATTTCAACACTTCTCTAAGAGATGCGGTCTCTGTAGCATAATTGATTAGGAAGCGCCACTGATACGTATCACTCGATAAATGGGCGTAGTTGTTTTTTATTCTGGGGACTTTAAATTTTGAAATACTCTTTCAAAATTTCGCCTTATTTCCTCTGTGGTTATCATATAACCAAGAAACTCGGTTTCAATTTTAAAGACTTCCGACTTTTCCAAGCTCATCGACATCCCGTTATTGCGCAATTTCGTGAGTACATTAATCAATACAGTCGGTATGACGATCGTGTTTTCGTAGAATTTGGGAAAGTCATCTACATACTGCACCACGAACCTTCCCCTAAGGCTGAACACCAAAAATCTTTTAAGACATGAAGAAACTCATTAACCCTCCTCATACACACAAAAAAAATCTATTATTCCAACCCACCCCACTGCAGCAATAAAAATGTTCCTTCTACGGATGGCTGTAGCTGACTGCTGTGCGCGAGGCCCTAGTGGTGCTAGCCGCAGAAGACGGTTTGACAGACAGAAGGACACATACTACTAAGCCCCATCTAGCCAAATGTCCCGTCAAATACTTTAAATTATTCAGGTAACAAAGAGAATATGTACTTTATAACCGTACATAAAGGTTCTAATATCAGTTAAACTAAAGAAAAATAGTCAGAAGTTCTAGTTCAGATACCAATAATTCCTTTCGCTTTTTGACAATGTTGTGCATGCATAAACTGAGGGTCTCAAAACACTGCAGATCTTCTGAGGTAGAATGCAACCGACAGTTAATTCAGTATGGAGTTCAGTGTATGCACCAGGAGTGTGATGAACCAGAACAGGGGTAGAAACTAAAAAAATATTTGAAGATTTTTGAATGCCTTTCACCGCTCTGGGCCCCATAAAATCTTGATTCTTTTTGAGTAAATTGAATTAATTGCTGAGAATGCTAAAATACCCTTTAATAAACTTCCTATAAAAATTGAAAATACTCAAAACTTCCTAACATGTGTATTATTCTTAGGCTAAGATAACTGGAGGATAACTGATACTTTATCTGATTCTGAGGAAATTTTAGCCATAGAAACTTCAAAACCAAATAGTATAGTTCTATTCATGGCATAGATTCATTTTTTTGATTGCAATTTATAATTCTGTTATTCCAAACGTTGAAAAACATCTGCAAGATTTCCCAATAATTCGTGAAAAGATTTAGCAAAAACAACAATTTTCTCTAAATAAGCTGAGGCCTTCTTAAATGTTAAGTCATCTAAAGGTTTTTCTGTAACATAACTGAAAAGTCTGAGAGCATTAATAAGACTGCAGAACAATAACTCAAATTCACATTGTCTTTCGTGTGTAACAAAAGAGGTAGATTTCTTGTTGTCCTCTGAAATAGGAACTTGAAAGTCTGCTGACAATAAATCCAAAGAAATGAACAATTTTGCTTCGCCAAGATAACTAAGTAAATCTCTAATAAGTACTAAAGGAAAAGATGAGGTTATTGCCACTGAATTCAACTTTCTATAATCGATATAGAATCTCATCAAACTATCTTTTTGCTTAAACAGAACAACGGGTGAAGCCCAGGGTGACTGAGATTCTCTAATAAAGATTTTCTCATCTGTCAATTCTGTAACTTGCTGGGAAATAATAGGTTTTTTATGAGGGAATCTATAGAATAGTTATTTAATTGGAGTTGAATCTTTAACGTCAATTTAAAATTCTGCGACATAAGTAGAACCTCAGTCCTGCAATGGTGCAGCAGAAACATGTGCATATTTTAGTAGCCAATCATACAATTGCGATTTTTGAGATTCTTTTAGGTTAAATTAACATTAAAATTAAATGTAGAAGTTCTCAAGGAAGTAACATCTTGAGGGGCGACAGAATCAGTTTGTACTAAAGCTATATCACGAGTCTTAGCAAATAAATTTTTGCGCTCAAAATAATTATTATGTGCATGAATTACATATTCAAAAGCAGACTGACACACAATAGGTGGAATTGTAGCATTTTTCTTGTGCATAATGCTAACAGAATGTTGCAACATTACTTCATTGACTATTTCTAATGACTGTGCTGATACACAACATGTTGTAAATGATGGGACCTTAACATCATCAGTAACAGAAATTTTATTAGCGAGTTTGGAATTGTCATTTTGACAAAGAGTAATATCTCTATCAGTAAAGGAACTTTTAACTATTCCCTCAGTAGATATACTTATGCACTTTCCACTGTCAGTTTGAATTAATACATAATTCTGGGCATAATCGATAACAATATGAGCACGTAACAAATCATTACCCAGAATGAAATCATTAGCTAAATCTTTAACTATAAAATATTTTCCTGAAAAAAGTCATTAATTGTAAAATGTAAGAACGTGTGATAGTGAACATCAATTAATTTATTACTAAAAGTTCTTACCAACGTATCAACAGGCTGTAAATTAGTAACATCATAAATATGAGAAGCATTAATAATGCTAACTACATGGCCAAAATCAAGAAAATTAGAAATGTCTTCCCCTTTAATATTACCTTTAATTTGTAAAACTTGTCCTGTCACAGGAAGCATATCATTTAATGTGGAGGAATATTTATTCTATTGAGGTGTCACATTTGAGGCATGGCGAATGGGTAGTTTAGTCGGGCATTACCACGTCGATTACAATTGTAACACATCACGAATGGATCTTGTCTATGTACCTGTTGCAGATAATGGTACTGCTGTTGATGCTGAAAACCAGGCTGACTCTGATAATGCTGTTTGCGTTGAAAGCGAGGTTGACTCAGAGTTGGAGGCATTTCTGATCTAGACTGTATCTGTAGTACCTGTTTACTTAACTGTCCGACCTGTTCAGTAAGTGCTAAAATAGGATCATCAGAATTATTAGTAGATATATTGCATTAGCAACCGGGCCTGCCACTTAGGATTAGCAGTAACAGCCAATAGTACGGGGGAGCAGAATATGTCGAAAGCTGTGGGCGTACTCTACTCTGAGACTGAGCATGCATTAAATGTTCTGTATGCTGAATATAAAATTAAGCCTTATCAAATCTGGTGATTAGTTGCAAAATCTCATCTGCACTTTGCGGGTCCGTGGGAAGCAAATCTTGCGTATATTGAGGTTTAATGTCCTTTAGCAAATTTTTTGTTTGCTCTATCTGTGATATTGCTTGGTTAACCTTATTGTAAAGGACAGTATATATCATATACAAGAGGTTCTAGCTCCAGCTGTACTCGCTGTTTGAGTTTAATTTCCAGAAAGTCATCTTGGTTAACTATTTGAAAAGCAGTAACAAATTTAAAAATTAAAAAAATCCAATTTTGGCATGGGTGTCTAAGTCAAAAGTTTTGATACCATACAGCAGATATATCCTTCAAATAATAGGGGAAGAATTCTAACATGTGATCTTCCGACCATCAATTAGCTTCAGCAGTCATTTCAAAAATTGAACAAACTCAATAGCAGTTATAGTTGACGAATTATTAAAATAAGATGGTCCAATTAATGGTCTAGATGTTGTAGTTTGCATTGCAATTACTATGGTACTTAATTCAGTCTGAGTTACTGGAAACATTTGTGTGCTAGATGTAACACTAGAACCTAAGCATGGGCCTTCCTCGACAAGTGTATAAATGACATTTCAGAATTCTGTCCGCTTTTTCTTCTAGGCATTTTGAACGAAGAAAAAAATCTGAATATAATCATAATAAAAATATGTGTTAAATTGCAAAACTAACTTCTGAATATAAACTGTGACGTCAATGCGCTGTTAAACCACAAATAAACTGTGCATGATAATTGTGACATCAATGAGCTGTTAAACCATTATTGATTGTAATTAACTTACTATATTTTCCACTACACAGTTATTATATTTTACATTTATACCCCTGGGCGAATATTTAAAATGGAATTACCAAATTATATGAAACATAAAAATGATCACTTTTAGTTAATTATCTGGAACTAAAAAAAAATTATAAGCAAACTATCGACACATAAATTACCATTAACAAGACAAAATGCACTCTGCTTGTTGCAGCCGAATCCCATAGAATGCGTAACCCAACTGAAAATGTATTTCCTTAGCTAATAACGGTGTCTCCATGACTAACTGCTTTAAATGTTAACTATTACCTGTAAACCCTATTTGACAGTTAGTGGTGGATAAGTACCGCTAAGCACCATTGCATACATTTTTGCGCCATACTCTGTAACAAAATTTCTTAGGCGATATTAGCAGGAAAGGAAAATAAGAATAAAATAAGTTAGGAAAGCATTATGACGAGCAGAGAGAAAAAAAATAAATAAAAAAGGAAACGTAAGTACTAGAAAAATAAAAACGATAAAAAAGAGACGAAAAAGTAAAGAATTTATAGGAAGGGGAGATCAGAAGAGGGGAGAGGCATACCAACCACGAAAATTGAAATTATTTATTTTTAAAATTAAGTAGGTAAATAAGATGACCCCAAAATTTTGTTACAAAAATAACGTGAAAAAAAAATCCTAATAATCAATTTAGCTTCTCTTACGCCATACCTCTGTCCTATATGACATAATCTGCTTATATATATATATATATATATATATATATATATATATACACCCGGTGCCTCCACCATATGTCGCGACCCGCTTCTAGCCACCCGCCTAAAATATCATTATGTAATTTATTTAACAAACTATTGTCGGACTAGGGGCTTAACTATACCACTAATCTGAAAAAATCCTACCCATCATCATTCAATACGGGATAAACTAAGGAAATATATTCCATGAAAACGAATACAATATTCAGCTTATTAAATGCATTAAGTCTATTACCACTTACAGTCATGATGGAAGCCGATTAAGATGCTCATCCCCAAAGAATTGGTGGCAGGTCCTCGCTCTTCAAGCTCCCAAAGTTTTTTCAGAACAAAATGCGGAAATTATTACTGTTGCCAATTATACATACTATTAGGCGCTTATGTGTTCAATTCCATCTTCCATGTCGTAATAAAATAATGAAAAATAGTGGTAACAAGACAGCACCAAAAACAAACTTGAAAACAGCGGAACAAATTAGAGACACAAATATTGGCAGCGTATTTCATTTTCATATTCTTATGTTATCAGCAATAGGAGCGTTTTAATCCTTCCAAATGTAGCTCATTTCGTATCATGGTGTCGTTGAAACTAGAAACATGAACTTGAGTAGATATGTTAGGCATACAAAGTAACAAATGCCAATGCTCGGGGCTAAAGATAACGAAAAAATACAATACCAGAGGAAAGGAAATATCAACTTTCAAGCAGAATGGAGATAGTCAAGACTACCTGGAATTATAAATATCAATTCACATCATAATGGTAAGTTTGTTCCAAGGGAATAAAATATTGTAATTGATATCCTGACGACAAAAGGGTAGCGTCAGTTTACATGTCAATCAGTTGTAGAAGGCAAAATAATATATCAGAGGTGCAATATTCTCACGCTAGAGAATGCTTCTAGCACTATGCAGATAGAAATAACAAAGAACTCTTAGGCCAGGGAGATACGAGCGTCGAAACGACGAACATTGTAACGGAGGTCACAATTAACGCACATTTAATATCAGTTCATACGAGCGCGCTGTTTTGAAATGTACAGTCACAAGGTGGGAGTTTTAGAAGCTGCCCGTTTCACATATCTTGAAGTTCAAGTGCTGAAAAAGGGGGGGGGGGGAAGTGTACGAAGATGGTGGTTTCACACAGTAAATATTGAAAGATACGTGTATGGTAGCTTCTACACCTTAAATTATCAACTCAGGGAAAAAAATCATAAATTTTTCAATTACTTCCGAATGTCTGAAACTTAGTTTAATGAACTCCTTTATTAATATAAAGAATTATATTAAGGGAATATAATATGATAACAGCAATTGAACCCGTATAGATGCTATCTATTACTTTAAGGTATGCTTAGTTTGTGTACTTATAACTTAAAATAAAACCTAATATTTAAACAAAGTAACTGTAATGCATTACCGAGATAAATAATAAATATGACGCCTATCACTTACAATTTAGCTACTTCACATTGCTGTATAACCTTCATTTAAAGCACAAATTTGAGTTATAGTTTAACATTTACAATAGAACAAATATTTGCATAACGACACATAAATTGCAATGACATATTTTCCGGGAGAATTGAGACACAAAAGTGCTTGCAGATGATGGTCTAGGACATTCATTACTTTGAAACGTAGATTCGTTCATCTGTGTACAGTGTAGATTCTGGTTCACAGAATGAAAGTTATGATAATACGTGGGCTTGGTTATTTACATGAATACCAATAGGAGGCTGTGCTTTTACCTTCACTAAAACTTGCATAACTTGCATTCTAAAATTCATTTTTTGTTTCATTGTCAAAGTTTAACACAGGGTATAAATTAAGTAAAAAAATCTACATCCTCATTACTTTCAATGTGTGACTTTTGTTTATAAGACTCCATCAAATAAGGAAGATTTTCTTCCAAAATCTCCTTCCTGACACTTTATGATGAACCTACGAAGAACGTCCCTCTCGAAAACTTCGCTGGATAATTTCTGATGTGTTAATATTATTACTTTCTTTATCTTCTAATACTTCAGTGTGCGTGTTATGTGATTCACTGCTACTTGAGGTAGGCCGTGTTTCTATAACTCTTTATAGAAAAGACAGTTGATACCTATTTTCTGTACTCCAGATCATTCTTGCATGCTTCGGACTACGGACATAGTTGGTACGAACATAGGTGTCTCATGTAGTTCTCCGTTTTGAAATTACTTCGGCAACTGGAAAAATTTGATGCATAACATGAACACTACCAGACGCTGGTCCGCTCATTATGTCGGTCCTGGTGGTGTAGTGGTTACCATACTTGCCTCCTAAACCCAAGATCGCGGGTTCGAACCCGGCCAGGACCGATGGATTTTTTCGGGGAGTAAAAATCCTAAGTATGGCTTCCTTCAGAAGGAAAGTAAAGCCGTGGGTCCCGTGTCGTACATTTACGGCACGAAAAAGAACCTCAATTCTGAAAGAGAGGCCTCTGAGCAAAATTTGTCGGCCGTTTCACGTCCTGAGTTGAATGGGACGCTAATGACCTGAGCTGTTAAAGAGCGTCCGTAAATAAATCAATCAAAAAAAATTCCGCTCATTATAGCAATGTCTATGGCAAGATGTTTATTTTCACTATAGCGTTATCAATCATGCTTAAAAATTACAATTTTGAGGTAGTTTAATTAGCCTTATAAACATGATTCCAAAGACATTACTATAGAATGGTAAAGCTACAAAGGCCGCAAATGCATTTGTGGTTTTCATATTTCGCTTCGATTCTCCGAGCCCCTGTAAGCCTCCGGATTGAATCGATGGAATTAAATTGGATATACTAACGTTATGTTTAAGTTCAATGACATCTGTATATTTATTTATTTCTTTGTTTACTTGTAGGTATCTCGTTAGTGCATGCAGCCTGAAAGATTTATACTACAGTGACAGGATTGGCCGGTCAAATGCAAGTAAAATAATGCGATTAGTCTGTTTGGTAATTTATGAATAGTACATGTATCCCAATGCCTAACTTTTTTCATTTGATTTGATTACGGACGCCCTTTAACATCTCAGGTCATCAGCGTCACATTCAAATCAGGGCGTGAAACGGCCGACAAATTTTTCTCAGAGGCCTCTTTTTTCAAGCTTGAGGTTCTTTTTCGTGCCGTAAATGTACGACATGGGATTTGCGGTTTTACTTCCCTTCAGAAGGAAGCCATAATTACGATTTTTTCGCCCCGAAAAAAAATTTATCGATCCTGGACGGGTTCAAACCCGCGATCTTGGGTTTACAAGGCAAGCATGGTTACCACTACACCACCAGGACCGACAAAAGCCTAACGAAGAAAAATGGAGATAAATAGCTCTAGGATTTTTATGAAAAATCTAATTTCCCTCAATGTATAGGTGATGTAGCTGGTAAATATATTAGCATTGTAAATCCATGTAGATCACTGTGTATAAATTATAAGCCTTTTTTCAGTGGTTTTATTAACAGAAGCCGATGATAGATGTCGCTTCGTGTATGTGGATGTCGGTTCTTATGGAATGTACTCACATTCTTATAGTGTTTTAAAACTGTGCATTGTGGGAAAATATTGACAATTAAACACATAAACTCTCTAGAGCATAAGCATTTCATGGGATAGATGTATCGCTCCCTTCTGTATTTGTGGACGACGAAGCCTTTGAACTTTCACTAAATATATTTCTACCTTACTAAGGAAAGATTTGATCTATTAGTAAAAGAGTGTTCAATTACAGATTGTCTACAGTGAAGCATTATTTTTAATGTGCTTTGGGGATTTTATCCAATAAGAGGCGCATTTTTCACATGTCAATTGATGCGGACGTAATTTTCGCAGTTGACATTGTAAAGTGCTGTTGGTCGCACATAATTTTGTGAGAGAACGTGATGAGCGTAATTTTGAGAACACATTAATTGTTGTTGGATTTGAAGAAATCAATTTACCCCTGAACGGGTACAGTAACAGATATCATGATGCACTAGCTAATTGCTTCGTGAATCCGTTTTATATGAAGGAATATAATAAATAGTAACAGAACAGGCAGTATACATTTTGTAGCCATATCTAATGTATTTAGTATTTACTTACCTAATTTCATTCGTCCTGCAGCTGTATTAGGCACATCTCCAAATACGACAAATGCCACCTCTTTGCATTATTTTTATCCTTGTACTCGTCTAAGGCTGAATCCCATAACACAGGTCTGTAAGAACTTCATTTATTGTTGTTTTAATGACCAATTTGCACTTGGGTAAACATTCCACCAATGGAAATATTACGTCGTACGTCCTACTAACGCACAAAAATCAATGGGCGTGTGTTCTGCTACAACATGAATAACGAAATGTTGCAACGTGTGTTGCAAACGCAAAGAGAATGCTGCAGCTTGACCACGCAAGGTAACATGGTAACGCAGGTTAAATTCAACGGACGTTACCATAGGTAGCGTTTCATATAATGTCTAGTTAAGCTACAACAGACGCTGGTACATACTTTCTAACGTCCCTTAACTTAACGCTTGCGTTTTCCTAGCCCTAACGTTCTTAATGCAAAAATGTAACATTAGAAAAGAAAAAAGAAGTCTGCCCTTGCGGGATTCAGGCAGGATCACTAGTGGGAAGAAAATAAATGTTCAACTAAAAATAATCTACCCAGTAATCATTACAGTAATGGGGCCACATACTTCATTCAACACCGACAGGTTTATTCAAAGTACTCACTTAGTATTTCCACGAATACAAGCATGTCCCAGGCCATTAAGCGCGTACAGCTATTCCCGAGAGCCGGAAAAAAAAAACTATGAGGCGCATGGATAGCCCAGAAAATATCTGCCATTATATTGATAAAATTAATAAAATGTAAGCATAAAAGGTTAGCGCTAGATGAGTGTTTATCCGCTTTTTTATAATAATGATAACAAACATATTATTTACAAAATAAAATAGAAATAATGCTTGTGTCATAAAAGTGAACAAGTTTCAAGATGATATCGTTGCGCCGCTGGTTGAATGGCGCTTGCTGGTGTCGGCGTTTTAGCAAAATGACACCATTTACATGTAGTTGTGCTGCCAATGTAGATTGAGATTCAGACGATGTATGTACAATCTTAACTTGAATACTGTATAAGCAATAACAGTAAAAATAGTAATTATCATAATGACAAAAAATAATAATCAAGACGTCTAGGATTTCGATCAATAATAATCCAGATGTCTTGGCGCCTTAAACTCTGTAAATGACGACATCGAGTGCATGAGAATACATATTCGAGTGAAAACAAAGCGGGTAAATGTAATAGTGCCAGGAGTGTGAGATAAGTTGAGATGTGATGCATTAAGTTAGCATTAAGGCATTGTAAAAGGATTAGTAAAGCAACTGAAATAAAATTTTCTTTGATAAAAGTCTCAATTTTATTCAGTTCATAAATATTTGCAGTTGTTTGTATATATGTCATAGGTAACTTGATTATGCTTTTTTCAATGTTTTCCTCATATTTGAATAACTTTATTTTTGTTTAATGATGCCGTCATCTAAAACATTATGAAATATATGCTTATCTTTGAAAAACAAGTATTATTTTCATTGTAATATTACTTTGACTTTTAAAATTTGAAATGAACTAGTTTCATCCAGTTCAAACGATATTAAATACTTATATGTTTCAAGTTATTTAAGTGACAATAACTATTGGGAAAATATTGATTCATAATATAAACAATATTAAGCGTAGCAAGCAGGGTAAAAAGGGTAAAAATAAAAACATCTTAAAGGGTGAAGCTACTTCGTTCTCATTATACACCTTACAATTACAGCAACATTCACACAACCGCATACATATAAAGTTTCCTTGTTTTATAATTATAGCTGTACAATTCATAGACAAATAATTAAAAGTTAATGCAGTCAAACACGGCCCTAAACGAAACTTTCCTACATTTTAATTTCCTATAACTATATTATACCAAGTGGTTGTAAGTACAGGAGCACAAGAAAGAAATTTTGAGAAGAAAGACAAGCTGAATATTTTTTATAAAAAATGCTACCAAAATTCTCTGTTGCACAAATGTGCTATATTTATGTAGTGTGTACGCGATTTGACCAGTTTGTTCTGAAAGATTGTAATCCAGGAGGAAAGATAGAGAATAGAGAAGAAAAATAAATAGTTTTCCTGAAAAATCATCCTATTAAACTAAAAGCGGTAATAAACAGAAACACAAAAAAGTAAAGTACCAAACAGAGGAAACTGAACAGGAGAGGGAAGTAAGACAAGCGTAACATGATCCAGACTTTAAGCAATGGATGAAAAAATTGCAATATCTCAATACTGTATAAAAAAGACGTTCTAACTTTTAAACAAAACCAAGCATGTGATTACTGTAATGAAATTATTGACGGTGTCCAAAATCGATACCACACCCTGTGTAGTTTGGACACCACAGGCCGCCCCTACACCATTAATGTCTAGCCATTACCTAGCACTTGCAACATTAATTCCTCGTATCATTAGGAATATCAGGTGGGAAGGTAGTATGAATCCCATAGCGGACAGTTGATTGACGTCACACTACTAAAGTCTCCCACAGGGGAAAAATTGGCGTTAGTGTAGTTTTTGTGGTGACAGCTTTTGACATCATTTGGCCGTACTCCGCGGGACATGTTTGTAGGTATAAGCATATGCATATAGAAATATGTTTAGCAAAAAGATGCGTGTTTTATTTATTATATTTATTCTGCAAGTAGGTGTTTTGCAAGTATATACATGTTATTTAAAATTTTATATTTTGCAACTGTATTGATGTATTATTTAGTTGCATATTTTATAAGGTATACGACACAATGGACACTGATAAATACGTGAGCGGGAGGTCTGCGGTTCGAATTCCGCCAGGACCGTCCTCCCTGACTGGGGTTTTTTCCAGGTTTTCCTCAGTCTTCATAACTGGCAAATGCCGGGGAGGTACCTAAACTTAGGCCTGGAACGCTTCCTTCCCTAAAAAAATATCCTTTCCCAATTTATCATTTCATCTCATGTATCATGTCCACCGCCTGTGGTGCCTCAGTAGTGAAAACGGGCGTTAAACACTACTCAAAAAAACTGATAAATATTCTAAAAATGAGCAGAAACTAATATGTAAATGATAGACAGTTATATTACCTTGATATTAATGTTTTATTTAGTGGCATATTTTTAAAATAATATGCCGTCATAGTGCTTGAAAATATTTGATATTTTATAATGTTGATTAATAATATATGAATTGATTATACTTTTTATTCATAGTTACATGATGAATTATATTTGTTATAACGCTTACGTGATATATTTATATCGGCGCTTTAATTTTGAGCTAATGTTGTGGCGTAAGGTAAGGAATTATTTGATGTTTTGAATTGTTGGTAACTAGTAACTTGCGTATTGGTAATGCCTTTTTATTGATAGTTATATGTTTTGTTACATACGTTATAATGTTTAGGTAATCTAATTTTTATATTAGTTACATATTTTAACTAATGTGTTGGCGCAGGGAATGGTTGTAGGCATAAAAATATATTTTAACTATTATAAGTAATATTATGATGTAATAATGGTGTACATTTGAATTAATATGATGGTTGTTATGTTATATTAGGTGGACATTATATAAAAATTAGATAAATGGAAATTAAATATCATTATTGATAAAACTAATACTGTAGTATGTTGGTAATGCTTTATTCGTTTACCTATAGACAGTTACATTTTATATTACATTTGTTATCATGGTTACGTAATAATATTGTTAAATTTTGTTGAGTTAGTTGGAACTAATATGGTGGCACAGGAAGTAATTGTAGGTTGAAATAATAGTTGTTTTGTATATACATAATATTATTAATTTATAGTTACGAATAATGAATCAATATGGTGTTTGTTATAATTTACTAGGTGGACTATATTTTAATGCTCGATATTGGGAAATATTATTATTAATGTTTTAAGTATTATGCAGATAATATCATGTGTGCTAGGGAATTTATTGATAGGCAGTTATCAGTTATAATACATTTATTATTATAGTTACGCAATATTATTGTGTTATTTTGTATAATTTTATTTGGCGGTGTACTTTTTCACTAACATGTTGGCCCCGATTGAGGCATAAATTGTTAAGAAACACTAAATTATATTACTAAGATAAACATAAAAATATGCAATGTTGACTTACAGAAGAGGTACAGTTTGGTTGTCAGTGAAGTACTGAGGTAGCTGATGTAGTGTAAAGAGTAAAAAGTATACCGGAAATGACATGTTGCGCTGTGATTGGTGAGAATAAATAGCGTAGTGATTAGTGGATACGATGGAAAAATAGTGATATGATTGGAAGAAATAAACGCATAGTGGTTGGTGTACACGATAACCATTAAAATATACAATACTAACTAACCCGAAAAGTGAAGTTTGGCTGTCAGCGAGGTACCGAGGTAGGTAATGTAATGTCAGAAGTGAAAGGGACGGGGGCAACGAAGTGTTCCGCTGGGATTGGTTAAAATAAGAATGGTGATTAGTGGAATCCATGAAGAGGGGGGACACTGATTCGGCAGAATAAACCACGTATTGATTGGTGGTTGAAATAAATGTTTACTTTCTGCGAGGTGGAACAAAATACCAAGTTACAAATGCGTAAATACAGGCGGCCGGTGCACGGTGTACGATGGAGGATGGGAAAGGTGGGGGATGGGTGTAATGTTAACTTCGCGGTGGCGTTTCCCCATTTTACCGTCGGCAAGGAGTGAAAACATTTGGGTGACTCGAATGTACTAGTTCTGTTTCCATCACATATACGAGGGTAGGTTCATAAGTTTCCTACCTAGCCATTTTCTAGGCATAATAAAGTCAAAACAATTTCACTTTGCAATATAGTTTACCTTTATTGCAATGAACTTCTTACATCTTTGAATTAACCTTTCAATCCCCCAAATGTATAGTCAGAAGTTTTTCCGCAAAATAGGCATAAACAGCATCTATCACTTCTTCTCACACTTACATTTCCTTCCTCGTAGACCTTCTTGAGTTTTAAGAAGAGTAAATACTCACTGGGAGCTATATTTGGGCTACAGGGTGGATGATCAATCTCCTTGAAGTAACATTTCTTCACAGCTTCCTTTGAAACAATAGCTGTGAGCACAGGCCCATTCTCGTGAAGAACGCGAACACCACCACTCAGCTTTCCTCGCCTTTATCTTTGATGGAAGCACGTAGTCTGTGCAGTAGGCCAACACATTATTCTCCACTTACTCTGGCATAATTCTCCTTGAACTCAATTAAGAGTATTCTTTCACAGTTCCGAAAGATTGTGGCCATGATCTTCTAGGTTGACTGAATGCCCTTGGCCTTTAGAGGGGGTGCTTCTCATGATTTACTCCACTCCATTGATGCTCTTCTGGCACAAAGGATCACAGGAGTGGACCATAGTTTCACTTCCTGCAACAATGGTTTGTAGAATTTCTCTCTCGTTGCCAAAGCAGAGCTCCAAAAATACCTGACAACAGATGACTCTTTGCTGCTTTTGGACTGAGGAAAGAAGCCTAGGCACCCATCTTGCACTAACCTTATTTATGTTTAAATTTTCATAAATAATTCGGAGGACTGTTGTTTTAGGAAGACCCAGCCTTTCTGCTATTTCTGCAACTTTGAGCAACCAGTCTTTATAATTTGTTTCCACAAGAGCGATAATTTCAGGAGTGAGCACCTCCAAGGCTCGACCTTGCACGCTGTTTCTCTCCAATGCTTTCTCGACCTATTCGAAAAAGTGCGGTCCATTCTTTTACGATAGAATATGAGCGGGATGCTTCCCCATATACACGGTACAACTGCTGTTTATTTTCATTTGGAGCAAGCCCTTCTTTTGTGAAGAACTTAATAACAGCGCGATAATCCTTTTGAACATGTTACAATCTTCTACACATATTCTTCTTTATGCAGCTATATTTGAACAACTGAACACAGCGGAGCGGAAATTACAGCTGCAATTGTTTACCTAACACATAAGATATGACCCCAGATAAGGCTTTTGTGGAGGCAATGTTCCTTATCGGCGATGCCGGAAACTTATGGACCTACGTTCGTATATTATTAAGTTTCTGAAGTTAAAATTGATAGTTCTGTATTTCATTATTATAATTGTTAATATGGCCATTGAAGATATTTATTTGTTGGCGTATAGGAGCTTGTCGGTCCTGGTGATGTAGTGGTTACCATACTAGCCTCCTAAACCCAAGATCGCGGGTTCGAACCCGGCCAGGACCGATGGATTTTTCCGGGCGTAAAAATCCTAAGTATGGCTTCCTTCGGAAGGGAAGTTAAGCCGTGGGTCCCATGTCGTACATTTACGGCACGAAAAAGAACCTCAAGCCTGAAAGAGAGGCCTCTGAGCAAATTTTTAGGCCGTTTCACGCCCTGAATTGAATGGGACGTTGATGACCCGAGATGTTGAAGAGCGTCCATAAATAAACCAATCCGTATAGGTGCTTGCGCTCCGGCAGTAATTTACACTTGTAGAGAGGGCACAATACATGCAAATGGTGACTTACCGGAGACGCGAGGACGGACGGCGGACAGAGTGCGCTGTAAGCGGGTTTTAACTCGTAGACCGTCGTGATGGCGGGCGGAAAAATGTAAGACAGAATTGCTCAAGGTTAAACAAGACTGTACCTTATGTGCTAGTTTTCAATGCGCAAAAGAATATGAGGTGGACAAAAAATTGTGAAATTAAAAATAAATTACCAATTTACGAACAGAAAAATTAGTAAAACTAATATTTCGATAAATATTTGCAGTTTCTTTTGTCGGGAGTGGAGTACTCGGGCGACGGGTGGCGTACATTGTACAGGTATTCTTGATCCTTGGGGATATTATTACCATTGATTTATGGTTATATAGATTAATTAAGTTATATGTTATGAAGATCGTGTAAAGTTTGAGATTGAAAGGTTTCTGAATGTTGACGGAAGTTGGGAAAAATGAATTGTAGCAGAAAAAAGTACAACAGAAGTTACCTATTTGAAAAAAGTATAATGAAGGATGAGGATTAAAATTGTAATACTTCATAAAGCATATGACTTTGCTATAAATTGTGATAATGTCAGTGATGTTAAAATATATCATATAGCAACAAAATAACCTACATTACAGGTTCCTGCAGTTCTGCATGCATTGTTTTATCTATAAACAATGATGCAGGAATTATCCCAAAATTATTTGTCCAAAAGTTGTGGGGTATTATATAGAAGCACACGTTGTTTTTTTGTTTTTTTGTTTTTTTTGTTTTTTTTTATTACACTCTGCAATGTGTATATTTTGATGCATACATTCTGACCTGTAACTTTATAATGTGGGTTTGTTTTCAAATACTGTGACAAGAAGCACTATGTAACACCACACTTTGTTACATATACCCCATATAGAGTTAAGCAATTCTTCTAGACTTTGCGTAATATGTACCTGGAATATGTTGTGGAAAGTTTATTGCAATGTACTAATGAAAATATTAACTGATTTACTTTTGGAGTGCATAATGCAAGAATATACCTTACTACTTGCAAAAAATAGTTATTCTTTATTTAAAAAATTAATCTTGGTAGTGTACTCTGCACTTACATTTTGAGTACTCACCAAGCGCAAAGTTATCGATAGTCGAACACCCGCTCGCTCAGTAGAAACGTCAAACGGATGAGGTTCCTTTATCTCTGGACACGCGTAGGTCAGTTACCATGATGTTTGCACTTACCGTCCGTGCAATGAAGTGATTCCCGACATGGTAACGGTGAATTTGACGCCGTTCTTGCATTTGGGTTGATCACGGACCAACGTGAAGCACGGCGGTGTCACGTCTAAGCGTTAAGTGTGTTGAGGGCCGCCTTTGTGGGAGGGGCTGCCGGGCTTACCGGGGCGAACCCTCGACGGCGTTTCTCACGTCAATCGGGTTCGCGACAAATTTAATGCTCAACGGCGAAGAGATCATGATGCGGCATCTTAAGCCTGGCTGTAAAGACACTGAGCGTTTTCCAGGTGCCGCAAAGGCATTAAGGATACGAGTATTTACACGAGGAGATGAGGACACAGCATCTTAACACCAAGAAAATTGTGTTTATGATGATTGCTGTGTTTCCTGTAGTCGTTCGGCAATGAAAAAATAAATAAAGAAGAGAAGAAAGTAGGGGAGAAAGTATCTAATAGGGTACATTCGATAAAGTATTATAAGGCTTGTTAATTTAAAATATAACATAAGTAAAGAGTAGCACTCGGGATTGAACATTTACAGGAGAAATACAACCAAAAGGGGAAATATCACCCACAGTAACGCTTGGCAAAATACCAGTAAATAACTTTCTGGTATTTATAAAACAAAGGTATACAAGTGAAGCTAAATAGTTTGTAAAATAAGTATGAATGAATATACATGATATTTAAGCAGAATTAAGAAAATGTAATAGTATAATGTAATACATTATAAGTGAGTAAATTAAAGTAAAATTCATATATATTAAAATACGTTTCCCCTTCAAATATATTAAATAAAAAGCACTGTTCATATGATTTATAAATAAAAATTACACTTACGAATGTTCCTCAAGGAAATAACATTACGAATAGGTGACATGCTAGTTATAGTAGCGTGTGGAACATTTGGAAAATGTCTGTAAAATATAACAGCGCAAATATGATAAGAACGCAATATATTATTAATAAACAATTAAGTTGATTATAATATTTCTCCACGGCCCTCTTTATTTTATTTTATTATTATTTTTTTTTCATTGTGTCGTATATAAATGGGAAGCTTCAGATTCCATAACTATGATTTATACCGAATTAAAGCATGTTTTGAGCTATTAAAAATAGTTTTAAGTTTGTAGTTTATGGGAAGGCTTCTGGCGAATTATATTATTAAAGCTGCTAGCGAGAGGTGTAAGAAGGGTTTAATTTGGTGAACAATAACGTGAGAAAAGATTATGAGAAGAAAGTGGGAAATTTGGTACAGAACTTGACAATAAAAGTTAAGGAATCTTTATAAGATAGAATGCAAGTGATAATAGATAGGATGAAAATGAAGCTGCAAGAAAAGAAAGAGAATGTTAGTAGGCAGCATGAGTTGGTAGAGCGAATAAATGTGAATATATAGAAGGTTCATGTGGATTTTCAGAGTTAATGAGTAAATTGAGTAATTCATATACAGGTAATATAAAAGGATTTTGAACTATATGCAGAATTTTAGTAAAGAAGAATGAATGAATGAATAGTGTTTAACGCCCGTTTTTTGCTACAGAGGCACCACAGGCGATGGACATTGGTGATACATGAGATGAAATGATATATTGGGAAAGGATTTATTTTTAAGGAGGGAATCGTTCTAGGCCTAAGTTTAGGGTATCTCCCCAGCATTTTCCATTTATGAGGACTGAGGAAAATATGGAAATAACCTCAGTAAGGGAGGACGGTCCTGGCCGGATTCGAACCCCAGAGCTACCGCTCACAAGTCCGCGCCTTAACGATCACGGCCACCCGTGGCGGTAGAAGAAGAAGAAGGGGAGGAGCAGGAAGAGGAGGAGAGAAACTATTGAATATAATAAAAAATAAGGTTAGAAATAATTAAAAAGTAATTAATTACGAAAAGTATTCATAAAATATTTAACCTGCACATATGTATCACAAATTTAATATATTTTAGGCATTTAGAGAGTTTCAATTTTTTATATTAAAATGACACAAAGAAGATGAAAGAAACTGGTCCATTTATGTGCGTACGCTGCTGTGGTTGGTTGTAGTGTTTGGCGCACATTTTACAGGACAAAAGATGTCTTGACAAATTGGAGTGAGTCATTCCGACACCAAGACGCCATAATCGGTGGATTAAGCATCAGCTCCTTTTGTCCAATGAAACTAATGACGAAACGTTCATTTTCTTTAAGTGATTGCAATCTACGTAAACTCCACAAAAACTTTAAAAATGGTGTAGATGTAGTTGCTGAAATGAAAATACAAGTAGACTGGTAAACATTTAATGGAATTATTGGTAACAGCAGAGTTTTATTTAACACAATGAAATACATAGGGTTAGTTTACAAATTGCATTTAACTTTAAACACAGGTTTAGACATATACAACACTATCAAAATATTTTAAATACACTGTTTCTGAAATAAACGAGTTTTCGTATTTAAAAACTTTTCCAACCATGAAAGCATTATAATTGATTTGTTTATAACATAAACATACTGAGCTTATCTTCAACAGAGTATTAATTTGATATTAGTTTTGTGGTAAATGTGAATGGAATAATATATTTAATTAAAATATCGTACTTATAACCATTCTCAATGGTATGCACATAGTTGTACACTGTGTCGGCCTGCAGAAAACTTGGCTTTGTTTTGGAATAGAATGTTTGACTAGAGACCTTTTAGTGAAGTTGGACTTTGTACAAATTTACAAATACTTGGATAATTACAATCATACAGTATTTGTATTTTTATATATCTGTATTGTATTTATTTGTATTCTATCCATGTAAATACACAGTGGGATCACAAATAAAGCTTACCATAAAACTCTCATTGTAAAAGATCTAATTATTATAAACTGTTTTGAAAGCTACACCCAGAGTCCTAAAGATAAAATGCATAAAATCTGTCTACATACGTTGCAAATTTACAATAAATATACACCACCTTTATTACTACATTTTACTTTCCAAGTTGAACAATGCAGTACATAAAACGAAAACTAGAATGTTTGGAAAATAGAACTTGAAGTTTGTTTTCTCTTCTTTCCCTTTTAATAGTAACATAAATGGTAACACGGGAAAGTTCAGTTAACTATTTTTTCAGCAAGAAAGCAAATAAATTCATCTCTAAAATGCAGCATATATCTATTTACATAAGTAGTAATTGATCCACAAACGGTAAAATAAATATGCACTAAAGCAGAAAGGTTTGAATTGTTCGAAGCGCTTGATATTACCTGTTATTTCTCGCAAGGCATCGATTGATTTTGTTAATTGAATTTCCCCTTGAAAAAATGACTTGCTCTATGATCTGCAAACGTACAAAGAAAAGAAAATAATATAAGGCATTAAACTGAGAGAAAAATACAAGACCAAATATGAGTTTAGTGTTTCATGTTGAAAATTTTGATTTACACAGGGCTTATTTTAGCCTAAATTTGCTACTGTTAGAACGTTCCGGTGCTACCAAGCTTTTATTTCCTCTAGTAGTAAGTTTCATTTGACAAATGTTTCATATGTAATGTATAAAAGAAATTTAAATAATTAGAAAAGTTATTAAGTAGGAGAAATAATTATTATGAAAAATATATGCGGTATTATTATGGTTACTGCATTGCATAAATACAATAAACAAGTAAGGAGTAACACTTATTATTGTAAGATGGAGAATGATATTAAAAAGAATAGTAACACCAGTAGATGGTGATGACAATGACGATGACGACGATTATTATTATTATTATTATTATTATTATTATTATTATTATTATTATTATTATTATTATTATTATTATTATTATTATTATTATTATTATTATTATATTAGATAAATTGGTTAAATATAAGCAAATGTAAGAAAATACGGTGCTATTTCAGGTGAGTAAATAATGAATAATATATCATGTTTAAGTTGGAAGTGAATACATCATTCAAGTATATGAATGAATTTTTAAAATAATAATAATAATTAGTAAAGTAACAATAATTAATAAAAATATAATTATGCAAATTAATAAAAATGTTAAAGAAATGAATGGAAAATATAAGTATGCAAGTTAATTATAAAGTTTAAGAAAATAAATTAATAAAATAGAAAATAAATAACAATTTATACAATAGGATAATAAATATGGAAAATGTAAGTAAGCAAATGAATAAAGAACGTTTAAAAATAAATTAATAAACCTATAATAGGTATTATAAGTAACATTAAATAATGGAAAAAATTAATAACTTTTAAGATATAAGACAGGAATTGAATAACAACAGCTTAATAATACAAATAAGTGAATAAATTTAAAAACACATACATAAGAGTGCAACACCGTCCAAAACGCAATTAATTCACGCCAGCAACAGTGCTATCTGAAAATATTTGAAATGCTGTAAAACGCTGAGTATAATGAATACAATTTATAAAAGTAAATACAAAGTAATATAAAGAGAAAACCTGTAGTATGTAATAATAAATGGATTAAAAGTTAAAAATATAAGTTTTAATTAATAACTTTAGTTAGTAGAAATTAAATAAAGAATAACAAATATTATAAGTAACAGTCAATTACAATTGTAAACATCTCCTGAAATAGGTAACATGGGAGTGTTTAACACTTATAGCACACTTAATGATGTGTTGTAGTTTAACACTTTATACACAGGTGATGAGATGCAGTTCAGTTCTGAATGTAACAGTGGACAAGCCGTTAACTTTTATTCAAATCGAATGAGATAAATGGTAATTTCTGTGGAAATGCTGAACCCGATAATATGTTTGCTAAGGAAAGTTCCCAGAAAAAAATATTGGGCTATCTAATCCGGACGTCGAAGCTATACTTTGGACACTGCGAGAGCAAAATTTGGTGAACATGTTCAAACATACTGTACTATCAAAACCGGGCATATAGGTTGTAGGCAGAAGTCGTGGTGCGACAGGCTGACACTCGTTTGTTTAAAAACGGAACTATGGTAACGCTGAGTAGTTCACATATGCAAAATACATTTACACTACGGCTGGTAGACCCTTGATGACGCTGCTCGAGTAATTGGTGCATCTCATTACGTAGGTCAGGAAATCGAGATCCCTCACGGCTCTATTACAGCTTTCACATTACTCTAGTAATTGAAGCGTGATTGATACACCTCATTACTTAGGTCAGGGGATTGAAATTCTTATACTTTTGCTCAATAAATTAGAGCACTTTCATACCTAGGTCAGGACATCGAGGCCCCCTCGAGTTATTTCGTTACGTTGGTCAGGGGATGGAGACCCATAATAACTTCTAAATCGTGGGTCACATCGTAAAACCAAAAAGTATTTTCACATCGGGGTAACTAAAATATTCATTTTAAAGTACTTGTAATCCGATGGTCACGGTTCGATTCTTTAAACTCTCTCCATTCTTCTCTTCTCTTTTTATCTCAGTTCCCCACACTTCGAACCTCTGTTTTTCCCTTCTTTTCTTTCAACTCTCTTTTGTTTTCTTTTTTGTCTTTCTCTTTTTTCTCTTTCTCCGCTTTTCTACTATCTTCTATTCTCTTATTTCCCCTCTAAATTCCTCATCTCATCTTCTCCCCCTACGATTCCTTCTCTCTTCTCTTCCCCTTCATCTCTTTCTACCTTCGTCATTTTTCTTCCCCTCCGTCCTTTTATTTTTCTCCTCTTTTCCTCTTTTCTCCCCTCTTGACTGAACTCTTCTATTCTTTTCTTCCTTTTTTCCATCTCTTTCTCCTCTCCTCTGCTATGTTCTCTCTTCTCCCCCTTCTCTATTTTCCTCACATATCCCCTTAATTACGTCGCATTCTATTTTATTACCCTCTCTTTCCTTCCCTTCTTCTCTTTCTCTCCTCCTCTCCTCTCTTCTCTTCCCCTTCCTCTTTTTATTTTATTCTCTTCATATTTTCTCTTTAATTTTCCATCTCTTCATTGCACTCTTTCTTTCTTTTCATTTCTCCTTCTGTTTCTTCTCTCATCTTTATCTACTTTTCTTCTATCTCCTCTACTTTCTCCACCTTTCCACCTTTCCACCTTCTTTCCTGCTCTTCTTTTTTCTTTTCCTCTCCTCTCCCCACACATCCCTCCTCTCTTCTCTTCCTCTCCCTCTTTTCATTTTTCCTCCTTCTTTTCTCTTCACTACCCTCTTTTACCCTTTCTTCTCTTTTCTTCCCTTTTTCTTTTACCCTTCCCCTTTTCTTTCTTCTATACTTTCCTAACATCTCCGTTCTATTTACTCCTCTTATCTGTTTTTCCCTCCCTCACCCCTGCTTTACTTCGCTCCTCTCCTCTCTTCCCTCTCCCTTTCTGTACCTCTCTTCCTCTGTTCTTTTTCCCTCTCTTTTTATTTTCATCTTTTTTCCAAATGCGTAGACTTAAATTTACGTATTTGAAAATTTAAAATTTTCTAATATTTTGTGTTGTTATGGTGGAATTACATTCGGTAACTGTAGGAAAGTTTGTTCAAAAGCAATAATTATAGACGATTTGATCGTTTTTAATTTTTGTCACAATTATTCCATGTTTACTCTTGCTCTACCCCTTTGGTATTGTCATACACAGGAACGAGATCTTGATATAATAAATAACATAACTTTTCAATAGAGTAGCTACCCGACCGTTGAAGAGTGCAGACGTGTCTTTCTTCCCTCTTGAAGGCTCCGCAGTTACCAACGGGTGTTACAATGGATACGTTGAAAAAAGTTTTGGAGCAGCTAAAGAAGGAAATAACATTTTTTCAACCAATCCGAGAACATCATGTAAAATTGATTTTGAGGTTAATTCGGTAATGGAAGTCTTTGAGATGTCAGAGAATCGTATTTGAATACTGGAGACGTGGTGTGAAATGCTGGAGACCAAATTGGACAACATGGAAAACCAGACAGATTAAACAATTTAATTTTATAAGGTGTGCCGAAGATCACAATGAGAACTAACAACAGACGGAAGACATAATAGCAATACTGTCGTTACAATTACGAATAAAGCTGCCAAACGGGGATTTCAAGAGCGCACACCGGGTGGGCATAGCAGATACTCACAGCCCTATATTCTGAAAGCTGCTCTCATATAAAATTAAAGAACAGCCGTTAAGAAACGGTAGATTTCTTCGTGGCACGAGTTTCGCCATCGGAAAGTAAGAAGAAATAAGCAGCGGTTTCTAAGACGGCATATGATGGAAGATTTGCGCCAGGGATGTCGTGCCGTTTATGCGCTTTAATATACTGTACATCGATAGCCCATTAAAAAAAAAAAGAACTGGAGAAGTTCAATAGACTATCTCAACAGAATGGCGATAACGCGACCGGAGCGGAAGATAATATCCAGCTGTATATAAAGAACGGCCACGGACAATGGTGTCACGATGCAGGGCAAGAAACTCGTTGGAGAATATGTACAAATGAATCCAGAGCGACAGTATGCAAAAGCAATGCCCCACTGGCAAGGTACCAGAGCAGGTAAACATTAGGAAAAAGCAGCGCACCTAGCGGTTGACCTTTAGAATGTGGAGGGTCAGAAGAAAAAGTTTGCGAATAACGTGTACATTGACTTTATAAATAGTATAGACATTGTGGGAATTGCGGTAACTTGACTAAAAGATGGTGAAAGGGCAACTATTGGTGGCTTCAAAGCGCTATTTGAGGGGAGTGAAACAAGAGGCCTAAAAGGGAGATGTTCGGGAATATGGCACTATATTGTATTGAAGAGTGGGAAGTTGACATCCACAGGCTTAACATTAAATTAAGTGAAGCTATATTGTCATTTAACGAGATAGAATTTTTTATACAGTCAGCCAGCGGCGCCCCGGTATGCCAATCGCAGCTTTTCTTTGGATTTGACCAGCACAATTACTGTAATTCAAGACAAATATCCATACTCGTGCTTAGTGATAAGGGGATATTTTATTTCCAGAATTGGATGTGTAAATATAACTATAAAACATGGGGGAAATTACTGTAAGTAAGCAGTGCGGCACAGGAAAAACGCAACACTAAAAGTTGACGGGAAGGAGTTACTATTCTTTTGCAAAGCCTTTCAGCTGGGTGTTACTAGCAGAAAATATGGGCTAGACATGGCGGGAGAATTAACATTTATAAATTGTAACAGTGGGAACCCTATTGATTTTTTATTACATTCACAGAGGATAATAACTTATATACACGATTTTACAATTCTAATTAGAGTGCAATCACGCCATTCACCTGTATTGCTCTCGTTAAATCAGTATCTAGCCTCAGTAAATAGTGTAAGGGAAATTAATGACATCCCTGTGTCACCGTTGTTGCAATACCGATGTATCTAAGAAAGAATGGAGGAACTTGTGGGAATGTTGCGTGACTGACAAACACATTTATTGGGGGAAGAAAGTAGGGCAGATATTCTAAAGATTGACAGAAAATATACAATTAGCAAGCAGACATGCAAATCAGGAATAAAACAAGTACATACCATACAAAAGAAAGATGGTACAACACAAAACGTAAACAAGCACACAAAACTGCTGAGGCAGCGCTTAAGGCTTACAGAAGGGATGGAGTTTAGGAAAACCGTATTTCTTACGTCCAACTAAGAAAATAACATAAAGACACTTTGCAAAGTGCCAATTCGGAATGGTAAAATAAAACGCCACCCCATTTTCCCCATTAATTCTGAAAATCCTAATACACCTTCTCTACGCTTATATTTATGCTCCCTACCAAATCATGATACTCACTAATATTCCCTTTATTTTCTTCCAACTCCCTTTTCATCCTCTCCATTATCTCCTCTATTCTACCTTCCAATGCTTTCTTATCTTTTATCGCTACGTTCTCTACCCAAATTTTTTACCTTCCCGTCATATTCTTTTCTCATGTTATTCTATACCAAATTAACACCTTCTAACACCTCTCAATACCTGCCTTTCTCATACCATTCACCAAAAATCTCCCGTTGTATTAAAACGTTTAAACTCTTGTTAATAACATAACACATGCTTTAATTCGTTATAAATCGGATTAAAGTTGGACCGTGTAAAAATAGCACATTTAACTAAAATAGTTCACATAAAAAACAACAGTAATAATAATAATAATAATAATAATAATAATAATAATAATAATAATAATAATAATAATAAACTTATCACTTTGCGTTGTTATACTTTCCAGACATTTCTCAATTATTCTACACGTTAATATCGACTATTTACTTTGCGCTGGGATACTATATTCTAATCTCCAGTGCAAACACTAGTATCTTCAATGCCTTTGAGGCAGCGGGGAAACGCTCAATGTCCCACGGCTAAGCTGAATAGGCTGCTTCATGATCTCTTCACCGTTGAGCATTAACTCCGTCACTGACCTCGTTGGCGTGAGAAACGCCATTTGAAGTTTGCGGCCGTTTAAGACTGACAGACCCTCCCACCAGTAGGCCGCCCTTAACCCGTGCATAACGCTTAGACGCGACGCCGCTATGCTTCACGTTGCTCCGTGATCAATAACCGGCGCAATAATGGCGCCAAATTCACCATTAACATGTTGTGAACCTCTTTGTTGCACGAACGGCTGTGCAAAAATCACGGTTATTGTCTTGCACATGCCCAGAGATATAGAAACCTCATCTGTTCGACACTTCTACTGAGCGAGTGGATGTTCCACAATTGGCAACGTTGCGCATGCTGAGCACTCCAAATGTAAGCGCGGAGTTACAGTACGAATATTCAACTTGTAATAAAGGTATAACCATTTTACAAGCAGTCTGTATAAGGAATATTCATGCATTATGCACTTGTAAAGTAAATCGATCATTTATTACTACAACGCAATAAAATTTACACAATATATTCCGGTTACATATTACGAAAAACGGAGAAAACTATTTATCCTTATATGAGATACATGCAACATAGTATGGTGTTACATACTGCTTCTTGTTACAGTATTTGAAAATAAACAGATGTTTTAAATAAAACAACTCAGAAAGTATTTATCAAAATATGCACATTACACAGTTTGATGTGAATAACGTGTGAGTGTACATAGTAATTCATAATTGTTGCACAAATAAGTTTGGGGTGTTTCTTGCATCATTTTATAGATAAAACAATATGTGCAGATTTGTAATACCTCTGGAATAAAATATAAGTCATTATGTTGTTGTATAATGTATTTTAATATCATTGAAATTGTTACAATCTTATAGTAAAGTCATAAAATGTTACCATTTTAATTTTCATACTCCGATACACTTTTTCCGGTTGCTCATTTTTCCCGGTTATACTTCACTTATTCCCCAATCGCCGACTACTTCTCAGTTACTTTACCACCTCTAACTACACACGACCCTCATAAAACAATACTTGATTAATCTATGTCATAATAAATCAATAATAATATCCTCGAGGATCAAGCCTCCCAGTACAGTGCGCTACTTCCGCCGTCCGATTACGCCACACCCCCACAAACCAACTCTGAATTTAATTTCAACTTTATACACATAAGGGTAGGCATATTAGCGCACACGGGTACTGTCTTGTTTATCCTTCAACACTTCAAATTTACACTTTTTCCGCCCACTGTTCGTCAGTAACTGCCGACAGTCTCTAATTCAACATTCGTCCATAGCGTACTACGTTCGCCAGCGTACCTTCACGTCTCCGATAAGTCACCATTTTTTTTTTTTTGCGCCCTCTTTACACTTATAAATTATTGCCGGCGCACAAGCTGCCTATACATCACCAAATAAATATCCAAGAAACATCTATGAAATGTAATAATAAAACATATAACAGTCTATATTAACTTCAGAAACTTAATAATACATTAATGGTGCAAACAAAACAGGCGCATTCAAGTGCGCCCTACATAATTTTACTCCTTTCCGACGGTAAGATAGGAAAACTCCGCCTTTACATTAAAATTACTATCCCCCGCCTAATTTACCTTCCAGCTTATACCGTCCGCCGGCCGAATATACGCTCAACCCAGGAATCTCCACGCGTTCCCAACGTGGTATTTTCTTGCACCTGGCAGGAAGCAACATTTTTTCACCCACCAATCACTACGCGTTCTATTCTGATCAATCAGTGCTCTCTTCATTTTTTCTAGTAATTGCTGTCCTCCTTATTTTAAACAATCCAAGCTTAACATATCATTTTCATCGTTCCATTTTAAATCCTTATATTACCTCACCTACCCTTGAGCCTTCACGACAGTCAACCTTCAAGTATCCGACAAGTCAACATTGTATATTTTTAACGTTATTCTATACATCAATCACTACGCTCATTGTTTTCACCAATCACAGCTCAACGTGTCATTTTGGTTGTACTTTTAACTGGTTACAGTACATCACCTACATCAGTACCTCACTGACAGCCAAGCTTTACGTCTCTGGTAAGTCAGCATTGCATATTTAACGTTTATCTTAATGTAATAATTTAGTGTTTCTAAACAATTTGTGCTTTACATCCGCCAACCACATTAGTACAAAAATACACCACCATATATAGTTATACAAATAAACATAATAATAATAATATTAAACAATCATATTAACAAATGTACTATATAATATAACTATCTACCAATAAAGTCCCCCGGCACACACATTAAATTATGAGCATATTGCTTAAAAACATCAATAATAATATTTTTCAATGTATAAAGCAAAATTAACCTATACCGAGAAAATTATGACAAACATCATATTACTTCATTAGATTCCTACTGTAAAGCAACAATATTATGTGAGAGCAAAAACAACTATTATTTCCACCTACGACCATTCCCTGCACCACCATATTAGTTCATTACCATACCAATATTAAAGAATATTTCGTACCTATAATAACAAATATAATTTAGCACGTAATTATATATCGATACACAAATAAAAGAGAATAGAGCAACTATTATTTCCACCTTCAACCACTTGCCGTGCCAGCATATAAGTTAAAATTTACCTTACCAAAAATAAACAATATTATTACGTAGCCATAGTAACAATTGCAATATATCGTATAACTATTTATTAATAAACAAATAAAACTTTACCAAAAATAAAAAAATTATCACAATATTATTTCAAACAATAATGTAAATTTCTAAATATCTAACATTTAAATAACGCCTACCTAGCAAAACATAGCAACCACCATATTTGTTCAAATTTACGCCACCATAAAACAATAATATTACGTATAATAACAATATATATTTCCACCTATAACCATTTCATGCCCCAAACATATTGTTTAACAAATACACCAACAATATAAAATTTATATTGCGCAAATATAAAAACAAAATATAATACATGCAATTATCAATAAAAACGTATTACATACACCCAAATAGCTATCAATACAAAACACAAAATATTTTCATGCTCTACGGAACTATTTCAATTAAAAATTACACCACCATAAAACAATAATATTACGTATAACATTTACAACATATATATTTCCACCAGAGTCTACTCCCTGCCCAAACATATTATATACAAAATACAATATCATTATAAAAAGTAATATTACTAACCATTATAATAAATAAAACAGAACGTGTATCTTTTAACAAAGAAACAGTGCGAACTCCGTAATTATTAATTACCAAGAATACAAGTCTTAGAATGTTTCCATATCCTACACCACAATATTAGTTCAAAATTACGCCACCAAATAAAATATTATTATCGCTGTAATATAACTATCTATCATTTACATATTACTTTCTACGCTTTTTAGTATATATATGAATGTCTTTGTGTCGTATACCTTATGAAATGTGCAGCTAAATAATACACCTATACATTTGCAAAATATAAAATATTAATAAAACAGGTATGTAGTGGAAAAACATGTACCTACTTGCATAGTAAATGTAATCAATAAAACACGTATATACCTGGTAAATATGTTCCTACACGCTTATACTTGTACCTACAAATAAGTTTCTACTTGCAAAACATGTGCCGCGGCACACTGCCAAAATGATGTCAAAAACTGACACCACAGAAGACTACACTAATGCCACTTTTCCCCTGGCGAGCGACATCGGCCGTGTGACGTCATTCAACAGTCCGCAGCGGGACTCTTACTACTAGGGCATAACTGTGACAAATTCAGATAATGGTTTTAACAGTGGAGTATAATGAATTTATTGCCAAAAGGTTTTAAAGATGGGAGCACGGGGCATCGAAATTCCAACTTTAAATACAAAGCGCCTTTACGGCAGAATTTAACAACTCCAGTTCAACTTTTCCATGTGCGATTTCTACCACCCTGTTTTCCATTATTTTAGTCGAGTAGATTCAAATATTGACTTCGAGCATCCAATAGGATGAAGAGTGGTAAATGTACGTGTTTTACAACTTGGTGGCTTCCCATACATTCAGCTCTAATTCTGCTCTGCTTAGTCTGAGAGGCATTATACAGCGATTTTGCTTATCCTGGGTTTATCTCCGTACTTCCTGTCCTTAGCCGCGGACAGCTTAAAACGTGACATTTGAGGTGCCTAAAACTTGAAACATATTCATTACATATAATAAATATTTTATTTGCTACTATCTTCGTCCCGTTCTTCAGCATATAACAATATGGCACATTTTTGCACTTTAAATAATATCAATGTTGCTATTTTATATAAGCTGGCATGCAGTTTTTTTCAATGATCGAGTATTCCATTTGATATGTGTTTCAAATTATCAGTGTTAATTTATTTGCCATATATTTCTACTTGACCACCATGCCTTTTAAGCCTCAAATTATCGGGGTACTTATGTTCTGGCCTGTGAAAAAGATACTTTGATTTGATATCATTAATGCAAAATTATTTTGTAATGCCTGCATTTGATTGACAATGGAAGTGCTCTTACATTTTTAATTATTGTTATAATTATGTTATTACGTAAAAATACGAAATTAAATGTGTAGTAACCTTCTAGTTTTAATTTTACTTCATTGCATTTCTTTATTCAGACTTTACAAAAGTAATTCTCGTAATAACGATGCTCTTTTTTTGATTTGTTTATTTAAGGACGCTCTTTAACATCTCAGGTCATCAGCGTCCCATTCTAATCAGGTTGTGAAACTGCCGACAAATTTGGCTCAGAGGCCTCTTCTTTCAGGCTTGAGATTTTTTATCGTGCCGTAAATGTACGACACGGGATCCACGGTTTTACTTCCCTTCCGAAGGAAGCCATACTTACGATTTTTACGCCCGAAAAAATTCATCGATCCTGGCCAGGTTCGAACCCGCGACTTTGGGTTTAGAAGGCAAGTATGGTTACCACTACACCACCAGGACCGACTAACGATGCTCTGAAATGGCGTACAAGCCATATTAAACGTAAGAAGCTACATAACGCTTAATAACAGAAAGAAAAATCCAATCACCAAAACATCCTTTTTTGTCCCATGTTCAATTTGATCTTTCCATTAATATGCTCGTCCTCATCTAGAGCAAAGAGACGCCAACCTTTTCTTTGATATTTTCACACTTTTAGAAAAATATTGGCGGACTGTAGGTCTAAGCTTTGGCCCTGTTTAAACAGCACGTATAGGGTTTATAAAATATGTTAAATGCCAGTTTCAGTTGCAATTTCCTAAAAGTGCTATTTAATTAATTTATAAAATATTCAATTCTCTTTAAGACTCTGTGGAAGAAATTGCGCTTCCATTTGCGATGAAACTTCACACATTATATTCCAATTTGTTTTCATACGAACAGTGTGACAATTAAAATATCCACTATTACAAAAATGCGACCATGGAAAAAAGTATTTAATATGAACACATCAGTTTGCAAGCTTTCATTGAAGCAGTTTAATCCTTGTGCATTGACAATTGTGAACACACTTTTAAGTGCTTAATGGTAATTTGTAGCAAACCTTGATAAAAATGAACATATAACTTGGTAAACAAGTTAAATCAAATGTTTTAAAAATAATTACATTCGGTGTACGACCATAAATTAATTTCTAGTACTAACACAACTAATATTCCATGTCAATCAACCTCTAGCTCAATTTTGCCTTCATCCACAAAAGGCATTAAGTTTGTTAGTGCGTAGTTTATGCAGTATAATTAGTTTTCATGGTTAAAATGAAGTTAAAACGTTATTCAGTAATTGTAAAAAATGATCTTTAAATTCAGACAAACTTGTAACTGTGCTTCTGTCACTGCGTTTTTTAAAAGGATTGACTTTCCAATTAGAAAAGGACAATGAAAGATTTAACATGCACCAGATATTTGATGAAATATTGTAAAATCTCCATTCTCAGCGAGAAAAGCAACTGTTTGACGATAGAACTGACATAGGATAAAATAACATGTTTATTTATTTTTATTGATTTATTTACGGACACTCTTTAACATCAGAGTTAATCAGCGTCCCATTGAACTCCCGAAGAAAGCCATACTTAGGATTTTTACGCCCGAAAAAATCCATCGGTCATGGCCGGGTTTGAACCCGCGATTTTGGGTTTAGGAGGCAAGTATGGTAACCACTACATCACCAGGACTGACATAACATGTTTAGTTGTACTACTTGTGGGGCAAGGGCTGTTTTTTTTTTTTTTTTTTTTTTTTTTGGAAAGCTCCATATTGATTCTAACTTGCATCAAGTTTTTAAATAAAGTGTCCAAGACGCTTCAGAACTAAAAACGTAAAGTAAATAACTAGATACAAGTACATTTTCCATTATATACATATAGAAATGCTAAATATACTACGTTAGTATGTCGTTTATAATGAATGAAATTGAATATTTGTTTTAGAAATATAATCTAAGTTTGTGAGTTAGTTATTCTGTCCATTTATCGTACTAATTTAGTCGTTGTGTATTTAAGCGTCGATGTACACTGTTGTCTACTTGTCAGATTGCAAGTGGAATGTAAACGTTTGTACTGTAGTGTGATGAAGAGGAAACGAGCTTATGTTTCGCTTTTGATTTAAATGGTCAAACCTCCCTGTGGTTAGAAGACTTTTTTTTATTGGGCATCATTTTTACTGAGGAAATAGGTGGAAAAGGTCTTTAAATTTGTGTTCGTGATTAGCATAATTTACAGATTGTAAAACCATTTGTAAATCTTTGTCTTGGTACAAGATAACGGTAAGCCTCATTGCTTACTTAAAGCAATTTATGTGTTTTTCCTCTTTGTAATATGAATTCGATTAATGCTTTCATTTAGGGATGCTTTTGAAACCATGAAAAGCGATTGGTAGGAATTGTTTGGTCAAGGCAAGTGATAAGCGCCATGGCTATGGCTCTGCATAGAAAGAGGCTGATTTTTTAGGCCGATTTCAGAATAAATGTGTTTAGTAATACGCCAGAAGATATTTCAAAAGTTATTTAGCAATTCAAAGTGCAATCCAGATGCTGGTGTTAAATTTGCAATTTTCAGTACATCTCTCCTTCTGAACTACTAGAGACAAGCTCATGGAAATTTTACTGCTGTTACCAATGACCTTTATTTTGCTATTAAGGTAATTAAATGAGTTTTATTTACTCGTTTTGAGCTGGAGGAACTTTTTAAAAAGGACTAAAATTTTACCATAATTTAATTAAATTAAAAAATTGTATGAGTAAACTATGTGCCATAGAGGAAAGTTCCAGGTTTGAAAAATACATAAATATGTTTACTATAAATGGCAAAAAATGAAAAATAATATAGATGCTAACTTTTGGGATAAGCACACCACATGCTTTTGGAATGTAAGCATTGAGAAAATGAGTTTAAAGTTTAAGAACGAAATAGAATTACATTAAATGTACTTAAAATTTACCAACTCCATAGCCAGCATCCTCGTCTCTATTCTTCCTTCACATGGTCTTTCTATTCTTTCTGGCCTCCTTGGGCATGTGTTCAGTTTGGTAATCTTCAAATTTAAGTCGCTGTTGGTTCATTGCTTCCAGTCCTTGTTGTGTGTTTATGCTTGGTTCAATGTTCAGGTGCTACAGACCCTGAAGCCTCCCCACATCACACAAATTAACATATAACAGTCTCTCTAAGACTCCAATTTTAAATGTGTTGTGGTGTACAAACACTGTTTTGGAATTCTGATTCCAATGATATTATTAAACTTTCGTTTGAGTTTTGGGTTTTCCCATGTATGCACATACGGAGCAGATCTGGATGTGCTAAATCTCTGTAGATAGGTTTTATTTTTTCCATTATTGCCTCTGGAAGTCCATAATGTCTGTAACTGTCCCTTTGATCATTGCTATATTTGCATCATGATTCTTAATGGCATAATCCATGGGATGGTTGGTCATCTGTTGACAGTTTGTGAAAATATGTAGCCCATATGGTTTTCCTCGTCGAATGTCGAATCATTTGTAATTTATGAAATAGCTTTCCCGCAATAATCTTGCAACTATCAATTTCCTGCCAGTTAATCTGTTTGCTCTTCACATGTTCTAATTTCCTTCCTTTCATATCATATACCAATTTGCCAAGCCTTGCTTCCATTCTTTCGTGTACATGTCCTACACACTCCAGTTTTATTATTACGTAACAGGCTGCTAGGAACCGAAAGGTTGATAATGGTACCCATAAGAAAGAACAAAATATCCTCTCGCTATTTGGATGCATTCATAAATTCTGGAGTTGATGTTTCAGGAGGTCCGGTGAAACTTCTGAAACACTGCTGAAACAAATGTAACCACGATTTAAAGGGCGCAGACCTATCAAAAATTCTTTTTGGGCATATATTCACTTAAAATACAGCACTAAAACTTTAGGGCGTAATTCTTAATGCTACAAAGAAGATGGGGACAAAAAAGCAATTTTAAAAATTTTCACTACCCACTTCGCTTAATAGCTTGTTATCGTCTTTGAGAATGTGTTTAATTGCTTTTAATGAATGAATATATATGATGAATGAATGAATGAAGTGTTTAACGCCCGTTTTTGCTAAAAGGCACCACAGGCGATGGACAGTGATGATACATGAAAATGAAATGATATAATGGGAAAGGATTTATTTTTAAGGAAGGAATCGTTCCAGGCCAAAGATTTAGGGTACATCCCCGGCATTTCTCATTTATGAGGACTGAGGAAAACTTGGAAAAAACCTCAGTCAAAGAGGACGGTCCTGGCGGTATTCGAACCCAGACCTCCCGCTCATGAGGCCGTGCCTTAAAGACCTCGGCCACCCGTGGCGGTAATTCCTGTCAATAAAATTTATAACCTCTAATAATATTTTGTAACAGAAATTGTCCGTAGTTTAATGGACATTAATTGAAATAATTTATAAGAATTGTAAGCTAGATTTAAAGTTAATATATATTGAAATAGATCATTTAATACTAATAAGCATTAGAACCAATAATTCTGGTATCATATTACATTGTTAAGAGCAATACTGACTTTTGTGATACTTATAATTTTTATAGTAAAAATGAAAGTTATCTTTGCATTTTGAACAATATAATATTAAAATGTTGCTATAAATTTACTTAGTAAATGGAAATAAAAAAGTTATCTTAAACATTTTAAAAGAAATCAGAGAAAATGGAAACATAACTCTGGGGAAGCACACATTTCTACATTTGAAAAAAAAAAAAAACGTTGCAAGCTTACAAAATGTCCTCCTTATAAATATAAAAGAATATGTTTAGAACATATAATTAGCTAAACTGAAAAGCAATGTTGTGGGTAATAACATTTATGTTTTTAAATCGTTTTAGGTCTATAAAGATATGAATACAGAGAGGTGCTTTTTCTGTTTTATTTTTATTACCGAAGTCCGAGGAGCACAGGCAGCAGTTGACAATAAATTATGGGTTTTTTTCAGATTTTAACAAGGCAATTCTTTTTTCGTGAGTCAAATAAAACAAGAAAAGGCGAAAATAAGACAGAAAAATTGCAGAGACACCAAGGAATAGCGCTGTAAATTGTGAAATTGAACAAAAAAGGAAGTAATGCTGTAAATGTTTGTAAAGAGATCTTTCCCTCCGTATTTGGTTCACATAAACATCGAGGAAACGTTGAAATTTTGTGGAAAAACACTTCATTCTCAAAGTGCCGCACATTCCATTGGCAAAAGAGGGAAACACTTTCATCGATCTAATAAGATAGATAAACAAAGTATCATATTTTTTTAAAAAGCACATAAAACACATTCCAGCATTAGAGACGGTTACAAGAGGGCAAGTAGGCGATAGAAAATACTCAGGGGATAAATTTTCTCTCCAGGTAATGTATGACTTATATGTGGTAAAATGTAAGGAGAAAACACCTAAAGTTTGCTACAATTCATGTTTACAGAAATGTTTCGTTCAGATTGCATCATCTTCCTTAGACATTGCCCGCTACGAGTGGCCGAGGTCGTTAAGGCGCGGACTCGTGAGCGGCAGGTCTGGAGTTCGAATCCCATCAGGACCGTTCTCTTAGACTGAGGTTCTTTCCAGCATTTTCTCAGTCCTTATAAATCACAAATGCCGGGGAGTTACCCTAAATTTAGGCCTGAAACGCTACCTTCCTTAAATAAAATTATTTCCCAATTTAGCATATCATTTCATGTATCGTCGGTCCTGGTAGTGTAGTGGTAACCATACTTGCCTCCTAAACCCAAGATCGCGAGTTCGATTCCGGCCAAGACCGATGAATTTTTTCTGGCGTAAAAATCCTAAGTGTGACTTTCTTAAGAAGGGAAGTAAAGTCGTGGGTCCCGTTTCGTACATTTACGGCACAATAAAGAAGCTCAAGCCTGAAAGAAGAGGCCTCTGAGCAAAATTTGTCGGGTGTTTCACGCCCTGAATTGAATGGGACACTGATCACCTGAGATATTAAAGAGCGTCCATAAATAAACCAATTGAAAAAATCATATATCATCAGTGTCCATCGCCTGTGGTGCCCCAGTAGCAAAACAGTAATCATAATCGTTTTAGACATGCAACTAATCTTACTAAAGCTGACAGTGCACTATTATCTATTGCACATTGAAAACTAAGGTTAACCGCTCAGAATTCAATGAGCTTTCAATAGTTGCTCTAGATCTTCAGTAGATTCTACCTATGGCAAAAATATTGACCAATGTAGCTTTCTGAAAGAGAAAGCTATGCACCTATAATTTGACAACGCATGATGTAGGAAGCAATAAAGGTTATATGTCTGTATGTCCTGAGCATGTGGTAAAGACAGAGTATGATAAAATTGCCTCTTGCATGTTGAACTTCATTAAAAACTTCCAGATCCGGGGAAAGAATCTATACAGTTATGTTGGCTAAAATAAAAGTTTAGCCATGGATGCTGTTTTCATTCATGATATTTGTAAAAATAGTTCTATTAAAGTGTCATTCATATTGTGCCACAGCCAGGCACACTCATCTTCCTTCTGGTTTGGATTAATGGAAAAATTAAAATAAAATGTTATTTCATTTATATAAAACACAATTGGTTCAAATAATTCGGAAAACTTAATAAAATGTAGTTTTGTACAATACAAAGAATGAAATGAAAGGAATGTTTCAATATTTTCGTGTTTGCAAAGTGTATAAAAATAAATTCATCGAACAGAGTTGAATTTAAAAGATGCACGTAGCTATCATATAGTAAAATATAGTCCAGTGACACTCCGATTCAAGAACTTGTCTTCTGACTTAGAAATTTGCCATGATTTTTCTGTCAGAAAGCACGAAGGACAGTCTGATATGTCACTAAATGGCTTACCCCAAAAAATCAGAATAATTCCTATCAATAAGTACTGAATTGTTGTGGTATATTTTCTGCAGTATGTGCCACATATACGTTTATAAAAGCATTTCAGTTGACGATGATGAATCACTGAAGAACAACATTGAAAGCATATTTTTTCTATTGCTGAAATTGTAACGAAATCATTAACATTTTGAATAAAAGTTATTCGTTTCATCATAATAATGATATGAGAGACAGGTTGAGAAATGAAGAAATGGTCTGAAAACAGAGCATCCACCGCACAGCAGCATAAACGGAGTTGAGGAGATCACGTAGCAAGGCCAAATAGAACAGATCCCAGACTAGGAAAAAGAAAAGGGAGGGAGTCATAAGCAGAAGTGGTCCGGCATCTTCAAGACAGCCTGGGGAAATACGTGCACAAGTACAGCTAGGGATAGATCAAGGTGGGAACAAATATTGCAGAACATACCTACAAAATATTAGTGAAAGATGGGCTTGGTGAAATCAACAGACAGTAATTAGCACAAATACATAAGGTTTACAGTATTAGTGATTTGGTGTAAGTAGAATACTTTTAACTCTAACAGCTGTTTATGTATAAAAATTAGTTCAATATAGTGCAGAAAACCAAAATTGGCCACTAAATCAATGTGGCATAGTATCTTGGTTTTACACAGTGCGGAATAACCACTATTGTAAAGTTGTGCATAAATATGGTTCGTAGCTTTATTTTATTTTTATTTTTTTTTTAAATTGGAAGCGAAAGAGCGTAGAATGAAAGGAAGCTTAGGATTAATAGCTTAAAGTGTATGTAGCTAAAGGTAGAGTAAAGTTCTCTTATGGAATGTTTCACCATATGAGACAACTAGAGGTAGGAGACTCTTGCCCTCTTGGTAATACTTGACTGTAATCTTATGCAATAACAGTGATAAACTTATTTGAAATATAAATGGGAATTATAATGCCAAAGTTTGTCACTCCATTAATAAACTAACAATAGTTTTGTAGTAAATACCCCAAAGTTTATTGTATTCAATATACCATCTAGCTTTCTGTTTCGTAGTGTTGTTTGCAGAAATATAATGGTAACTATGGATGCGTTTATTCATTCATATATTTACCATATTATATAATTGTTTCCAAAATTAAGTATCTGGTAATAAACAGTTGGATCAAACTATTAGGGTCGGAGGAGGATATTTCGGTACTTCGCTTTGCTCAGAGGTTGACCGTTTGTGCCTACACCCCCAGTGGGCTCCTTCGGGGGAAAGGGATGAGATGAATCACTGGGCGGCCAGGATCCACGGGCTACGAGGCACGGACTTTGACCTAGCCCCTAACATTGTACACTGATAGAATACCCCTCTAAGGATTTCCAGACCACCATAAGAATCTCTTCCATACCAGACGCCGGGGCAGAAACCTTTCCAGAGCGCAAGCCACGGTCACACCGCATCAGCCCATCTCCCTCTGGCACTTTCGACCCTGTAACAGAAACAAAGGAATGAAATGATATGACATTGTACAGCGGAAAATTCGTGGAAAGGTCTAAGCCACCAGAAAAAACAAAGGAAAAATCAAGCTCTTGATGGCAGGCCGAAGCGTTACCACCTGAGACACTCCTCTCGGTAAGATAAATGGTTAATTTAATAAAAAAAATATTCTCAGATTAATTTTGATACCATTTAGGAATTATTCAAATCAAGGTTGTGACGGTTTCAACTTTCTTGAATTATTGTAAAATGCTTTTATGATTTTTCATAAACTTTCTACGCTTTTTTATTTTACAAATATTTTAGTTTTCAATGGCTTACATAATATTTTTTTAAGTATAAGTGAACTACTCACTTCCATGTGCACTGCTATTTGACCCTGGAGATTTGAAAAACAATGTTAATTGAATTAATTGTTTCACTTATGAATCGAGAGTTACTGAGAATCATACATGCCTGGCTATCGTCAGCGCTAAATCTTGAACAATCTCAACCATATCTCATGACACCAACAGGAATTTACTGGTTTTTAAATGAGAAGCTCCTTCACTTGAGCCCAAAAAGTAAGCCTTCTTCATTTAATATTTTGCGTTAGGTTTTTTTTTTTTTTTTTTTTTTTTTATTTCGGTGTTTATGAGTTTCGACTTATTCTTTCCAACATCATATCCTGGATACTATCACAGAAATACTTACTTAGAACGTTTTGAGTGTCATTCTTCAATTATGTACCCTCCAATTGTAGATATTGTAGCTTTTAAGTATTAGATATATCACATTCATATTTGGATTCTCGTTGTTCGTGCTTAAAATGTATTCTTATTTTAAAAGAGAATTTTATAATTTTAAATAAACGAATGATGTTGATACCTATATAAGAAATATAATGCAATTCATCATATTCGAAGGTTTATATTACAACATTCACAACATTGATAATCAACAATAATTATTTTCTTTCTTCTAAACGTGATTTCTAAAGGAGCCAATTTACAGGGGAAAAAAAAAGAATATAAATGCGCTTATCAGGATTCATTTAAAATGAAAAGTTATAATTCGCTCCTATAAATTTTTAATCTCTCATAGCAGCACGAACGTTTCCTAGGCCAAAATGAAATAGATGAATTAATTAATTAATAATGACGAAATGAACTCGGAGTCTGTCAGCGCCTATAATAATCAGCAATTATTCTTTTTAGAGTGTAGGAAAACTCAGAGAACACTGACCCAAACAGGATTCGAACATGCACTCTCCATTTATAGCTGGGCTGATTCTCTGACCAACTGAATCACGAATGTAACTGCACTTAGTAACTAATAAGATCCCTTTATGCCGTGAATACAATTTCGGTTTATATATTTATAGATGTAGTGTTTTAAACATTATCCTAATGATTCTTTTTGACATATATCATCATCTCATTATATTCGTAAAATCTCTGTTTTCTTGAGATTCGCATTCCTTCATTTCCTTTAGCGTCGTATTTTTTTTTTTTTAATTCTTCTAAAGAGTTTTTATGCCAAATACAATAACTGGGTTTTAAGCATTATGTATTTAGTAACCTTTAATATCGTATGCCAACTATATAGATCTAGGACGATACACTGATGGTGAAAATTGAGCATTTGGCCGTTGGTTGACTGGTTCTTGAACATGATGAACAGACATGAGTTATTTCCTCATTGTTCATACACGGAGGGTAGTATGCGATCTATGGTAACAAGTTCTAAATAGCTTCACACTTAAATCTACGGAGGTCAGTCTGTCTTCGTAGATACGTATATAGTGTACTACGATTTGCTGTCGCGTTTATCACGTAAAATTGGGAAGAAATGGAATCATTCTAGGAAGCTGCCCGCTTCTGTTTACAATTTTCTTATACCAAGAAGTGTTGCTTCACCATTTTCAAGAAAGACATCTAATGTGTGCTTAAAAAAAATATAAATCTAGAATATAACTTAATTCAGAGGCGAAAAAAAAAAGACAGGAAACTCCACAACCTGTACCAGGTACCCTCAATATAATTCGGATGGTTTAAGGCCCTTGTCTCTGGCCGAATCCAGCAATTTAGAGAGCCATTTCGTTGAGATTAGGAACTCAGTTATAGCTGTGAACACTTATTCAATTAGGATTTTAATTTAGAAAAGGGATTTGGCAACATCAATATAAGGCTTTAAGCCATAAGTATACATCTGCCATTTTTGGGTGAATATGGAGAGAGAAACGGGAATATGTTGTATGAGTTATAGCGACATCCCAGTTAAATCATAAATGGATTTCTGTGTACTTGGGTCAATGAAAAGGATCCTTGGAAACAGAAGACCGCAAATTTTAAACGGCATTTGAAGTCTTCCAGGGAAAGTAGATACATGTGATACATTTACATCAATGTACATGTATCACATGTATCATTGATTTGGATATTGAATTATCTAAGCAATCACCAATTAACATTTGCCTGATTCACTTCTTTATATATTAGTTGTTTGATTATTGACGAATGTTTGCTGCTGCTCTCAACGGAGCAACTTTCCAGGAAATTAATTCACTGGCCAGGCTAGTAATCCAGCTTTCTACTCTAGTCAAAATATTTTTTTTAAACCATGTGTCTCAAAAATGAAACCCTGTGAAATAAAATAGGGCAACAAAAATGTTGAACCGTATTTACATGATTTATGAGAGCACATAAGCCTTCAGGAGTTAATAATACATTTTTATATCTTGCGTGTGAATTTTAAATAATCTCTCCGCTTCATGTATGTGAAAGAATTGTCATTATCTTCTTTATAACTGGCCGAGTTAGTCTGTGTGTGATCGCAGTTTGATCTTCCTTGATTAATTTTAAGTTATCCGTTCATATTTTCTAAATTTAAAATTGTTTTATTCTAGAAGTGTCATGAATATGTGAGAGGTGTAGTGCACCTACTATATACAGAAAGTAAGTGTTCCTCTATTTGTTGTTCGTTTCAAAAGTAAAAGCACGTGATGGAAAGATAATTTTTTCTGTGTAATTGTGCTGAAGTGTCATGAAAAAAGGATAAAATAAAGGCGCAATATCGCAAGAATTAGCATCAATTTAGTAAGTAATGCAGTAAAAGTTCTGCTCAAAACAAAACTGAAAACTTCATGTTAGTACTCCAACTGTCATTACATCAGTTGTACATTTGTTGATCCTTTTCTCAAAAATACATTTTTCAAAACTGTCTACATCATAGCTTTAACAAGAAAACGTGCAAACATTCTTCTTATTGAAATCAACAATTTGAGTCTCAGTCTTTATCCTATGCTGAAAAGAAAAAAAAAATAATAAGTGCTATTTATGATAAAAAGCGTTTTTAAAATGCACATTTCAGAAAAAAATCCTACATTTGCACTATACTTTAACTATTTAATTATTTAGGTTCGGTTTATATATTTAGAGGTTAGGTATATAATAAAAACGATTTAATCAGAAAAGTTTAAAATCTTGCGAACAGGTTTGTCAATCCCTTTTGATGAAAATTTAATAGTGGATATTTTTAAAATTAATAATTTCAAAATTGCATAACATTGTGGAGGTCTTTTAATGTTATATCAAAGAGTAATAAGCATACAACATTTTGTTTATTAGGTTTTCTAGAAAAGGAAGATGAATATGTAGAATACAAAAGTTTTAATTTTCAAAGGTGTAGAAGCCCTCTTAATTCTGTCTTTGTTAGAAAAAAAAAACGAAACTGGGAATCAGTGTCAACTTATGTTAGTAGATACAAAATAGTTTAAATGTGGTTACCAGGTGACTGCAGTGTTGCTCTGATTTCCATGAGAAATAAGCTGTTTTATGGGGAACAAACCTTGCCGCCGAGTTGCTTTATTGACACAATGTTTCATTCCAGAACCACTGAAGGGTACATTTCAATTCCTTTAATAGTTTCACATCAAAAGAGTAATTCAAATATAATCTCGTCTGCCAGGCCATACACACAGAGCAGCTTCTCCCTTTCTCATTTTTCTCTCTCCCTCTCTCTTTCCCCCTTCCCTAAAGCACAGAATGTAATCATAAAGCACGTAAAATCAATAATGTGAACCTGAAATCGTTAAGTCCCTTCCATGTGCCACAGTTTTGCCTCCAAATGTCAAAGGTCACAATTAATACAAATAGGACTTACGCACTTGTCCCCCTTCAAAATCATGCTCGATTTTAAAGTTGAAATCACTTACTCTCCGTACTAAATTTCAAAGAGTAGCACCCCTGATGCTTAGCTACGATGGCCTAAAGGCGACAATAAAGGGGGATGGGGAAAGGGCACAAGATGAAATAAAGAATGGCACTGCAGAGAATGTAAATAAAGTTCATATAAAGGAATGAGGGGAAAAGGGAAACCTTTGAACCGTATCCAAATTAAAATGAAAGCAAATATTTTTTCTATGTTATGAAAGGCTCAGATATTTTCCTCACTGGAGAGCTCTGAAATGGAGTTAAAGATTTTACCTTAGTACACATATTTGCATTGCCCCGAATATGATAAACCTGGAAAACTGAATATTAAAATCCCCCCCCCCTTTTAGATAAGCATCATGTAAAAATCCAAAATTCCCATCTTGTACTCTGTCCGGTAGCAAATACAAAGAAAAAAACAGACAATAGTTCTCTTATTCTTTACAAGATAATCATAATAAAGTTCAGGTTAAACAATTGTTTGCCTCAATAGTGAATGTTGGTCCTTTAAACCGTATCGCAAATTCTTACAATATTGTTCATAAACCCAGAGCTACTTTCACTCCTTCATTATCTCGGATTTTGAGTCAGACCTTGTTACTGTCACTATCAGAAAGCTATTTGTCACAATTTGAATAACTTACGAATTGCTAACTCTATCTACATTAAATTTCAATAATCCGTAGATTACACTCCGTTCATTGGTCTTTTTGCCAATATGAGAAGGTGGTGCCTGACGGTCTAGAATCGCTCAAGTGCCAGAGAGCGTGGATGTCAGACATTACTTCAAGAACGTAGTAGCTTCTATGCACCTAATTTAAAAACTTATCCCATGTGGAAAGTACTGTTTTACATTATAGATACAGCAATGAACTGTACATTACAATAGAAATAGATGTAGCAACGCATAACTAATAGTCCAAAATAATGGTGCAAGTCCAAATATGACAACAGTGGTATTAGTTCCGTGATGCGCATTCAATGTCTTGCGGGGCCAAACAAATCGAACGCCGGAAAATAATTTGATAGCCGGCAAATAGGTAAATTGATCGTGGTATAAAAGCTTATTTAATAAGGCCCAGGAAATCTTCAATTGTGCGCTGGAGGTTTATTTTTGTTTTTTTTTTTTAATTCCCTTTCTTTTTTCATTATTTTGTGTCAAGTACATACATTATTGAAATATTTTGAAAATATTTTGGAAATATTTTTGACAAGTACACAAAAACTATAAATATTTACAATTATATATATTACAGATACAAACATGAAATCATACAAATAAAGCATGATATTAAGTTTTAAATATTTTTCAAGTACGTTAATGAGGTAATTTATGTATATTATGAGTACAAATATGGTATTATACAAATACATGCATGTTTAGCAAATCCATTCACGTGTTAATTATTTAAAAAATATAACATCTGGGGCTTGATGATGTGCATAGGTAGGGTGTCGGCGAGCTAGCTGGTGTAATGTAACGAGTATAAAAGATGATACGTGGAGTGCTGTAATTAGTAGAAATAAGGTGGCTTTTGTCCAGCTTGCGCTGTCCGCCGTTCCGTGGCAATGGAAAGAGGTTGGTGCGGCGAGGGAGTACTGTTGGGGTGTGTAGAAATTATACACGATATAAAGTATTACGTTGTAAGCAAAATGGTAAATTGTGTAAATGCTTGTTACTGAAACATTTACACTATTTAATTTTTCAAAAACTTTATGTTGTGCAAAGAGATATGTTGCAATGAAAAATATTTTGACCCTTTGGTTTACATTTATGAACAATAATTAATATTGGAAACAAAATATATCGGTTATGCGAAGAAGAAAAAAATAAAAACTAATCGTTTAAACTATTTAACTTTTCAAAATAAAAAGTTGTGTTGTTCAAAATAATGTTATGTTTCAATAGAAATATTTACATTTGTAAACAAAAACTCACGTTAGAAACCCCCCAAGACTATTTATAATATTTAACTTTGCAAGAAAAGAAGTTATATTGTGCAAAAAGATGTTGTAATAAAATTGTTTTATAAACAAAAATTAACATTGAAAACCTAAAACTATTTAACTTCGCAAAATAAAAGAAGTTATGATGTGTAATAGAATATTATGTAAAAATTAAGCACTTAATTTTATAAACAAAAGTGAATATTTGAAAGAAAAAACTTTGCACTATTTAACTTCGCAAATGGGGGATATGATGTGCAAAAACTATATTATTCTGCATCAAAATATAGATATTTCTCTTTGGTTTACTTTATAAACTGGAATTAATATTAGAAATAAAGTATATCTGTTTTTGCGAAAAAAGAATAAAAACTAATCGTTTACAATATTTTTCTTTACAGAAAGAGTTTCTGTAGCGCGAAAAGGTCATTTAGTGAGCGCCACGAGATACATGCTTCTACTATTATGTTGCAATCAAGTTATCAAGCAAGTTACTTTTCCAGAAATTGGACAGGCTGGAACATGTGCATACATTCCACATGTGGAGTGAATTAGTCACCTGCATAGCTTCACGCTGCAACATCCGCTCTCATTCGAACCAGAATGGTGCGTGAGCATGCGATCAGCCGAAGCAGAATGCCGTTCCGAGTAATTACACCAGTATTAAGTAGCACATTGCTTTTTCTCTTCTCCAAACTGTTGCATCAGCATTCGGTAGTGTATAATTTTTAAAGCTTCTTCTTCAAGCTGTTGCATAAGCATCCGGTAGCACATTGTTTTTTTTTTCAACAACTTCTTCTCCAAGCTCTTGCATCAGCATCCGGTATCACATTTGCTTTTTTCTCAAAGCTTCTTCCCAAGTTCTTGCATCAGCATTGGGTAGCACATGTTTTTCCTGCTGATGCATCTCCGCACTCATTGAATAAAAATCCCGTGGTAAACCCATTGCTCTATTCAGTACTTAGCAGAACAGCTCAGCGTGTATTTGCTAACAGGATCCTGTCTTGGAAGAGTGATAGTGTTCTCAATTTCTAGATCCCACACATTAACTCGATAATTACAATTGTAGGTAATAGTAGTATGAGTTCCAAGTTTTTAATACTTTTTATTAATTTGCATTTAATTTTAAACAGAATTATGAATTTTTTTTAAATATCATTTTCAGATATCTCAAAAATTGGCCGCATTATTTGGACTGTGTTTAATTGCATTTTGATCGACGCTGCACTCTATGTAAGTGTTATTAAATTATTTTATTGGTTTATTATTATTTTTGCACACTTATACGTTACATTTAAATTACTTACAATACTTTTCATTTATTTCTGCGCGTTATATTACTTTTGATTCATTCCCGATTTTATACTTATTTAATATTCATTTTCCACACTTATACCTTACCTTTATATTAATTATAATACTTTTTATTCATTTCCGAAGATGTCATATTATTTTTATTCATTCCAGCTTATTTATTCACTTAATATTCATTTTGCATATTTATATTTTACATAATATCACTTATTATTATTATCATAATAACACTTCTTATTAATTTCCGCGGGTTACATTACTGTTTATTAATTTCCACTTATTTATTCACTTACTGTTAATTATGTATACTTATATTTTTATGCATTTCTTGACATCGTTCTCGCTGAGCCTGCAGTATCCTGTTTAGTAAAATGCGTGCTTTTACTTCGTTTTTAGGATAATAGAGACTGCAAACTTGACTGCACAGGTGGCTGTGCCATGTATGCTGTTTGAAGTAAGTTTTAGTTCATAATATTCTTGATTTAAATGTATTAATTGACTTTATTATTTACTTACATACCTTTAGCATAATTTATTATTTAGCGATTTGTGTTTAGTAAATTTTCACTTTGTTTACCAAATTTATCGTGTTTTAGTTAACTTACATAAATTTATCCTTTTTCTCTTTATTTTCATAAATTTAGCGTATTTTATGTATTCACTTAATTAATCATAAAATCTGGGAAATAATTATACAGTGGGCGCCAAAAAATATATACACACTTCAAGCAAAGAAGAAACTGTGTTAACATAACAAAATTGAATTCACACAAACAAAAACTGGTGACCACTAATCATCTTAGACTTTCACAGTTGCAGCAGCTACAACAGTTGCTCAAAATGCCCACCATCGGCATCGATACACTACTGAGTACGTTTGTGAAAATGTCCTCAGTTATTGCAGCTCATGTCGTTTCAATTTCTTTCCAAAGTGCTGCCAGTGTAACTGGTTTTTTACGGTATTCAACATCCTTAAGTGTTCCCCATAGGTAGAAGACCAACGGAGTTAGATCCCGAGAACGCGGTGGAAATTCAATCGAACCATTTCGTCCTATCCAGTGCCTTGGAAGACTGCCATCAAGGTATGCACGTACAATTAGGTGGTAATGTGGTGGGGCACCATCCTGTGGAAGCAAACTTCCTCATTTCCATAGAGTGTGTGAATGACAGATAAGATTGATGTGCGTATGGTGTTCAGATGCACTGGACCAGTTACTGTTCCTTCAAAAAAGAATGGTTTAATTAGAACCCTAGATGACAATCCACAACAAACATTAATTCCAGGTATTTTAACAACCTTTTCCAAAATAGCACGTGGATTGTTTCCACACTAGTAGACACAGTTATGCCGGTTAACGGTTCCATTCAACTTAAATTGTGCCTCATCGGACCAAACAGCTTTCCCTACGAAGGTCTCATCCTCTTTCACCATGTTCAGAAATCACTCACAGTACTGCATTCTCCGATCAGGATCATCATCATTTAATGCATGCAAAAGTCTTGAGATGAAAACTTTCAACTTTGCTATTTTAATAACACGACGTACGCTGGTTCTGCTTATTCCAGTCTCACGAGTGCATTGCTATGTAGATTTCTGCGGCGAGTGCTCAAAACGTCCCAAATCCATAGCCGAGGACGCGGGGCTTATTGCTGTGCGGTTCTCCCAGATCTGCCCATGTGAATATATCATACCGTGCCATGAGTGTCGAATTTGTCTGGCATGCGTGCAATTGTTACTCGCGTTGGCGGTTCTGTTCTATACACACGTTTCCATTGCCTTTGAACTGCAACAACATTCTGGGTTTTCCAATACCACTTCAAAATTGCTTTCCGCTGTTCAACCGATAATCTTGGCTCCATTTTATTGTAGCAACGCTAGCATAACGTTCTGTGAGTTACATCTGTTTACAAAACATCATATGATATTCTTGGCTTCATTTGTTCCATGTTGATTTACCTGTCACGTAGCAACGCTATCATAATGTATCTGAGTTACATCTGTTTATAGAACATCATACTACACATTACTGTTGTTTGGGTCAACTTTGAAATATATTAAATAGATATCTTCTGTGAAAGTGAGTACACATTGTTTGGCACCGTTGGTATATTCGTTATTTCAAGGCTTGAGATGTGCCAGGCGAAATGGAAAGCGAGCTCTTATCACCTTACTTTACAGACGACTTTATTTTTCTTATAATGAATTTGTGGATTTTTCGGTAAGTTCAGAGTTTTATTTACACTACCCAGCATTGAAAAGCAACGGAGTATAAATTATACTCTGGATTCTCAGAGACTGATATAAATGCTCGTCCTATGCCCCACCATACTTGCCTCATAAGCCCAAGATTGCGGATTCGATCCCGAACAGGGCAAATGTGATGACGCATTTACTTTGCAAGGCGTTAAAAAGTTTGACCAGTTGCTACAGTTGTATCATATCGTTTATTTAGATTATTCGAGGAAAAACATCTCATAAATTAAAAAACAGAATAAAATGTACCTAAGCATTATTTTACATGACTGTCACGTTAATGTTATAGTTGGCTTACAAACGACTTTCAAATGCAAGTGGTATTGCCTTCTGTGTAATTATTCTTCATTACGTAAAAGAGAGATTCATTACTGCGATTTAAAATACAAATGTCACCTCCAGTACAATTCAAGTGATACTTCATATGGTTGTCATGTGTAGAACAACAGGAAAGAGTAAACATTCAGTACACCTTTAGATACAGGGAGATGAAAATAATGAGCATCAATTTAGACGGATGTAGAGAGGACGCAAATGGAAAAGTTGTATATTTTTTCCAAGGATACTTTTATCAAAAGCGCATGCGATTCTTTCGCAACACTCACTCTATTCTATACAATATCGAAATCGAGACCATGGCCTGTAGATACGAGGACACCGAAAGAATATTAATGAAGGATGAAGGATGGCGATTATGAGGTACTGGAAATGTTGGAATGCGATTATAATGGCATGATAAAATCGGGCGTTTTGCTGGGGGTATTTTAACTAATAATCGTCCTTTTCAAAATCGTCCCAGCACCTCTGAATTCTAGCGAAGCATTTTTCGCGGGTCGAATTAATTGCACCATGTGTACAAGCTTACGTCTAGGGATTAAAAATGTTTTATTACGATACGTGCAGTCTGTATCCATTTGTAAATGAAACCAAATCCTTCCCCGGTGGACTTCGCAAAATCCATTTGGATACATTTCCAAATTGAAATGAAATACAGGGTGGTCGCGTTAAGTAAAATACTTCCCCGGTGCAATAATTATGACACTATATAGCCTGTCTGAGTTGAAGGAAAAATTATACACCCACTATCCATGGCCTGCACAGAAATCAGGAACCAACAGGAGTGCAATCGCGGTGCCGAAGAAAAATCCTTATTCGTCAAGAGGGCGGTGGATGAAGATCAAGACAAAGGGTATAAAATTTTCCAAATGGCCAAGATATGGGCCTATGAAACAGTGCTAAAGGAACCAGGTCAAAAGGAGTTTCTCAGGACTAAGCAAACCAGTTCCTAAAGATTGAGACGGAGGCTTCTGGTTGGCCCTCCGATTGCGATATACCCGAAAAGGACAGATATGCCAAAATGACTTTTTTTAAAGAGAAGGCCTGTCGTTGGACCGGTACGCCATCTGTTCTAATCCGTGCAGGATAGTACCGACAAAGTTGATTTTGGGGTAAATGAGGTAACCCTACTGAGTATACGACTAGATATGGTTGAGTATTCAATCAATGCACATTTAACGTGATCACTCACGCAGACTTTCTCTCCTACTGAGCAAAAATCACAAAACCGTAACCACCCGATTCAATAACGTTCCCAGCAACACCTAAGAATACGAGTAAGTTTCTTAAAACTACATCAGGATGTTGACAACACAAGATACCACATGCATAAAAGCATAATTTACCAATCATCTAATTTAATTATTTTCTGCGAAACCATGGATGCCAAAATACCCAATATACGTAATATTACTTTTCACTTTATAACACTTGAACACTACATCCTTGTACTTAATTTATCAAGTATGTATATATAAATGAAATTTGTATGATAGCATTGTTTGTACTTGTCCCCAACCCCACTCCGCCCCACACCAAACTTTTCCCTCATTGAGACGGCGGACAGTGCACGCTGGACCCGGTTGCTGCACGAGATTTATTCTGATCAATCATATTCCTTCTCTTCATCTTATTCACCAATCAAAATTCTTCTTATTTCCTATCACAGCACTCAACGTACCATCGTTTTTACTTTTTACAATGCATTAAATAGCTCAGTAGCTCGCCGACACCCTACCTGTGCACATCATTTAAGCCACATTTTATTTGTTTTAAATAATTAAAACACTCATGTATTTCATAAACATGCATGTATTTGTGTACTATCGTGTGTTTATATGAAATATATGCATGTGTGTATTACAAGTACACGAATGGCATTATACAAGGACATATAATTATCCCATTATGTATATAATTACCTCATGTATGTACTTGTCCAAATTAACAAAAATAAATATCATACATGTAATTGTGTAATTCCATGTTTGTTCTTGCTATATATATATAATGTGCGTAGTTAACAAAAATTAAAAAATATTACAGATCTTGCATCTACTTGTGAAATGCCATGTTTGCACGAGTAATATTTATAAATAATTACATGTAGATACTTGGCCAAAACAATGAAAAGGAAAATAAAAAGAAAGAACCCCCTTCGCACAGTTAATATTTTCCTAGGCCTTATTAAATAAGCGTTTATAGCACGACCAATTTATCAAACTTATCATTCGTTTTGTTTGGCCCTTCAAAACACCAATTGCTCGCAGCGGGATTAATAATATTGACAAAACTACAGATTGACTTGAAACCTGTTGAACCGCTGCAGATAGGCATACCTTAACAAGTGAGAAATCATTCTCATACCCTAAACTTGGCTAAGATTTCAGTGAATAGGCTGTACTAGATATGTTAACCTCCATTTCTTACCTGGAATGTTATTGCAGTAGCAGAATAGTTTACGTAACTTAAAATAATTTCATCAGAAACGTTTTAGACCTAAGCAATTTTTTACTGTAGGTATGTGCAATTACTAATTATATTGTTATGAATGAGCTCATTACTCATTATAGCTCATGTTATAAATCGAGAATTTATAGACGCCTATGGCATACTAGAAAACTTCATTTGAAAAATATTCTTCTAGAAAAACTTATTTTACGATCACTGTGGAGATCTTTAAAACAAAATTGTTAACATTCATCTGCTTTTGCTTTTTTGCTATCATGTTCTCTGTTCCTAATATTTATTTTTAATTGTTTACTTCCTGTACTCGTTACATGATTTTCAGCATGATGAATTGGTGGAACTAAAGGAAGGACAAAATGTGATCTATAGGTACACAGAGATTAAGCCTAAAGACACCCAAAGTTTTTCTTTGAAAAACCCTAGAAAACCTGAACGAATTTATTTCATCCAAAAACTTTGACTTCCTCTTCTCTACATTAGGTTTTTGATAGATTGTGGAAATAGTTGTACTGCATTGTGGCTTCTCTTAATGCAACTCATACGTTTATTGGGGAGTTTTTCATACTCTGCCATGGTAGAGCTGACAGCCACGGGTGGCCAAGATCATAAGGCGCGAACTCATGAGTGGCAGTCTGGGGTTCGATTTTCACAAGAACCGTCTTCCCTGATTCAGTTTTTTTTTCAGGTTTTCCTCAGTCCTCATAAATGGTTAATGCTGGGGTGGTACCATAAACTTCGGCCTGGAACGCTTCCTTCCTTTTAAAAAAAAACATTTCCCAATTTATCCTTTCACCTCATGTATTTTCAGTGCCCACCGCCTGTGGTGTCTCAGCAGTTAAAACGGGCGTAAAACACTGTTCAAAAATACTACAGTTTATTATACAAAGCCAGAAAGGTATGAAAATGTTATAGAGAAATTAAAATTACATTCAGCGTATAAATAAATAACGTGTACGAACTTCCAGGGAAATCGAATGGAACTATCTTGATAAAGTTAATTCTGAACAATTTTTAGATACGTTTTCCGAAGAATCTGCAAAACTACAGATTTAAAATCTTTCTGAATTTTGGATTTGATTGAATTGGTGGGGGATAGAGATTGTTTGGTACTTTAGCTGTGTTACGGAGGTGGCCGTTTATGCCTAATCTTCCTAATGGGAAACTGTAAGAGGAATACTTCAGAATAGGGATATTCAAGCCGGCTAGTAACATTTAGAAGTAGTGAATCACGGATGCGTACCTTACAACTTTTCAAAATAGGGCATACCTGCGTCGGTATATTCCCACCTCCGAAGACTTCGAACCCGTCAGAAGCCGCTTTCATACTGGACACTGGGACAGAAACGTTTACTAAGCGCAAGCCAACGTAACACCGAACATAGCATCAACTAACTTAGTCTGGTACTTTCAACTCTGGAACAGCAATAACGGAATATAATGAGGAGAAGTGAGACAGCAGGAAAATCGTGGAAAGGGAAGCTTCACCACTGCATTCGTCTGTGCGACCACGAATCGGCGAGAAAGCCGACCGGATATGATCCCAGAACCATCTGAATGAGGGTGCAAGTGTTACCTTCTAGGCCACCTAGCTCGGTTCCGTAAATGTTACTATATATTACCACGATAATTTACCATAAAATGAATTTTATGCCTAAAAAGTTCAGCTATAAAATTATAACCTATCTAGTTAGATTAATACAAAATGTGCACATTGTAGGTTCAATTTTTTTTAATTTTCTATACAATTCAAAACTAGTAATAAAAGCCTATATAATTGTAAACTATGTAATAAAAGCCTATTATTATTTCCATCTCATTGAAAATCTATGCTTTGGTTACTGCTATGTCCCTTATAGTCACTGGGAAAATATTCCTATTTGTAGAATATATTGAACGGCGTGGGAATAATCCTGAAATCGCGTCGTTACCTTGTTTTGAGAAAGAGGAAATAGATTTAATCGCTTGCAATATTTCTAATTTGAAATGTTTTTAAGAAGCTCTTTGTCTTACATTGAAAACTATGTGAAATATGACAGTATAAATCTGCATTAAGGAATATTTTAAGAGATATGTGCTTTTATGACGCGGCTTAGGTATATGTATATTTTTTCAGAACATGGAAAAATTGGCAACCCACTTTAAGAAAAGCAATAGGTGTTACAAGTATTTTCAGTAACTAAACATTTTATTGTGGCGTAAAAGACAGCAAATATTTATAGTTATTAGTATTGTTTTGCTAATATAATTCGTAGTTACATAATATGTATCTGTGGAATGTAGGGATATAAGGGCCCGTTATCACCTATTGGCCAAGGTAGAAGGTATACTTATTATTAACAGCGACCGAAGTAAATCCCTTCTGTCGGCCTCTTGGTGCAATAACGATTTCTTGGCAAATGCCACTACCGTATGAAGTGCAGATCTAAAAAAATGTTGGGTTTTGCTTTTGATACCTTCATTTGAATACTTCATTGAATAAGATGTTATTGCTGTATCCTGTAACCATCGCCTGGACGCACTGTTTGTACTGAAGGTATAAAACTTGCACTTGCATTTGGAATAGTTTTAATGGTCTATTCTACATATATTTTAAATATATTTATCCAATCATCGAGAACATAAACAGAACATACATGATTTCGTACAAAGGCTTCTAACGGGATATCGATAAGTTCCTTTGCACCCAGGTGATGTGCACCGCACAAGAGAACGTTGATACTCCTACATTTCTCGCATTCCTTTCTTCGAAATCGGGGTTTAGCAGGTTGAACTTTGGAGAATGTGCTTGCCTTGGTGGTTAAGTGAACACAATAACTATATGCTCGGCGCACGATCAGTGCGGCCACCCGAATTAGATTCTATAGTGAAATCTTGACTACACAAGGACTTCTCAATGACCATTTATTATCCTAAATTCTTCATTAGACGGGAGTGTTGTGTGCGCAGGTAGCAAGTAATGATACTGTACATTTCAAATCACTCACTTGATATAAAGCGCATCCAACATTTAATCGCAAATAAATTTTTATTTTTGCCAACATAATTGTCTGATATAGGCATAAGCTACTTGCATGATATATATTTTTACATTGAAATACTGAAATAAGCGATAGTTAGTAATTTCCTTATACACTGTACCCGAAATAGTTTATTTCCAGAAAAGTTAATTTCCTTGCGTCATTGTGTGCCCAGATTGTAACCCCTTAATATTACGAGCATAGAATGTTGATCTAGTTATTATTTTTAAATAGCAAACACTTTCTGAAAGTAGAACTTATTCCACTTTCAGCTTTCCTTAAATGTAATTCTTTCTCAGCATCTAGCTCTGGTAAAACGTTTGCACTCATATGCAATCCAATATCTTTATACCAATTGTGACAATGACTCATTTGATAATTCAGTGTCCACATTAAATACTCTTAACACCATATTTCTTTTTGATGTTGTTGCAAATTTGCCAAACTTCTCCTAATCTAAGTACTCAAGAGTGTCATAATTCAAAGTTTTTGAACTATGTTCATACCCAAAATACAGTCTGTCCATTTCATTTTTATTACATATAATGTACATTGGAATTTATCTCAGGAAATTATGGTTATAATGTTTCTGCTCCTTACCATTAAATATGTGCTTTTCTCTATCACTTTTAATGGAAATGAATACGTATCTATCCCCTTTATTAAGGTATTAATACCACTTTTGGTATGCCATGAATATGGCAGAAAACAATTTTGCCCACTTTATTGTTTCTTTTTTTAATGATTTTTTTATGGACGCTCTTTAACAACTCAGGTCATCAGCGTCCCATCCAACTCACGGCGTGAAACGGCCGACAAATTTTGCTCAGAGGTCTCTCTTTCAGGTTTGAGGTTCTTTTTCGTGCCGTAAATTACGATATGGCATCCACGGCTTTACTTCCCTTCCGAAGGAAGCCATACTTAGGATTTTTACGCCCCGAAAAAATCCATCGGTCCTGGCCGGTTTCGAACCCGCGATTTCGGGTTTAGGAGGCAAGTATGGTAATCACTACACCACCAGGACCAACCCCACTTTATTGTCACTGCCATTAGTATGTACATATGTTACTGTCTTATACCTATTCGTTAACAAGGATTTTCACCATTATGAATCATTCTATTTACAAATAAAGTTTGAGTTTCTCAGTTTTTCAAAGCTCAAAAGGTAGAAAATACATTTCCTCTACATTTATCACATTATTTTCGTAATTCTTCGTTGGGCTTTAAAGCCTGTACATGTAACGTGTTTCAAGTATTTCTTAATTTTGTAAGTTGCTTGATTATTAGGAATGTTACTAATGTTGTTGATATGCATGATATGTAATTTGTTTAATTTAGGGTGGGAAGACAAGTGTATCTTGATCCATTAATTGTAGAGTGGCCACCATTTAATAGGGAAATATCCTTTGTTAATCAAATAATTCCTTGCCTTTGTTGAAATTCTGAATGTAAACGCTAGTGCTTTTATATAATTAAATGTATTGTTTTCTAAAATGTAACTAAATCTTGTTACATACAATTGTTCTTTGTGCAATCTCTAAAGGCACCCATTCATTCATTCATTCATTTGTAATGCTAAGCCAGGTCTTTAGGGTTATGGGACACCCCCAAAGGTCAAATGCGGTCGCTGAGTATTGTTAGACATTAACCATCTTAAAGGAGCATCAACTAAGCAAGACGGTCAGGCGAAGGTAGTGTGGCGCAATGTGGTAGCAGAGCGCGGTTAAGCATTTATAAAAGGGTGCTTTTAAACCTGTTAAAGAAAATTTATTTAACTCATGGCATAATACCTAAGTAAATTTGATTGCTTTGTTGTATACACTATTAAATTTTGTGTTAACATGGCTTCTCTAAGGTTGCCCCTGATCTTTTTAAGTAAGGTAGCGTTGCGGTATGAAATTCAGGTTTTTTGAGAGCTCAGGGATTATGAACTTGATTTTCCCTTTATGCCCATTGACTAACCAATTGTTAAACTGTTAAGCCTGAATTGGAATATGAATTTGTTTTTTTTTTTCTTTTTTTTTTTTTTTCCCCCAATGTGCGACTCAGCTTGTTCTAAAATATGAAGAATATGTGATTGATATTACAGCGAATATAGCTGCACTTAGGAAGTGATGTAGTCGAATTAGAGCACGTTTTGGTCATTATTTGAGCCGAGTTCAATACATAATTTATTCCAATAACATGGCTTTATTTAAAAGAGGAATCTAGGCAACATTGTGAGCAATTATGAGCATTGCTCTCGAATTTTGGGTGCAGGATGGATATGCAATCTCGTTCCATTTCGGAGCCGGAGAAATCGCAGGATCGCTTTGTTGTTTAAAGTGATACAAATGATAAAATAAAATTTTCCTGATGCCGTCATTCACCATTATGCCGGTTGCTCATGCTTTTGCGAACATATGCTTATTTTTGATGTGGTTGGTCCCGTGCTCGGTTTACTTTCAATTCTGGGTGGGATCTGTTGAATGTGCTGCTATGTTTAATAATCCTCGGCTTACGTTGCTGCATTTCACCTTGTCCGTAATCCAGGAGCAAGCACCACCACGGGTGGCCGAGGTCGTTAAGACGGGCACTCGTGAGCGAGAGGTCTGAGCTTCGATACCTTCCAGCACCGCCCTCACAGGCTGAGTTTTTTCTTGGTTTTTCTCACTCCTCATAAATGGGAAATGCCTAGGACGTATCCTCAACTTCGACCTGAAGCGCTTTCTTCCTTAAAAAACCCTTTCCTAATTTATTATTTTAGCTAAGTATCGTCAGTGCCCGCAACCTGTGATGTCTCAGCAGTAAAAACGGGCGTTAAATACTATTAAAAACACAGGAGCAAATTTGGGTATTTTTCCCGTTGTAATTGAGAGGGCGGAGATTTGCGTAATGTTGAGGTTGCAATATTTAAATGTTTCTATCTTTCCGTTTTATGTGCGGAATATTAGCATCTTATTTCACCGGTTTACAGAATGTTCGTGAGTTATTTCGTGAGTAGTGGCAAGATATTAAACTCTATTCATGAGTACTTCATATTCTCATGATGGGTAAGAGGAATGCAATTTAATTATGTCTGGCCCAATTCTCTAACTCGCATGTGTATATATATTAATTTCGAAAAAAAACTTCCAGATTTTAGAAACATTGGGTATTCCTATTAATGAATATAAATGAGTCTATTATAGGCGCTAATATGATAGTTCCCACATAAAAGATTTTGAATTACATTTATCTATACATGTGCAAAATTTGTCTGATAGAAATTCTAGTGTACTTCTTAGTTTACGAAAGCAAGAGGTTTTGTGTTGTTACAGATTATATGGACATTTCTTAGCGTAAGAAACGTATGCTCTCCGAGCGTTAGTAAGCAGTGCAATAGAGCGTCCTTCATTTCGTAATAGTTTATGCCAAAAAGAGTGTAGGGTCGTGTTAATGATAAAACTCCTAGCGAGTTCGATGCTTCGGTTGTCGGGGTTTCGTCTATGAACCATGGTGTTGATTAAGTTAGTTAAAGTACCAACAATGACGTTGTTGGATTTGAGCAGTTCTCGCACCCTCACTGATTTTAGATTTTCAGCGTCCGTTAAGATTAAGTTATGCCCGTGCGTATTCAGTGCCACTATCTCAGGCGCGCACACACCAGAAGATACTTAGACAGCTTGGGAAGATCCATTTTTTCAGAAACTTACCCAGCCAGAGAAAGCATTAAAGGTGGTTGGATTTACGTCTTTTTTCGATGATTATAGAAACATTTTGCTTTGCGCATGAACTTCTTTTTTTGCCCTTGGAGGAAGGTTTTGTTTCATTTTTATTGTTGAGCACCTATGAAAGGCCATGGTGGAATTAAACTTTGATGAACCTGTTGTGATTGTTCAAACAAGATCTACAATATGAGCTGAAAGATCATGCTAAACAGGATGCTATTGGATCGCCTATGAAAAGAGAAAGTTTAGGAAATGCTGCTTGGAGTTATGTACTATTACTACTATTACTACTATTACTACTACTACTACCACTACTACTACTACCACTACTACTACTACTACTACTACCACCACCACTACTACTACTACTACTACTACCACTACTACTGCTACTACTACTATTACTACTACTACCACTACTACTGCTACTACTACTATTACTACTACTACTGCTACTACTACCACTACTACTACTACTACTACTAATATTATTACTACTACTACAATTACTACTATTACTACTATTACTACCACTACTACTACTACTGCTACTACTATTACTACTACTACTACTACCACTGCTACTACTATTACTACTACTACCACTGCTACTACTACTATACTACTACTACTACTACCACTGCTACTACTATTACTACTACTACCACTGCTACTACTACTATACTACTACTACTATTACTACTACTACTACTACTACTACTACTACTACTACTACTACTATTACTACCACTACTACTACTACTACTACTACTACTGCTACTACTATTACTACTACCACTACTATTACTATCACTACCACTACTACTATTACTACTACTACTACTATTACTACTACTACTATTACTACTACTACTATTACTGCTACTACTATTACTACTACTATTACTACTACTACCACTACTACTACTACTACTACTACTACTACTACTACTAGTATTATTATTATCATTATTATTAAAATACGGAGTATTATCTTCACTATTATTGCTCCATTTTCAAAACAAACTGTGATATTTTAAACATCAATGTTATGTGAAAACACAGTTAAAATATTATCTTCCTATAGAAGTCAAAGAGTTCTTCTTGAAAATCTCACAATTTCCCACTCTTTTCTCTAAATATGTTATAAAGAATATAACAAGCAAGGGTTGCTTTCTAGCTCTTTCTGGCATGAGCAACATAACAATTTCAATCATTCGCAAATATTCCTTTTATAGCGAACTTCGAAGGTATGTAAGCTATTGAGGTTATACCCATAGAACAATTTTTGATTAATTTCTCCAAATCTCCATCGATCGTACCTACAAGGCACCTACAATGGAAATATATCTGTTAACGCTGCAGTGGTCACTATTTTTGTTTTTCTCAACGAAACTGGGAATATAACAATAAATTTACAAATTACTCGTCGAGTTCTTTAAGCAGCCAACTTGGATCATTGGGGGTGGGGGGTGAACCTAAAGGGAGCACCACAAAAATCTGCATGTACCAGTTAAATAAGAAAAATGTTTTCTGAAAATCAGTGAAATCAGATTAATGGGAGTAGGAGTTTACCTGAAATCCAAAATTTCAAAATTACCCTAAGGGCACCAATATTTGCTTTCGTATTACTTAAACAGAACAAGAAAAATATGTTTTTTTTTAACAGGAAAATCCGGTCATTAGGAATGGGGGTTTGCCTGAAACTCAAAATTTAAAAATTTCTCTAGCGGCATAATATATATATATATATTTTATTTATTTTATTTTATTTTTTTTTTTTTTTGTGCCATGCAGGTGAAGAGCAAGGAAAATACATCAACAAAATCAGTGAAAATATACAGTGCACCAGAGTTGGAGGAAGCGTTTCCTTTTGAGATGTTGTGATACCCGAAAAATCCGACATTTCGCTAAGGCGTACAGTGTAAGCAAACCAACTCACACAGATCGCTATTTACAGAAACATTCCAATCAACATCCGCGACAAATGAAAGATATAACAAAGACCCTAACAGAGCGAGCTAGGCGTATCTGTGAATCGGCCACTTTGGAACAAGAACTGGAGCACTTTCAACAGGCACTAAAGGCTAATGAATATGCTGCAAATGAAATAAATCGCACTTCACATCCAAGAAGAGCAAAAATCGTACAGAGATAACAAGACAGCATAACAAACCATTCCTGCCCTACATTAATGGTGTATCAGATAATGTTGGTAAACTGTTGGAGAGAGACAACATAAAAACGATCTTCAAACCCACTGGAAGACTTAAAGCCAACTGAATTGATGTAAACAAAACAGTTCTAAGTCTTGTTTTCAGAAATCGATTTTTTGGGAAATTGTTCTTTTAAAAAATATGAACATATGTGGACATAATATTCTGAGCCTGACCACCCAATGGCAGTGTACTGTTGTATGAAATATTTAAATGTAAACTAAAGTGTTCTAAGTCAGTGATTCAATAAGTTTTTGCATACACAGTTAGTGACACTATCATAATAACAGTAATTTTTGTATTCAGCTATCTGCTTTTGTTTGGTCGTCTGTTTACATAGCTGTTTTACGTGATGTCCCTTCGGAGTGTATCGAAATGGATGATGAACAGAATATTAGCAGTGGAAGAAAATTAAACAAAAATGAAGGTAAAGTGAAAAAGAAATTTTATAAAAATACAACAATTAATGGCACTGAGTATGTTGACTATAAAGAAAGGGGAGTACCAGCAATTATAACTGGTCCTCATTGTCGGTAAGTAATATTATATTACATTACAAACAACTACTGGGCTAATAAACTAGTTTTAATTGCGCTGTACTAATGCTTCGTTGGGGCATAAGGAAATTATGCCTAATTAATAACATTCATAACCCAAAAACAATGTAATGCACTTAATTTACTACTCTTATTGCTGTTTTTGTACAATGTTGTTACATTTTGGCCTAATCTATTGTGTTCAATTTAGATGTAAAGAAAACATTACTAAACGTATTTCCAAGCAGGCAGGTGAAATTTTCGTTCGTTTTCGGAGCTTGGAAACAAAAGATGAGCAAACTATCTTTTTACGATCTCTGTTTTTGTGAGTAACAAAGTCCAAGCCCATCAACCTCGCAAACAAGGTGAGAAAACGAGGCCTGCCCATTACATACCAGGTGTTACCCAAAGATAGAAAGTATGCTGGGAAAATAGTTAAACATTTAGATGCTAGGCTCAGTGTAAAGGCTATGTATATGTTCAAGGAAAAACATCCCTAAGTAAAATGAAACTATGAGTATTTTGTCATGTTTTTGCAAAGAAAATTACAACCTAAGATTTTTTGGACCACAAATTGATTCTTGTTGAACGTTTGAGGGGTTGAGTCTAAAATTAAAAAGTCCTCACATCCGTGAAGCAGCGAAAAGAAATGCTCTTTCTGTTTCTGCTGCTGTGATCTTATGATTTATAAACGTAGGTCCAAAATATTTTGTAATAAATTGAAAAATGGAAATGGAAAAGAAACACCAAAAATGAACCTCATAAATTAGCAATTGCTTTCGATTTCATGAAAAAATATTCCTTTACCTATCATACCTGTACAAGAATCTTTTTACTTAAGGCAACTTTCAAATCTGCTTGTTTTGTATTCTTGAAATTAAGAATAACAAATCTCACATTTGTCTTTACCATGAAGGAACTGCAAGAAAAAGTTCATATGAGGTTTATTCACGCAATTTTTTCTTCAGCAACTCCTGAATACATAGAGCCACATGTGTATTCTGATAACTGCGGAGGGCAGAGTAGAAACCCCGCATTAAGTAGGGTTTTCTTAGCTCTTATTGATAGAGGTAAATTTAAAAAAGGTAACATTCCTACCCTCTCAGAGTACACTCTTACCTTTCATGTGACAGTGACTTCTCCATAATTAAGGGAAGTTTGAGAAGACATCATGGAGCCTACATCTTACATTCTTCTAAGTATACTGTAGAGGAAGTGAACACATCATATGTGCTAAATTTGCAACATTGGTGGCTAAAAATATTACAAGAAGTCTTGTGCTTCTGAAGAAACAAGAAAAAGGGGAGTCTTTGCCAAATACAAAGTAGAGTTTGGCATTAGTTCACAAATGCATTTCACTTATTGAACTTCTAAAGGCATTGTTATAGCGAGATCTTTTATTGGTGAATTAGGGGTACACTCCTTAAAACTTTCACGGTGTTACTGATAAAGAGCAGCTTGAATTCCCAAAAACTGTTTGTTAGGATTTAAGAAAAGTACCAATAAAGATGCAAAAGCTGCAAGACATTGCAAAACATTTGTGTTATACACCTGAAGATTGCAAAGAGTTTTATAGTGTTCTTTTAGAATGGCCTGCTGTTGATGATGTGACCAGTGGGAAAGACGAGTATGACATTGAATAGACAGAAACGTAATAAAACAAGGAAATATGTATAATTTAAAAGAAGGAATTTTGTGCTCTCGTTTAAAGAAATGTGTTAAATCACTAATGTAAATTTAAACCCCTCCAAAATACAATATGTTTTTGAAAAAAAACCAAGAGTTTTGCACTTAGTTTTTCTTCTTGTCCCATGAGGTAAACTAAAAATCATGAGTTCGAAGGTTTTATATCACAATAAAATGTATATAAATAAACAAGTTAATTAGGCCATAAAATTAATGGCATTGAGATTGTAAACAAATCGAAGTAATATTCCAATTTTATGGTAGTTATATAAACGCCAATTAGGTGCTGAAGAGTTATTAGTTGTTTTCCGCAAAAATGGTTCTCATAACTTAAAACGTTTTTGTTTACATAAATTGAACTGAGATCGGCAAAGGACAGACGGGACCCGCTCTTGACTATCTCTTATACAATGTAACTGCGGTTCAGTTTACGTTGGCGCCACCAAGCGCAGCATTAAAACCCACATCAAAGAACAAGAGCAACTGCAGACTGGGATAGCGAAAATCAACAGTAGCCGAGCAAGGCGAGTTTACCGTGAAGTCACCGAGATTCATAATCACAAAAAAGGAAATTCAACAGAAAAGAAGAAAAAGTAGCACGCATAAACACAGCTCTTTTTTTTTTTCACTATAACTAAGGGAAGTAAAGTACTGTTAGTGGAAGGGAGAAAGGGGATAGATGGAACGGGTAGGAGAAAAGATGCTTGGGATCCCGGTTGCGCACTCCCGTTATTAGCGGTTAGTTGCAAAAGCTGCCAGCCAATGACTGAGAGAGGATAGGTTTGTGCAGGTAGCCTCACATTGCAGGAGCTCTGAGAGGTACCCTGCGGGATTGAAGTTGCTTTGGAAAGAAGAAAGGAAGAGGAATCAAATGCTCACTTATAACATACTTTAATCATAAATTAAATAGAATTTAAGAGTTTTGCGGTGTTACCCATGGTGTGATATATTGTCTTTAGCATGATATCGTGGATCAGCGAGCCATGAATGAGATGTCTCTGTAATAGTTGAAAGTGTCTGTGGCATTTTGGTTGGAAGTTGTGCTACAAGTTCTTTCAGAGTCGTGTCGATGGTGGTGAAATAAGTATTGTTGCTGGTGATGATGATTATTAAGGGTGCAAAATAGCTAAGTTCATTAACACCAAAACACACTAAAAATTGTGCCAAGAGTAAAATAAATAATATATCTATACTAAAATTTAGTGTGGAAAACAAGCAATATTAGCACATTGGGCAATAAAAATTAAAACTCCATAAGAAATAACGACGGTAATATGGTCAACAATAAACAAAATACAGGTACTAAAACACAGCGGCAAGTGCTGAAACAGAAAAGTCTTCAAATGGTCTAAAATGCCAAAACAGGTAAAATGACATAAAGTCACACCTTGCTCCAAAAACCACAAACAGGGATAAAAAGGAGCACTCGCTCAACAGCAACCACATCATCTGCAAGTACTTCCTCAATAGAGAAGGGCAAACCTACGGAAAGGCTAAAAGCCGCCAGATGATGGCATTTAAATAAAATGTGACGCACTGTATAGGTTCGGTCATAAACATGACATACTGAAGCTGGTTTGCCTTTAAAAAGGTGATGGTGACTAAAATGGCAATGCCCAATTCTTAAACGTGCTAAAATGACTTCTTCGCGACGAAATGTGCGAGAAGTTGACCAATTAAAAGGGACTGTTTTACATTCAATGAGCTTATTGGTAGGGATTAAATTCCACTCCTCGCACCAGCACGCGAGAGCATTGTCGTAACGAATGCTTGAAATCCCCCTCTTAAAAATGTTGCTCTAATTCAGCAGGGTCTAAAAGGACATATATGACTGCAATATCAGCGGCTTCATTGTCTGTAAGTCTCTCATGTCCAGGTACCCATAGTAATATCACGCTGCCGCCAGCATCAAAAAGTGTAAACTCTGTATCCTGGATCTTCTGTACAAGAGGGTGGAAGTTGTACAGGAGTTTCAAAGATTAAAGGGCACTCGAAGAATCAAAACAAATAACACTGTCCCGCAGCAGCTGGCCAGAAACAAATAAAACCGCCCGATAAATAGCATAAAGTTTCGCCATAAAAACAGATTCGCAGAGACAAGACCACACGTAAAATTATCGCCATTAAAAACAAAGGCACATCCAACACCAATGTCCGAATTTGAGTCACCGGTATAAACAAAATTGCATCTCGCAAATGAGAAGACTATCTCGCTGAAATGCCAACGAATAATAAATGCTGCAATCGAAACTTATAACAGGACCTAAGCCCAAGATGAACGGTGGCCTCTGCTAAAAGCCAAGGGGGAGAAGAAGTTTCTCTGGCAAAGAAAAAAGCAGGTCACTCAACGTGCAAAGTCCTTAACAACTTCCTTAAACGAAAACCAGTAGGTTTAGAAGTAAAAGACCTAGCAGCGTAAAATGGCGCAAGCTACACATTAAAACAGCTCATTTGTATGTCGAGGTTGCGCAGCTAATCGACTACCATAAGCAGCAGGTAAAAGGTCCCTACGCTAAGAAAGGGGAGGTTCTACAGACTCCGCACATAGGCTTGACACTGGACTCGCAGGAAATGCTCCAATAGCTACACGGATTCCACGATGATGAATGGGATTAAGGCGATGAAGAACTAAAGGTCACGTGGAGCCATAAACTGCACAGCCATAATCAGTTTTGACCGCATTTAAGAACGGTAGATACGTTAAAGAAAGTCCGGTCAGCGCCCCCCCCCCCAGGATGTGCCACTTAAAACACGTAAAAGACAAAGAGAATGTTTATACGTGCCTCTGAGTGGTGCTATACCACCATAATTTCCTATCAAATACCAACCAAGGACCTACGTCTGCGAAAGCGAGAGCATATAGGCCAAGATGGAGAGATGGTGAAGGAAACTTCTTACGGCGCCCGAAACGCATGCAGACGATCTTCTCTGCGGAACACGTGATTCACACTCCAAGCATAAGGTCGGTCTACAAAGCATTGGAAGCGGCGTTCAAAAAGACAAGTTCTCTAGAGGAAAGAAAGGGAGTTAAATCGTCGACAAACAACGACGAATGGATTCCTGGCGGTAAACACTCTATGATGGATTTTTTGATTGATTTATTTATGGACGCTCTTTAACATCTCAGGTCATCAGCGTCCCATTGAACTCAGGGCGTGAAACGGCCAACAAATTTTGTTCAGAGGCCTCTCTTTTAGGCTTGAGGTGCTTTTTCGTGCCGTAAATGTACGACACGGGACCCACGGCTTTACTTCCCTTCCGAAGGAAGCCATACTTAGGATTTTTACGCCCGAAAAAATCCATCGATTCTGGCCGGTTTCGAATCCGCGTTCTTGGGTGTAGGAGGCAAGTATGGACTCTATGGTGGAATTGATAGCGATGGCAAATGGTGGGACACTAAGTACCGAGCCCTGAGGCACACCGTTCTCTAGAGTAAAACGAGAATATAAAATTGAACCCATACGAACATTAAATATCCGGGCTTTCATAAACTCCTGAATAAAAACGGATATCCGACCAAATATACGCCATTCATGAAGCGTTCGAAGGATACCGGTCCTCCAACAGGTATCATAGGCTTTCTCCAGATCAAAGAACACGGCGATTGTTTGGCACCTCTGAATAATAATGACCATAATATAGGTTAAAGGAGACACAAGATGGTCTACTGAAAAGCGATGACGCGATAACCGCACTGGACGTTCATCAGTAGTTGCCTCGACTGTAACCACCACACAAGTTGCCCGTTAATTATGCGTTCCATCACCTTGTAAACGCAACTGGTGAGGGAAATCGGACGGTAACTAGAAGGACGGTGTAGGTTCTTTCTACGTTTAGGAATAAGAATGGCGGTGGTCCTTCACCAAGAGCTCGGAATATTGTCATTAAACCAAGTAGAATTAAAAAAAAAACTTGCTTTCCGCTGACAAATGCTACAACATGAATACCAACTGACTCCAGTGCGCAATGCTCAGAGGTTGAAAGGGCATGTTCCAATTCCCTAGCAGTAAAGAGGACATTGTAGCACTCTTGGTTGTCGGAGGCAAAGCAGAATGCTCTTGACTAAACCTTTTCCTTTAATGTTGGAAATGAAGGAGGATAATTAGCGGAGCTCGAAACATCAACGAAAGTGCGCCGTAACGTATTGGCCATGTCTATCGAAGTAGCAAGAATTCGATGATGTAACTTAAGATCGGATATAGGGGTAAACCCAGGTTTGCTTGCAACACGGCCTAACTTGTGCAAAGCAACAGATGAAGACGTTGTCCGGTTAAAAGATGATTTGGAAGCAATCCAAAACATCCTTTTGCTATCCTTAATTCTCGACGGCATTTGGCACGCAGTTGTTTGTAACGAATCGTGTTCTCCAACTTAGGGTGGCTACGAATATCTCGCAAAGCACCTCAGCGTGCAGGCAATGCGTCCCGGAAATCAAAGATCCACCCAGGAACCGGATGGCGTCAGGGGTGGGAAGACGACCGGGGAATAGCTGGATCTGTGGCTGTAATGATAACCGTTTCAGGTGGTCGATCTCGGCGTCCATGGATGATAACTTACACCCTGAAAATGCGCCCAACGAACGGAATAGGTGCCAATTCGCCCTTTGCATAAGCCTCCTTGGCGCGCGATGAGAATGTACATGTGAAGACAGGGTGTGTATCTATCTCAGAAAGTTTTCACACGAGTAGAAATCAGAAATGACGTTCCAGGTAAAATGTACAGCAAGTGAGGCGGTACAAAAGATAAGTCCAAGTGTGAAAACTATGAGTACTGTAAGAAAGAAAAGTAGGTTGACCAGTATTGAGCACAGTTAGATTTTGGCGGTCTAGGACATCTGCTAATATGCCACCTCTTGCACAATCCGTATTGGAACTCCATAGGAAATGGTTCGCATTAAATTCTCCCAAACGTAGTACAGGGGGTGGTACCGGAGATAAAATATAATCTAAATCAACCGCTGCGACAGTAGCAGATGGAGGCAGGTACATAGTGCAGACTATAAAACTAAGGCCAGAATAGTAAATTGTAGCTGCTGCAACCAATATAGGAATATGTAGGTTTAATGAAGAACTCTACAGGTCATCTCTGATGATAATTAAAATTCCGCCATGCCGGGAGTGCCATCATCGGGAGGAAGATCAAATCTCACAGAAGAGTAACCGTGAAAAGTGAACGAAACCAGTGGTCGAAGTTTGGTCTCCTGGAGACACAACAGGAGACTCAGTCGATCGTAAAAGAAGATCTAAGTCAGGTCTACGGCTGCGGAGTTCAAGAACACTCCACGATCGGTAGGTCGCTTCGGAAAACTGAGTGCATTAGAGATCCTTGTGAAAACAAAGTCGCAGTACTACGTACTGCTCTCGCACTTCTTGACCGCTGAAGAAGTTGCTGCGCTATATGTACCGGTCTTAGGTACTACAGGTTGGCGAGATTGGTATTGCTTCGGGGCTTCATTAAAGGAGACCTTTTCCTTTACCCGGATTCCCTTATACAGCGCTCCTCTCTAAAACGCAGAATGCGGTCCGATGATCTCCGCGGCAGTTGACGCAAACGGGAGCGGAAGAAGAAGCTCCTTCATGACTATTTTGATGGCAGGTTACACAGATGGAAATGACACTCTTACAGGATATGCGTTTATATGAGGGATGGGGATATATAGGCGTACCTCAATCTCCTTGTACCCAGCTTTAATCCTCTGCAGTATTTTAACCCTGTTAATTGTGAGGAAAAGTGTACGGGTAGGCTGTTTTTCACCCTTATTCCTCGCCTGCACTCGACACAACGACGTAATCCCTTGTCTTCCAGACAACTCTGGAATTTCGGGTCGGACATTCCCTCTAGTACATTATTGGAAATAACTCCTGGCGACGAATTTAGCGTTCGATGTTGCTCAACACAGATGGGATAACCGTAGAGAATCATCGCCTTCAGCAATGAGTTACTTTGTGACATTCCAAATGTCTACACTTACAGAGATCCATTACGAAGCCGTGTGCAGGATTTCATGGATCCTATGATGCCAATGCCCTTCTGAATAATAAACTAATTTACCCGGTTAAAGGACTGCCCATCTTACGTTCGACTGATAACTAAGTAACGAGTAAAAGACTTCTCGGTTACTTCTTTTAAATCTACTCTTTTACGTTTCATTTGTATGAAGTTAGTTTAATTAATCATAGCGGTTTATCCTCCACCATTGTAACTGTCTCCGGTGGCACGCTGCTTCCTGGGCGCCACCCCGTCTTAGGTGACTAGTCCTGGCTTGAACAGTCACCTTAGGATCAAACCTCCCCCGGTCCAGACAGAGGTACTCAATTGCCTACAGGAAGTTTACAGCTCTTGCAATAGCCCCTCCCCGGGCCTGGCATTTACTAGTGGATATGTTCCCATCCTATATAATAACTCAGTGCCGGGGGTCATGCCATTACCCAGTCACATTTTACCGAGTTTAACACGGGGCATCCACCAGAGAAGGAATAGGGAAGTAGGACGAATAAAAATTAAAATAGAGGCGAAATTAAAAGCAGTGAACCACGCTAAGCGTTGACCTGTGGGAGCAGCTAGGATGCCTCGGCGTCGCTACGCCCCGAGGAGGTAGACAGCATGTTAATAGTTATTCACATTCGGTGAAATGAAATAGGAAAATTAATATAGCAATGTAACAATTAAAGAACTAATAATTTTATGGGAAAATGCATGAGCTTTTAACACTATAATTTTGCGTGTATTTTGAACTCTATGAGTGTGAGTGTGATATGAGGTGGTACTAATGGTTTCTTTTCCATCTTCCAGGAAAAAAATTCGAGAATGTTGGCATCCGTTATATCAGGTTTTGTAAGGTGAATGTGATGAGATTTCTTCTTCTTTTTAGTTTTATTTGCAGCAAAGATTCTTCTCTGTGAAAAAAATTTCATCTTTTATGATTTTTTCGGTTTGGACATGGATACTTCTTCATTTTGGTTTCAAATTGCAACTAATATTGCCTTTAAGGATGCCTCGTGTTTCTCCACAACTAAAATTCTGTTGTTGTGGAAATTTCCATAATGACATCCCTAAACTTGCAAGACTTTTTTTTCTTTTTGTTCTGATAGGGGTACAGAACAGTTGGGACTTCCTTGTTTGCTCACTTGGGCAAGTATTCCCTCATTTTCATTGAGAACAGAACCATCTTCAGTGTTAGACCCAGTATTGACCTACACTAACGTAACCAGAAAACAGACCGAAAGCAAAATTATATCACAAAATGTTCTTTCTCTTTTTGCCATTTTTCACGAATATAAATTTATTATCTAACGTAGAAACGGTGCAATTTAATGACATGAAACTTTTCACGTTTTGTTTTTTATGCATTTTGAAACTTTCTGGACTGTTTAGGAATGTAATATTAAGTAACAACAAAAAGGACAAAACGAATAAAATTATTTAATTTGTTATACATTTTTAAAATTATGATATGGAATAAATTTCTAAGCAAACGTGCATTTTTATAATCTTTAAAAGTTTTAACGTTTTCGTCTTTATGCATATTGAAACTTTCTGGACTACTTAAAACCCCAATATTATGTAACACTTAAAAAGGATAAAAACAAACAAAATTATTTCATTTGCTATACCTTTTTAAAGTTATGATATGGAACAAATTTCTGAGTCAACGTCCACTTTTATTCCAGTGTATTAAATATTTAAAAACCTTTAAAACAACTACTGATCTAACGCCTGTACATTCAACTTTTCTGGGTGTATTATAGACACATGCAGTCTTATGTTTTTATTGAATTAATATTTCCTTCCACATTCCAAGTAAACGAACTGTTTTGATGCACTCATTAAAACCAAAATAATAATAATAATAATAATAATAATAATAATAATAATAATAATAATTACAATAACAATAACAATAATAATAAAACGATGATGATGATGATGATAATAATAATAATAATAATAATAATAATAATAATAATAATAATAATAATAATAATAATAATAATAATAATAACGATGATAATAATACAGCACTCACACTTTCTAACTGCACATTTTACAGTGGTAGGCAATAATTTTCATTTTTTCTACAATAACAATTTCTAACTCACACGAGAATCCCACAGTTGGCTTAATAACACAGCTGCTATTTAGAAAAGGCGGGATTAACGTTCACATTCACAATTCCAGGCGTGCGGTATTCTCCTCTGGCGTTCGTGAAAGAATTCGTGACTGCAGTCCATATTTCTTCGGTTTGTACGGATAAGTTTGAAGATGATAGAAATCTCTGTCACCGTCCACCTAACTCTGATCCCCAGACCTCTTTATTTTTCTTTCTCTCTCTCTCTGTTTTTTTTTTTTTTTTTTTTTATGGCGTTAAACGCCCGTTTTTACTACTGAGGCACTACAGGCGGTTTTGCGCTCTTGTGGTTTTGATGCAGCGCATGGCGTTCGTTGTGACCTCGAAGGCTTTTGCAGCCACAACCCAAATTGCACCTCTTTGAGGCTTATCGCAGCTGATGGAAGTCGTTGGGACGATGTGTAGCTCGATTGCTTGATCGGTGACCCTCCTGAATAGCACTGCTATCGCTTTTTCGGAATTGTTCTGCACTCCTTTGATGGCGGCAGTCTGCATTGAAAGACAGAAAAGACTGCAGGGAGAGCAAGGGCGGCGCCTGGCACGGATAGAAAAAGAAGAATAACTGGACTAATCAGGTATCGAAGATGTTGGTTCAAACAGCATGAACGTTGTCGACCACTTTTACATTTCAGACCTCTCTCGGCGTAACAGGGTGACAGACTCTATGCTAGCAATTTGCAAAGGTATATTTTGTGCATTGGCAATGACATACGGGCAGAGGTCGCAATCTGCACATGGTGTCCAATAACTAAGAAATTAATTGGAGGTGTGCATCAGCAGAAAAATAATGCTGGTAACCATAAACACTTACACATTGCGATGATGTTGCATTATTCACGTTTATATGCATAGCAACAGCAAAGTCACGTTGAGCCGCGTAATTATAGAATCTTTCACATTGTTCAACAATTTTGCATTAAGCTTCATTTTCTGCTTCGAATCTGAACGAGCACTACAAAGCAAATAACAAAACACTCATTGAAGTGTGCGTCAGCGGAAAAATAATGCCGTCAATCAGAAGCGCTTACACGTTGCGAACACAGTACATGACGTGTTAATCACGTTTATAAGCATGGCAAAAGCAAAGTCACGTTGAGCTACGTAATTATAAAATCTACCACATTATGCAAGGATCTTACAGTGGGCATACACTGCTTGCTGAGTACTAAAACGTAGGAAGTTTACAAATATTGCAGCACCGTAAAAGAACGATTAATAGATTTTATTGGCAGTACTCTAAAGTTATGGTAGCAGTAGAATTCATGCCCGAAAATAAAAATTTAATTGATCCTATGGAATGGATACATTGACTTTTTACGCAGTTTTTAGAAAGTGTTGACGAACGGCGGTTAAATGATTAACCGTGCTATTTGGGCATACATTTTTAATTTGCAATATTCCGAAAGAGGTTTTCACATTAGTGTCAGATGATTTCATCCCATTAACATGGAAGCAATTTTAAATTCTCAGGAATCTGTAATGCTGATTAAACATAGCTTTTTAGAAGGTACATCAACGTTTATGTATATTTGTATATACAAAACTTATTGAAGTAGAATGCTTTAACCACTGCGATTGATTGATTTATTTATGGACGCTCTTTAACAGCTCAGGTCATTAGCGTCCCATTCAACTCAGGGCGTGAAATGGCCGACAAATTTTGCTCAGAGGCCTCTCTTTCAGGCTTGAGGTTCTTTTTCGTGCCGTAAATGTATGACACGGGACCCACGGCTTTACTTCCCTTCCGAAGGAAGCCATACTTAGGATTTTTACGCCCCGGAAAAATCCATCGGTCCTGGCCGGGTTCGAACCCGCGATCTTGGGTTTAGGAGGCAAATATGGTAACCACTACACCACCAGGACCGACCCCCAACCACTGCGAACTGCGTAGCAGAAACAAAGGTGTTATTGCTATTAAAGATGAAAATTCTTTATGTTCCCCACAGCAATAGCTGTATCTGTGGCAAATCTAGTAAAAGATCCTAGCTATAGTTCAATAAAAAAGTGAGAAACAGCTCAGAGACATTTATGTCAATTTATAACAACATATGCAAATACAGTAGCAGCATTTACTATAGGAGATGTTACAAAATTTTAAGAGGAATTGAAGCAGAACTCTTTCACTGTGTTGGATGGAGAAGCGGAAAACATAACTAAATAAATCAGGAACTGTTAGCGATATATATATATATATTGATCCAATTTATCATAACAATTACTATAATGCAATTGCCGATATACATAGAGCATTTAAATTACATATTATTGTAGACAATGTAATCATCCTTTGAATCGTAAAAAGGAACTGCATCGCTGCCATTAATGATAATCAGAATTGCCACATATATACATAAAGTCCTTTGATAGGTACATTTCTCGTACTGAATGTAGCTGTGCTTTTAAAGTGCAGATTTGTTACAATAATAAAGTAACAAAAGGAGCCTTTATCCACAGAATATTGTCGCTTGCGACATGGAAAACGTGTGTATTAAATGTAATAAACTGTACAATTTAAAACGTAGAAAGAAACATTTTGGACAACGTGCTATAATTACGTAGAAATAAACAATTTTCTTTTTGTACAACCATATAGGAGTAAGCAACCGAGAAAGGAATAAAACCTTTACGGTTTATGTATCTTAACGTTCAAGCATGAACCGAACCTGTGCGCGCTTTATAGACATGCAAGTTTTATGTTTCGGAAGGACTAACTTTTATCAGTTTTTTATGGAGAAGGAAACTGATCCTTTTAGATAGTGCGCAACTATAGCTAATACTTGCACTGAGATATACAGAAAACCTTTTATGCGAGAAAACACCTTTTCGATAATATCTGACGAGGATACCACCTTGCCGACAAACAATCTCGCGTGGCTCTTATTTGGTTAAGGTGGACAGATAAACACAAAGTGTGCCAATTCAACACGCACTTAATGGTTGCGAAGTGAAAATTTTAAATTGTAAAATTGATACTACAGAGAAGACGCTGAAAGTAATGCAAAAGTACTCATATTATTTCAGGGCTGTTTTTATCATGGGTGTCGACAGATCTTGATCTTGCATGGTAGAGACAATAAAACGACAAACTCTAAGTTTGAGACTACCTGAGGAAAACCAGAGCGATAAAAGAGGCGGAGTATGAAGTGATTAAGATGGGAGATTGCAAATTTAACGTAGTGCGAAATATTAAGGGTGAACTTACAACAATTTGTTGATTTCTTTATTCTCCCAAAACCTCTTGAGCCTAAATTTGCCTTTTATGGCGCACATGCAAATTGTTTAAAATTAATGTACGAAACTACAGAGGAAGAACAAATATTTTAATTATCACATATTCAATTTTTATTCTTATGTAAATATTACACATTCTTATCCTATTAGTCATCCTAAACTTAGTGTGAAAAGAAAACTTTCCAAATTTGCATTCCATAAAAGGGGGTTGATAGATCGTAATGTTACCTCTGGTCAACTTTTATCATTTAGTACTTTCTACAAAAGTGAAGGGTAAGTTAATGTTACCGTAAGTCAATCGTGTGCGTAATCGTAAAATAAACATAAAGAATCCTATCACAATTGTTAATTTGGTTTATTTAAGGACGCTCTTTAACATCTCAGGTCATCAGCTTCCCATTCAAGTCAGAGCGTGAAACAGCCGCCAAATTTTGCTTATAGGCCTGTTCTTTCAGGCTTGAGGTTCTTTTTCGTGCCATAAATGTATGACAAGGGACCCAAGGCTTTACTTCCTTTCCGAAGGAAGTCAAACTTAGGATTTTTACGCCCAAAAAATCCATCGATCCTGGCCGGGCTTTCCTGGGAGATATAATAGACAAATATTACAACAATTTTTTAAAGTGTTCGCGCTGCGAAAGAGTAGAAATAAATCATATGAGTAAAGGAGAAATAGTGGACGAAAATTACAAAAAATTTAAACTCCTTCACTCGGGCGAAACATTGAAATGCAGGATTTAAAGTAAGAAGAAGAACTACAAATTGAGCATGCAGAAACGGCGAATTCCGACGTTGCGAAGTCTGAATTCCTTAGCACTATGCAGCTGGCTGGTCATTTGAGATGCGGTAAATCGACATTTGTAAAACATTTATTTAAATTGTCGGTAGGGTGTTCGATCGTCCGGCAAATAAAGTATTTTGGTGTCACACGCCAGCATACCCAATTAACGTAACTAGCGTACATTTAATTCGCGATTATGTTTATTGCCCGAGACATAAGGAGCCAGCAGAGTTTAGAACCAGGAACAAACGTTACCACAGCTTTGCACGCTACTTATCCAATTTATCCTTACTGCAATCTCGTTAGCCTCAGATTGTTAGCGTTACATTTGCACAAGTTATCGTAGGTATTACTATAGAAATAGACACCTATTATAAATATTTGTTAATGGATAAATTGTCTTAGCCTTTAAATTGGGTTACCTTATTTTTGAAGATTTTCAATTCGTGCTTATAAGTTTGGATTTGATACTGGTGAGTTGCTAAAGTTTGTAGGTGGATTTTCTTCGGCTATAGTACTATCATTAAATCTAAAACCAAAATTACGTAGATATTTTCTTTATCCAACGGGAAGGGAAAGGTAAGACGAAGAGGATTTTGTGCTGTAGAAAAGCTTAAAAAATAATGTACATTGTTTGAAGTTCTCGGTGGATTGTGGAGATTTCATATTCCAGTCCTTAAAAAGTACAGAAAAAGCAGTACATAAATAATGTACATGCGTTTTTACCGACGTGGTATCTAAAACCGTTTACAAATATTGCTTAAAGAAGGCGAGTCCAATCTGAAGCAAAAAGTCTCCAGGCTCCGGTCTGGAATAAAAACTCTTAAGAAAGACAACTTGTTCAGTCGAAAGAAAGGCGTGGAAGGGATTAGATTAAAGATAATTACATATTTTCATAATACCTAAAATGTACACTAATTCTGCATTTAGCATATTAGAGGATCATATGATGCAAACAGTTCATGAAAATTATATCGTTTCTTTATTTCCTCACAATTTTATCATGTATAATGCTCATATTATCTTTAATTTTATGGGCAACGACGAAAATTACTTAGATCTTCCATACGTGATTTTATATTTGCGTTGTAAAATAGAGGGTTAAGATAGTAAAACCTTGCACGCAGCTGATGAAATTACGTTCATAATTAACTAATTAAATTCCATGTTCCAACAAATTGAAGTTGTGGTAACCCAGCCTCAGACGGGATATCCTTACAAAATATATTTAGAAATCTTGTTAAATTAATACCCGGTTTCAAGTGTCATTGTGGAAGTTGAACAATGCCGGCAAAATGAAAGATGCAAATTCGTTCATTAAATGTAGCTTCTGTTTCATAAAAGGCAGCAATGAATTTTAATTGATAAAATGTTTATCTAATGCAGTATTCAACCAGGATAAATGTATGCTAAATAGTGTTGCATTAACAATTGAACTAACACCATTATGTCCTGAGTTTCACCTTAAAGCACCGCTGAATGAAAAAATTAATACAGTTTGTCCAAAACTCGATCTCGAACGCGTTTATCCTTCACCTTGCCTTTTGTTAGCCCACTAAGAAGTGTTAACAGAAAACATTGCTAGGTATACCTGTTATACGTGGATTTACAGGATTTTCAAGTTTCGAAATATACTTCCAGTAAGACGTTTAACGATATACGAGGTGGAATCCAGAACATTCGGGACTGGTGGTGCCATCTGGTCCAAAACTTACTTTGAGACTAATGACCACGGCCACCCTCGAAGTAGTTCCCTTCCACATCTATACACCCATCCCAGCGATTATGCCATTATCCAAGTGCATCTTAGAAGTCATGTTCTTTGAGGATGTTTAGCACAGACAGCGTTTCTTCTTGAATTCTATCAATTGTGTCGAACTCACGTCCTTTCAACTTTATTTTCAGTTTGGGGAATAGAGCGAAGTCGCAGGGTGCCAAATAAGGTAGGTGCAACCTTCATGTTGTTGTTTTTTGTCAAAAAACTCCTGGTGAACAAGGAATTGTTACAGGGCACATTACCGTGATACAACAGCTAGTTCCGTTGTCACCAAAGTTCGGGCCGTCGTCTCCGCACATTTTCACGGAGCCGTCGCAAAACGTCACAGTAGTACGCGGAATTCACTGTTTGTTTTGGTGGGACGAATTCTTTGTGCACAATCCCCTTGGTATAAAAGAAAACAAGGAGCGTGCTCTTGACTTTACTCTTCACCTGTCTTGCTTTTTTTGGTATTGAGGAGTTCGGGCTTTTCCACTGGTAGGATTGTTGTCAGGGTCATAAGTGTACATCCAGCTCTCGTCGCCGGTGATGACCCTGAACAAGAAGGTTGGGTCATCGGATACGGCCCGACGAAGCTTCGTGCAAACTTCCACACGTTGCGCCTTCTGATTAGTAGTCGGAATCCTTGGCACAAATTTTGCGGCGACATGATGCATGCCCAATTCATCAGTTAAAATTCGTTGGCATGTCCCATAACCAATTACCACTTCATAAGCAAGGTATTCAACGGTTCGACGTCGATCTTCACGAACGAGGTGTTGAACTTTAGCAACAATGTCAGGCGTTCTGCAGCTGAAAGGCCTACCGGTGTGAGCATCGTCTTCAATAGCTGTACGGCCGGCCCTGAACCAAGCATGCCACTCAAACACACGTGTACGGCTCATGCTTTGTCTCCCAAATACTTGTTGAATTATTTCGAGGGTCTCCGTAGCATTTTTTCGGACATTTGCACAAAATTTGATGCAACTCCCTGTTATAATTTTGGATTCATCGTAAAATCGCCACACACTACACACAGACTATCATGAAAAATACTATAGAATCTCAACACATTTACCCAACTGCATGAAACTTTAAACACTCACTCATCAGATGTGCTAGTATTGCCACCTAGCGGTAAAAAACTCTATTGCGACTAGTGTCAAGATGGCAGCACCAGTCCCGAATATTGTGGATACCACCTCGTACTTCTAGGCAAGGTGTCCCGCAAAGTGACAGTAGCTATGGTAACGGATAAAGTTTAGAGCAGCGATTTGTAAAACACCCGCAAAATTTCCAGTACTTTCACATGAATTTTTTAAAGTATACGTCATCGTCAACCGATTTCTTCACAACCACTGATCCCAGGTTTTGCAAGTAAAACATATTTATAGTCCTTTCAAATGATGCAGGCGGACCAGGAATATGTTTTGAAAATGACGGGCATTCGAAGAAAATTATACGCGTGGTTACACAATAATAATAGAAATTTAACGACGGACATGAGCGATCACGAAACATGTGTTTCCAAAAGTTTCTATTAACGCAGGATTTAAGAAAGCGCTTATAGAATTTGTACGTATGCTGTTGCCTCAGAATATGGTCGTACTTAATAGTTGTGCATTTTTATCATGAACATGGAACAAATATGTAGGATTTTACTAAATAGTTCGTGCACTTGATAGCATTTTATTGAAGTTTTGCATATAACGAAATTTCCTTAGGCTTGCATGCAATTGCTTTTCCCATTATCTTAGTTGCAAACACAGATCCCAGCAGTAAACAGGGTGAACACTAGACTGGTATTTTCATACGCAAATCGGGAGTGCATGAATAGTTTGACAATTTCGCTGTACCTCCTCTTTCACATTATTACACACGCTTTTTGAATAATCATTGCGAAAATGCAACTATAGCCGTCGAAGATACAGCATTCAGATAGTTCAACCTGTGGTAATTACGTGATTTTTTACGTGGGCACCGTGTTTGCATTTACCTAAAGAAAATTTTCATTCTAATTTTTAAATGCCTGACCTAATAATTATAATGCTAATACAAAACTCTACAGAAACGAATGTTTCTGTAAAGTAACGAATATACAAATTTTTAATCGTGTTTGAGTCCCATTTTAATTACTAAGGTATCAGGCGGTGAACACTGATAGATAATACATAGGATAAAATGATAAACTGGGAAATAACTTTTTCTTAAAGGGAGGAAGCGTTCCAGGCATAAGTTTAGGACTCCTCCCCGGCATTTGTCATTTATGAAGACTGAGGAAACCTGTAAGAAACCTCAGTCAGGGAGGATGGTCTTGATAGGAATCGAACCCCTGACTTCTTTGATCGTTCGAGTGGCAATGAGCTTCAGCCTTGTGAACCAATAAAATGTAAGGAAAATTTATTTTTCCTTTTCTGTTCTTGTTCACAATACTGAAAAAGTAATTCATGACATATACATTAATGATTTGTGCTGAAATGCACTCCGCCGAATGTATATATCAAATGTTCTTTGCATCATCGTGATTACGGCATATGTGGGGTAAGTACAAGCATCATGTCTAATTAACCGAACGTGCATTGGCTCATATTTCACATTTAATATTTTCCTTGTATGTATGTGTGTGTAAAATGGAAAGCGCTGAAGTCGAGCAATTCAACCGTATCCAATCTTCAATATCACAAGCTCAGTTATGCTAAAAAAAAACATCTCTTGGAGTGTTTTTCTTCAACAGCACAATATGAGTTCCATATTATCACCAAAGGTATATTTGGTAAACGCCACGGTATTCAGTTAGACAATTTACCGGATGGAATAACAGCATAATGTTGAATAGAAACTAAAACAAACAACAACGTCGATACGACATAAAAACAGAAAAGAAAAAGAAAACGTAAATCGGAATGTAAAATTGAACGAGTTAGTATTAGACGTCAAACATTGTTTGGCACTACAAATATCATTTTAAATCATTTGAGGAGATAGTTTTTTCAGTGTATTATTAGTGCAAGCGTATTGGAAAAACTTGGTGAAAGTACAACCTCTTGCTTAGGATATTTTTCATCATTGAAGCAGGGAATGTAGTGAAGTGAAAAATCTTAGCTTGTGTACACGTATCAAAAAAGATTACATTTTTTTTATCCTATGCAAAATCATCTTATGAAATTAATAAAGGAAGACAAAGCTTAACTGTTACACAATATCAAGTGTTGTGAGTGCTTAAAGACTAAACATTAAACTCATCGCTACGCAAATCATGTGGTTACCGCACGGCTGACTCATTGCTCAGAAAACGCTTACAAATAATTGCAAAGCACATACAAGCCACCTGTTAGCAACCATGAACGCTCGTAGCAACATCGGCATGGTAGCGGTAGCTGCGGTGCACAACCACAAATTGCTAGAAAACCTAAACGTGCTGGAAGTGAGAAATTATTCTACTCCTCGCAAACTGGAAATTGGTTAGAGTTACTCCATCGAGAAAATCAAATCCATCAAGATCAGATTAGGAAAGAGGTTGGTCGTGTAAAAATGACGGCAGACCTGTTTCTACCGGATATATTCCAAGATATGTCTCCGGAAGTGTAAAATGTCATCAACATGGATAAATTCTTTATATTACATGGCGGGGAGGAACCTTTATCGAACGGCCATAGGAGACACTTATTCTCCTTTCAACGCGTCTAGTAAATCTTAACAGCGTCGCCCCTTTCACCATTGCCACCTTCGCGTTAACCAATGCCTCCTAAACTCAAGATCGCGGGTTCGATCCTGGCTAAGACCGATGGATTTTTTGGTGTGAAAATCCTAAGTGTGGCTTCCTTCGGAAGGGAAGTAAATCCATGCGTCCGGCGTCGTACATCTACGGCACGATAAAGAACCTCAAGCCTGAATGAAGAGGCCTCTAAGCACAATTTATCGGTCGTTTCACGCCCTAATTTAAATGGGACGCTGATGACCTGAGATGTTAAATAACATCAGTAAACAAACCACATCAATCAAAAGCGTTAACCCACGCCCTTCACTGCGATCGGCATTATCTTGTTGCAATATTATGCACTTATCCGCAGTGAAAGCAACCGTTGCCTCAATGTCTTTGCGGTAAGTCCTACCAGGGAAACGTACATTTCCTTACGTCGAAGAAGAAACCGACACGTCTTCGCCGTCTAGCAGCCGCAGCATAAACTTCGTTACGGACCCGATCGAAGTGGGAAAACGTCCTTACGCTTAAGAAGAAAAGGAAGCATCGAGTATGAATCGACGCGGGGAACGACGTTTGGACCAATTTGGCCATCTCAACTGACAAACCGGACAACTCGTTCCAGATCGTCTTCGAGAAAATTATTCCTCGGGGTTCTGCTGACAAACCGGTCTACATTACGCTTAGATATGGCAAAGCTTCATAAACTGCCGTGCTTGGCTTCGGTTTCAAAACGGCTGCTATGAATGCCCAACACAATACAGTGTCAGATTCACCGTCGCGCTGTTGGAGAATACAGGCCCGGTTTTCGATCAGATGCGAATGCATCAACATCCTACAGTGCACAGAAAGCAACACAAATATTATGGCGAGGATCTTGCACGTGGCCGCGAAGAAGCAGAAAATGAGCCTCATCTAATATACACTTTTAAGACGCTTCTGTAAACCGAACGGATGTGCGAGGACTCCGGCGACGACACGCCGAGGGTAATTCGTAAACGAAAATCAACAACGTCGAAGATGGTGAACATGGTGAGCCCCTGAGTGCACCACTTACATTAAAATATCTTAAATAAAACAATAATGCTTATTTTTTCAGTACCAAGTTAATTTTCATGTGTAATATTTGATAGTATTATGCACTCATTGAGCTAATCGGTTATTTTTTCATACCTAATCTTTATTTTATTAGTAAAGCTGTAATTTATAGCTGCGTTTTTGTCACATATTTGATGAGAAAAAATAATAGTTAATTAAATGTTCATATGCAGTCTTTAAATGTATTAACACACTCATTACGTAATAAAACTAATAAGTTAGTTCTTTCATAAGTAACCTTTATTTTATTAGTAAAAGCGTCATACATTAGCTGCGTAATCTTTGTTTTTGTTACACACTTCTACTAAATCAGTAAATGTTTAGAAGTTAACCCCAGAATTCAGCGCCTACGTTGATCAATCAGCATAAAAATGGGTTGTAAAATTTTTATAGCAGAAGACTTGAGGTACAGAAGCTCAATCTTTAGAGGTGTTATAGGAATTAATAAAATAAATGCCGATGTTTGGAGTCTCACGGGTACTACTGTGGTTGGGACGATTGTTTTCAGAATACAGCCTGACTGCTCTTTTGTAATGATTAGTACTCGCATTAGGAAGGTGATCGATTCAAATTTATTGCGGCCGGTGATGCTGGTGATGGATTTTACATGTTTTTCCTTGGTTGCTAAAGGGAATACTGCAACGTATCCTTCCTTTCCACGAAATTTTCCTCTCTCGCGTTTCATCTCATCTTATTCTGCTAAAGGCTCGAAAGTGCCAGAAGAGATGGCTGGTTCTCTGTATGGTGTGATGGTGGCTTACACTTTGAAAGGTTACCACCACGCCAGCTTCTTGTATGGTCTCCATGGGGGGTAGACTCCGCCTGCTTCGGGACGTTCTATCTGAAAATATTGCTAGTGACTGCCTCTGGATCCTGGATCCCGGATGTTTCCCTTATTTATTATATAGTCTACTGCACTTCCCCCATTGGCGTTTATAATTGTTAAATCCCCACTTTGATTCTGTCCTTGATTACCATTCAAACTTTGCAGACCAAGAACATTATAAAACGCAAGTAGGTCTCTGTCCTTAGCATTTATACTTTATTTTTAAGGACAACAGGTTCTTCTGTTGTCAACAGAGCAGTTCGTGCATCATGGCTACTCATGATTAAAAGCTCTAACTCTTCTATACCTAAGTAACAGCAAAGCGCTCCATCCATATATATATATATATATATATATATATATATATCAACTTCCTTGAGAACTCTCCCTATTTCTTTCTTAATTAATATAGATAATCCCCCTGGCCATCCTTCCGTCACCCCTTCCTCTCGAAAGTTTTCCTATTGGAGACGTAGACATAAACAGCGGTTCCATTAGCAAGGTTTAAGTAACGAAATGTTCTCCTCCGTCCATTACAAACCCATCAATAATAATAATAATAATAATAATAATAATAATAATAATAATAATAATAATAACAATAATAATAATAATAATAATATAATTAACCTCATTGCAATCCTTATGGACAAAAATATTCGGCGAGTAGGGTGCACGCACGTTCTGATATTCCGTTATTCAGAAACTTAAATGCATTCCGGTATTCCGATCAACAATGTTTATTACATCAGAGCAATAGCTAAATATTATTAATAATAAACTACATTAATTAACATTACTTCATATTCACTAATTGGCTTGGCATTCGTTGTACGGAAAATTAGGCATATAACAATTTTGTAAGTTTCTACCAGATACATTAATAACATGTACATTCAAAGGTGGTATAGGCATATATCAGATTGGAACATTCACATGTAACGGAGCCCTGCTCGCGGGGTCGACGGAGGTCCACTGGCCTCCGGTGCGCTCCTCTAACCCGCACATGCTTCGGGCATTACTATAACGTTATTTTCATTACTTGAATTAACACTGGATTCTACAACACCATTACTATTTATAACTTCTTTCATCTCTTCAATCCTTTTTGCTAACTGGCCCTGGTTCCAGTATAGAGTTTAAAATATTAACTTAGCCGCTCAGAGTACCAGATTAACATGTTCCTCTAGTCCTGAACACTTAGAATTAATTGTTTTACTCAAGTCTTCCCTAACTTTTCCTATTTCTTTTAATCTACTCTCTATCTTGTCGCAATCTTTTCTAATTTCGCTGACATGCTGCCTTACGTGATCTACTTCGCCTTCCCATTTGCTTTGTCCTTCCTGAAGATTTAACGACAAGTCTGATTGTGCCCTCTGAAACTCATCTAGCTTTTGTTCTAATTTATTGCTAAGGGGCTTCTCCATTTGCACTAACTTGTAGTTGAATTCCTTTCGTGATTTCTCCATCCTTTTATCAAAATCATCTTGACATTTCTCTATTTTCTCCCATTAACCATTTAATTTACTGCTAAGTTCGTCATGAGACTTATCTAATCTATTGCTAAGTACGTCATATGACTACTATAACCTACTAATAAGTTCGTCATGAGACTTCTCTAATCTATTGCTAAGTTCGTCATGAAACTTCTATAATCTATTACTAAGTTCGTCATGAGACTTCTCTAACCTATTGCTAAGTTCGTCATGAAACTTCTCTAACCTATTGCTAAGTTCGTCATGAAACTTCTATAATCTATTACTAAGTTCGTCATGAGACTTCTCTAATATATTGCTAATTCGTCATGAGACATCTCTAATCTATTGCTAAGTTCGTCATGAAACTTCTCTAATCTATTGCTAAGTTCGTCATGAAACTACTATAATCTATTACTAAGTTCGTCATGAGACTTCTCTAATATATTGCTAATTCGTCATGAGACTTCTCTAATATATTGCTAAGTTCGTTTAGAGACTTCTCTAACCTATTGCTAATTCGTCATGAGACTTCTCTAATCTACTGCTAAGTTCGTCATGAGACTTCTCTAATCTATTGCTAAGTTCGTCATGAAACTTCTCTAATCTATTGCTAAGTTGGTCATGAAACTTCTCTAATCTATTGCTAAGTTCGTCATGAGACTTCTCTAATCTACTGCTAAGTTCGTCATGAGACTTCTCTAATCTATTGCTCAGTTCGTCATGAAACTACTATAACCTACTGTTAAGTTCGTCATGAGACTTCTCTATCCTATTGCTAAGTTCGTCATGAAACTTCTCTAATCTATTGCTAAGTTCGTCATGAAACTTCTCTAATCTATTGCTAAGTTCGTCATGAAACTTCTCTAATCTATTGCTAAGTTCGTCATGAAACTTCTCTAATCTATTGCTAAGTTCGTCATGAAACTTCTATAATCTATTGCTAAGTTCGTCATGAAACTTCTCTAATCTATTGCTAAGTTCGTCATGAGACTTCTCTAATATATTGCTAAGTTCGTCATGAGACTTCTCTAATATATTGCTAATTCGTCATGAGACTTCTCTAACCTATTGCTAAGTTCGTCATGAAACTTCTCTAATCTACTGCTAAGTTCGTCATGAGAATTCTCTAATCTATTGCTAAGTTCGTCATGAGACTTCTCTAATCTACTGCTAAGTTCGTCATGAGACTTCTCTAATCTATTGCTAAGTACGTCATATGACTACTATAACCTACAGTTAAATTCGTCATGAGACTTCTCTAATCTATTGCTAAGTTCGTCATGAAACTACTATAATCTACTGCTAAGTTCGTCATGAGACTTCTCTAATCTATTGCTAAGTACGTCATATGACTACTATAACCTACTGTTAAGTTCGTCATGAGACTTCTCTAATCTACTGCTAAGTTCGTCATGAGACTTCTCTAATCTATTGCTAAGTTCGTCATGAAAGTTCTATAACCTACTGTTAAGTTCGTCATGAGACTTCTCTAATCTATTGCTAAGTTCGTCATGAAATTTCTCCAATCTATTGCTAAGTTCGTCATGAAACTACTATAAGCTACTATTAAGTTCGTCATGAGACTTCTCTAATCTATTGCTAAGTTCGTCATGAGACTTCTCTAATCTATTGCTAAGTTCGTCATGAGACTTCTCCAATCTATTGCTAAGTTCGTCATGAAACTACTATAACCTACTGCTAAGTTCTTCATGAGACTTCTCTAATCTATTGCTAAGTACGTCATATGACTATTATAACCTACTGTTAAATTCGTCATGAGACTTCTCTAATCTATTGCTAAGTTCGTCATGAAACTACTATAATCTACTGCTAAGTTCGTCATGAGACTTCTCTAATCTATTGCTAAGTACGTCATATGACTACTATAACCAACTGTTAAGTTCGTCATGAGACTTCTCTAATCTATTGCCAAGTTCGTCATGACACTTCTCTAATCTACTGCTAAGTTCGTCATGAGACTTCTCTAATCTATTGCTAAGTACATCATATGACTACTATAACCTACTGTTAAGTTCGTCATGAGAATTCTCTAATCTATTGCTAAGTTCGTCATGAGACTTCTCTAATCTATTGCTAAGTTCGTCATGAAACTACTATAACCTACTGTTAAGTTCGTCATGAGACTTCTCTAATCTATTGCTAAGTTCGTCATGAGACTTCTCTAATCTACTGCTAAGTTCGTCATGAGACTTCTCTAATCTATTGCTAAGTTCGTCATGAAACTACTATAACCTACTGTTCAGTTCGTCATGAGACTTCTCTAATCTATTGCTAAGTTTGTCATGAGACTTCCTTAATCTACTGCTAAGTTCGTCATGAAACTACTATAATCTACTGCTAAGTTCGTCATGAGACTTCTCTAATATATTGCTATGTTCGTCATGAAACTTCTATAACCTACTGTTAAGTTCGTCATGAGACTTCTCTAATCTACTGCTAAGTTCGTCATGAAACTACTATAAGCTACTATTAAGTTCGTCATGAGACTTCTCTAATCTATTGCTAAGTTCGTCATGAGACTTCTCTAACCTATTGCTAAGTTCGTCATGAAATTTCTCTAATCTACTGCTAAGTTCGTCATGAGAATTCTCTAATCTATTGCTAAGTTCGTCATGAGACTTCTCTAATCTACTGCTAAGTCCGTCATGAGACTTCTCTAATCTACTGCTAAGTTCGTCATGAGACTTCTCTAATCTATTGCTAAGTTCGTCATGAAACTTCTATAACCTACTGTTAAGTTCGTCATGAGACTTCTCTAATCTACTGCTAAGTTCGTCATGAGACTTCTCTAATATATTGCTAAGTTCGTTTAGAGACTTCTCTAATATATTGCTAATTCGTCATGAGACTTCTCTAACCTATTGCTAAGTTCGTCATGAAACTTCTCGAATCTACTGCTAAGTTCGTCATGAGAATTCTCTAATCTATTGCTAAGTTCGTCATGAGACTTCTCTAATCTACTGCTAAGTCCGTCATGAGACTTCTCTAATCTACTGCTAAGTTCGTCATGAGACTTCTCTAATCTATTGCTAAGTACGTCATATGACTACTATAACCTACTGTTAAATTCGTCATGAGACTTCTCTAATCTATTGCTAAGTTCGTCATGAAACTTCTATAACCTACTGTTAAGTTCGTCATGAGACTTCTCTAATCTACTGCTAAGTTCGTCATGAGACTTCTCTAATATATTGCTAAGTTCGTCATGAGACTTCTCTAATATATTGCTAATTCGTCATGAGACTTCTCTAACCTATTGCTAAGTTCGTCATGAAACTTCTCTAATCTACTGCTAAGTTCGTCATGAGAATTCTCTAATCTATTGCTAAGTTCGTCATGAGACTTCTCTAATCTACTGCTAAGTTCGTCATGAGACTTCTCTAATCTATTACTAAGTACGTCATATGACTACTATAACCTACTGTTAAGTTCGTCATGAGACTTCTCTAATCTACTGCTAAGTCCGTCATGAAACTTCTCTAATCTACTGCTAAGTTCGTCATGAGACTTCTCTAATCTATTGCTAAGTTCGTCATGAAACTTCTATAACCTACTGTTAAGTTCGTCATGAGACTTCTCTAATCTACTGCTAAGTTCGTCATGAGACTTCTCTAATATATTGCTAAGTTCGTCATGAGACTTCTCTAATATATTGCTAATTCGTCATGAGACTTCTCTAACCTATTGCTAAGTTCGTCATGAAACTTCTCTAATCTACTGCTAAGTTCGTCATGAGAATTCTCTAATCTATTGCTAAGTTCGTCATGAGACTTCTCTAATCTACTGCTAAGTCCGTCATGAGACTTCTCTAATCTACTGCTAAGTTCGTCATGAGACTTCTCTAATCTATTGCTAAGTTCGTCATGAAACTACTATAACCTACTGTTAGGTTCGTCATGAGACTTCTCTAATCTATTGCTAAGTTCGTCATGAGACTTCTCTAATCTACTGCTAAGTTCGTCATGAGACTTCTCTAATCTATTGCTAAGTTCGTCATGAAACTACTATAACCTACTGTTAAGTTCGTCATGAGACTTCTCTAATCTATTGCTAAGTTCGTCATGAGACTTCCTTAATCTACTGCTAAGTTCGTCATGAGACTTCCTTAATCTACTGCTAAGTTCGTCATGAGACTTCTCTAATCTACTGCTAAGTTCGTCATGAGACTTCTCTAATATATTGCTAATTCGTCATGAGACTTCTCTAATATATTGCTAATTCGTCATGAGACTTCTCTAACCTATTGCTAAGTTCGTTATGAAACTACTATAATCTATTGCTAAGTTCGTCATGAAACTACTCTAATCTACTGCTAAGTTCGTTATGAAACTACTATAATCTATTGCTAAGTTCGTTATGAAACTACTATAATCTACTGCTAAGTTCGTCATGAGAATTCTCTAATCTATTGCTAAGTTCGTCATGAGAATTCTCTAATTGCAACTGCATCATTTGTCCTATCATTGTTAACAGTCTTTGTTCACTACCTAATCCCTCTATTGTGTTAACGTCATGCTGTACACTAAGCTGATGTTTTTATTCCTATCACATCTGTCATTACATGTATTACATGCATCATTTTTATCTTTCTATTTCTCAGTAACATGTATTACACTTTTCCTATATATATACCGTCACGGGTGGCCGAGGTCGTTTGGCACGGAATCGTGAGCGGGAGATCTGGGTTCGATTACCGCCAGGACCGTCCTCTCTGATTGACGTTTTTTCCAGGTTTTCCTTAGTCCTCATAAATGTCAAATACCGGATAAGTACCCTAAACTTAGGCCTGGAACGATTCCTTCCTTAAAAATAAATCCTTTCCCAATATATCATTTCATCTCATGTATCATCGCCTGTGGTGCCTCTGTAGCAAAAATGGGTGTTAAACACTTTTCATTATTCCTATATATATATATATATATTACAAAGCTTCAAATGAGAAATTTCAGAATTGTATGTACCTTCAGTTTTTCTTTTATTTGCTCCCGATGATGTTGATCTCTTCTTTTTGCTGTCATCTGCGAGGGCCTTCCCCATTTAGTGCAGAGTTGATCTGTTGCTTACGGATAGCCCTGTGCTGGCGTCGCCTAGGTAGTAATTGTTACGTTAACCAATCTTGTGTGCCGCTGTCTGCGATGCCGTTTCCTGGTGTAGTTTGCCTTCTGCTTCTTTTCATTTTCCCTTGGTCGTCTTGAAGTTCTCTCGCAGCCTAAGATTTCACCGACTTTCCTTCCTCCAGCTTCTCGAAAGCACCACGTTCAGGTGCCAATTTGAGGTGGTTTTTATTAGGGGGGTGGTTGATTTGATTTTAATTAGTTGATTTAAATTGGCTGATATCTGATTAAAGATAATCAGAGTGTCCTCTCCTCCACTCCCAACATTACCTGCAATGTTCTTGATGTTGAAGATATTGTCGCCATGGCTATATTGAGCTGGACTTTATTATATTTTGGATTATAGGGAGAAGAATCGAAAAATTTCTGGCAATTATTATTAAATCACACGATTTATTGTACTTCATGTTTATCACAAGGAATATTATGAATCGCAGTTATTTTGTGAGAGTTTTGTAAGTTCCTTTTATTATCTCCACACGAGCCTAGTCAGACTTATTACAATAATGCTGGACAAGTCTGTTTTAACACAACAAATTTGATAGTGGTACTTTCTTTTAATCGGTTCAATCTTGGCATTAAACTTCACAGCTGTCGAAGGGAATGAATGAATAGCGTTTAACGCCCGTTTTTGCTACAGAGGCACCACAGGCGGTGGACACTGATGATACATGAGATGAAATGATACATTGGGAAAGGATTTATTTTAAGGAAGGAATCGTTCTAGGCCTAAGTTTAGGGTACCTCCCCGGCATTTGCCATTTATGGGGACTGAGGAAAACCTGGAAAAAACCTCAGTCTGGGAGGACGGTCCTGGCGGTATTCGAATCCAGACCTCCCGCTCACGAGTTCGCGCCTTAACGACCTCCGCCACCCGTGGCGGTGCTGTCGAAGGGGATTGTCTCTAATTCTCTCTGGCGAATTGTTTAGCTTAACATCTTCTGATAATCTCTTTACCTTTTTCCCGGCGAACTGTTCATCTTAAAGTCTTGTCATCAACTTGTCACGAAATTAAATTTTTCCTTCACCAAAAACTAACTCCCCTCTGCTTGGGAATTCGAATTCTGCTTTAACGTACGACTGTTACGGTCCGCTAATCAAGACGCTGTCTTTATTTTAGAGGTCTTAATTCAAGAATTATTTTAATTGTCTATTTCCCATCGCTTCGTCCTATTGGTAATATCACCTACTTCTGATCTTTCTATAAAATAGATTGGATAAGAGATTCTGCGATTTTATAGGTTTATTTATTTCCAGTTTTTTTTTTGTTTTGTTTTTTGAATATTTTTAACCACCACAAGCAATGGACACGGATGATATATGAAATGAAATTTTGCAAAAGGATTTTTTTAAGGAAGGAAACGTTCCAGGCCTAAATTTAGTGTAACTCCCCGGCATTTGCCATTTATGAGGAGTGAGGAAAACCCGGAGAAAACCTCATTCAGGGAGGACGATCCTAGCAGGATTGGAACCCCAGACCTTTTTTTTTTTTTGAGTAGTGTTTAACGCCCGTTTTTACTACTGAGGCACCACAGGCGGTGGACACTGATGCTACATGAAATGAAATGATAAATTGGGAAAGGATGTTTTTTTTAAGAAATGAAGCGTTCCAGGCCTAAGTTTAGGTACCTCCCCGACATTTGCCAGTTATGAAGACTGAGGAAAACCTGGAAAAAAACCCACTCAGAGAGGACGGTCCTGGCGGGATTCGAACCGCAGACCTCCCGCTCACGAGGCCGTGCCTTAACGACCTCGGCCACCCGTGGCGGTACCCCAGACCTTCCTCTTACGAGTCCGCCCCTTAACGACCTCGGCCAACAATGACGGTTTTATTTCCAGAATACAGTTGCTTGCTCTCCGGAAAAGATCACTAGCTATATCTTGCCTAACAAAATTTTATTGCCCTTTCGGCGACTTTACGATGACAAAGTGGAATTCTTCAGAACATACAATGGGAACATTTTCCCTACCCACTTTTAAAAGCTCTCAGGCCATAACTGTATGGTCAAAGTATACCTTTATAAATAAAAACAATAGGTTACTTTTTGTGTCCCTTTTGCCCATGAACCATAATAGCTAAGGGGTATGCTCTTAACAAAATGTTAGGAGCATTATAGAAATCCAAAGTATACATGATTATACATACAAAATTGATCATAATATTATTTATAAAGAATTGGAGGGCTCAAGACTAGTAGGATCCTCTCAAGCCACAACATTAATAAAACATTTAAAACATAGAGAGATTTGAAGCGTAATTACATTCAATTGAGAAAAGAGAGAAAATGTTTTTTATTGCTTACTATGAATACTATAAATAATATTTGGAATTTGTTTAGAAAACTCTTAAATTTTCTTAATATAACAAAAATGTTTTTAAATTATACTTTAAATACAGTTTGAAAAGATTTGTTTATTTATCGTTGCTTTTTTAAGAGGGAGAGCAGTGTGCTTTTTCAATTGTGGATTGCGTCTATGTATATTCAGAACATGAAAATAATTAACAAAGCACTTTGAGTGTACCAAATACTATTAGGCATTTTCAGTAAATAAACGTTTTATTGTGGAAGAAAAATGTACAAATATTTACAAATATACTTTCTTTTATACTATTCATGGCTCATAATTATCTTCACAATCCAGGATTCATTGTCTGATAACACGGCTTTGTCCACGCATGGCAGTGATACTCTCGTATTCTGTCTGCACTCTTTGTTTGGAAGAGCATCTAATAAAGTCCGGGAATATATTTTCTGGGGTCTCATATCATTTACCTATCCGTTGGAAAAGGCGTGCGCTGCACAAAAATTAATTCCTTTAGATGGCGGCCTATTGGTGCAAAAATGATTTTTTGCGAAATGTAACTAGCATAGTATACATCTCAAGAATATACGGTAGTGGCATTAATTCTGTATAATATTTACCTTTACGTATAATATTTACTTTTTTAAATCTTACAAGATATATAAAGTTTGTGTTGTGCTAAATTAACGGATGACGTTTTTATTTCGTCTATGATGTTTCTATACCATATTTAAGAAAGGTTAAACGTGCTACATTATGTATGGATTTAGAAACAAGTTTAATTAACATCGTTCAATAACTTCAAAATCCCATTTTAGTGCGCAACAACATGATTGTTGTGTAATTTCAGTATTTTTTACCAACAGAGCCCTTGTGTTCGATTGCTGTATTGTCTAAGTACCTAATTCAAGTGTGATCAACATTGTTGTGTAGCAGTTGGCAATTAACTTTTGTGAAGTGAATAACTTTCAGAGTGAGTTGAAAAGTGGTCTTGTAATTTGAAATAATGGCTCCTAAGACAAAACACGCCGATTGGTCACCAAGTAAAAGGAGTAAAACGATAACATTTCGTGAAGTATGCTGTACCAATGAAGAAATAACCAAAAGGTTGGGTGGTGGCATTACAAAATCCGGCATTAGAAACGTTTGCAAGCAGTACGAAGTAACTGAAAGCACAAGAAAGTCCTCCAAGAAGTGGCAGAAAACCAAAACCTTCTGGTCCAGAATGCCTTTCTCTACTATATCACTGACACACGGCAAAAGATGCCATCTTGAGAACTTTTGAGATAAAGGTCTCTCACCGAACAATGAAACAAAAACTTTGAGAAAATGATCTATGAGCAAGGACGTAAAAAGGAAGCCTTATCTGAACCGAAAGCATGTAGAATGGGCTTTAGCACACACATGTTGGACTCAAGAAGACGGATAAAGCCATTTGGAGCGATTAAATGAAGGTAAACATCTTTGAAAGTGAAGGCATCATGTTTGTGCGTCGCCGAATAGGACAATATTTGACATCTCAACTTATCCTGATGTTCACAATCGGTCTTTGACCGCTACAAATCAGATATGTTGACTTATTTATTGTTTTTCAATATTACCGTGATATTTGTTTGTATATATAATATGCTGTAGATTCAGCTACAAAATGGAATTTTACTTATTCACTTCTAGACAATTTTAGAAAGCGGAGAGGAGACTCCAGTGCTGTACTTATCACATTTTTGGCCAAAATTGGACATACCAAATTGTTCACCGGAATTAAAGATATTGGCTTGCCTCAAATATTCTTCATCATATTTTCCTGAAGGAGATTGATTGTCGTGGGGTTTTTTTTTAGTAGCTTACATGGACTTTTTTATTTATTTATTTATTTATGGACGCTCTTTAACCTCTCAGGTCATCAGCGTTGAATGGGACATTCAACTCAGGGCGTGAAACGGCCGACGAATTTTGCTCAGAAGCCTATCTTTCATACTTGAGGTTGTTTTCCGTGCCGTAAATGTACGACACGGGACCCACGGCTTTACTTCCCTTCCGAAGGAAGCCATACTTAGGATTTTTACGCCCGAAAATATCCATCCGTCCTGGCCGGGTTCGAGCCCGCGATCTTGGGTTTAGGAGGCAAGTATGGTAACCATTACACCACCAGGACCGACAAACATTGACTACCTAGAAGAACATGTTTACTTGACTTATTCAAAATTTAATTTTGTTTGTTGTGTGTTACAGTGTTTATAGGCTTAACTTCCTGCGGCTCTACACTTCTCCTTTTTTTTTGTGAAGGACCAATAATATATAAACAATACAAAACTTATTGCATTTTAAAAATAATAGTAATAAACACATAAGGAAATTGCTAAACACCACAAAAGAGAGAAGGGTAGAAAGCACCTCACTAGCAATTAATAATTTGATGCTTATTACTAATTGCATTAAGAAATCGCCCTGCGATTATGAACTATTCTCATCCTTTTCATAATTAAATAAATGACTAACATATAGCATAACAAATCAGCCTCATAGTTATATTTATCCAAACCTTATATAAATACTGTTTCACCATATTCCATCAAGGCCGATAATATTAAACTAAAAATAAACGTAATGTGTATTTTCAAATGAGAAGTTTGTTTAATATTAAAAATTTAGTTAAACTGATTTGGCAAAAACAAAAACTACACCGCAATTTTAAACTTACCTAACTACCTTAGGACTGATCTCATCGAGCTCAATTAACTTTAATTCCTATTTAATTCTCCTGTAATTAGGGTATTGCGTTTCGCCATCAACAACTGGATGCTGATCCTTCATTAAACCCAAATTAAGTTAGTTCGCGGTTATTCGACCATTTAACGAGTTAATTCTCAATTAACTTTTCATCATGGCAAGGCGAATGCTAGATTTGATATTTGAAGACCACATTATTCCATAATGGCCGGGGATAATTTCCGAAAAATAATATTTCTATTATAGTATGGATGAAAATGATTTCCAAATGCGGTCCCGGCAGAGTAAGGTTTCGGCATTAGATATTTTGAGTTGAATCCTAGAATTCCCAACAGACAATTGAGTTATTTTAAAATATTTAAATAATGCTAAAACTCGTTGTCTTCTATTTCACCATAAATATTATATTAGAAAAGGGATTTTTTGTTGTAGGTTACGTCAAGTTATACTAATGAGGTTATATCTTCCCACTATTTAAACATTTTGTTATGTGAACAACTGTCAAATACTCAGTGTTACATGAAATGTAATTGAAAGTAGCGTATTCTTTTAGTTTAAGGAATAAATCTGCTTCTCCAATGAATCAGCTGCCATGTACACTACAAGTTAATGCTACAGGAAGTACATGTATGGCACCAGATGCTTTCGGTGGAATTAGTAAAGCAACGGCTCAACGAATTGTGCATTGGGTTAGCGCTGCTATAGCTCGTCTTCATTCCTTTCACGTTAAATTACAGAAACTGAAATCGCGAACACCCAACTTTACTTCTATACAATTATTCGCTTGTAGGTGCAATGAACTGCACCCATATAAAAAGAGCGTCACCAGGTGGACAAAAGGCAGAAATCTACAGATGCAGAAAACGATATTTCTCCATGAATTGCCAAGTTATCTGAAAATCTAATTTAGATTTTACCACCATAGTTGCAAGATGGCCTGGAAGCTCTTGCAGCCGTACAATATTTAATGCAAGTTACCGTCGAGTGCTTTTTGGGCAAGGAATATATGGGAAGTTATTTTACTAGTAGATGATGGCTATAACAACAAGCATTACAAAGACGGCTCCTTTATTGAACCCTAATCATGCACTGGAACATCTCTACATGAATCTTAGATTCGTACCAGAAATATTTTAAAGATGTTGTTTGGTGTATGGAAGAGGCGTTTCTCCATTTTATCATGAGGCTAAGAATGAGAACTAATAAAATGATGGCAGTTATTGTGGTTACAGCTATTTTACATGGAACTAGCGAGGAAGCACCACCGGATGACCCCAACCTTCAACTGCCTGTACCGTGGGATGAGCTTATCCAGCTCGGCTAATTAGATAGATAAGCAGAAAATAACCAGAGGATAACGCTGCCTGCTAGAATGTAGTTTATCGATTATTTTAGAAGGTTTTGGGGTTAAATTATGTTTGTACATTTCAATTAATAGGACCACAATAGTGGACTGGTTATAATGGAGTGACTTTTGAGGGGAAATAACGTATAGATAAAAGTACTACAAACGTATGATTATGTAACTCATATTAAAGTTGTTCACGCTGCAATTAATTTTACCAATTTTGGTAATTCGGAGAAATCGATTGATGAAGGTGCAGGGAAAATACGACCGTCACCAATATCTAATAAACCAATATAATTATGTTAAACATGTTTTAAGATCATATTGTGCCTGAGCATCGATTCTTCCAATTATATTAATTTCCATTAACACAAGAATATTTCCTATGAACTATGTTTTCAAATATTACTTGAAGAACTAAACTTTTAACATGTAAAACAATGTTGTTACAAATCGTTGTTGTTTCTTCTCATTTAAAGTAACAGTAATTTTGTTTTTATTTTTTTCTTATTTTAACTGTTGCTTAAAAATGTCTCTCTCATTGCTGCTTCTGCGTTAGCGTGTTTCTTTACCAGTTCTTCTAGTTCAGCTGCCATCAGCGGTTTGTATTCTCCGGCTTTCTCAATGGTAGTCCTCCTGCTTGTCCATTTGTTCTCAGTTGGCTGCACTGTGGTGGTTGGAGTATCTTCTGTTATTGCTGCTTCGGAAAGAGACTGTGACATGGTTGACAGGTCTACTTGGCACTTTGGCGATTTCAGCTTTGGCTATTGGTGAGCGGAGCCTTGATCGTGTCCGTTGGTTCCAGCCATGTTGTTCACTTGATGTGTGACCTGTGTAACTGCATTATTCGTTTTCATATCATGATTAGCGTCACTGTCGTATGGAGGTAGAAGTGCATTCACTGAATATGCAATGAGAGCTTTTACCTTATCTCGAAACTTGTTGTCGATTTGACCCTTAGTTGGACCGCCGCCTGTCTTCAATTTCTCCCTTTTGTTTGCTCCATGATATTTTCTTGCATCTGCTTTTATGTTCCATTTTGTTTTGAGAATGGCAGAGTACAGAGAAATGAGGTACCTGGTATTGAAGTCTTGTTCAATTTGAAGCCACCCTTTCTTATTTTCTTCCATTATCTGCCAATCATTTTTTTTTTTTTTTGACTATTGCAACGTATTTCGAAATTATGTTTACAAGCAAAATGTTTTTCATTTTATGAAAAATTTATGCTGCGTATTCTCTTCTTTCCCTCCATTTCTGATATGAAATTGTCATGAAAAACGAATGATTAACGATTTCCGATATTTAACAAATGGTGGTAGTCGAAGGTGTATAGAGTACTCTTAGCTGTGTCCATGACCTTTTAAATGATGGATTTTCTATAATTCAGAAGGCCGTAATGGCATAAATCCGAATTGACTGCGTTTTTAGTTTGGTAAGATGCAAAAGGTATAATTAGGAATTAAGTTACTCATTTAACTTAAATCTTAACTAGTTAATGTTCATTTTATAGGGAAGTGGTGAGATTGGTGCTTATTATTCTTTAGTTAGGCAAGTTTTAGGATGCGTCTATTTATACAGCCGTGATAAGCATGCACAAGGCTTGCCAGCATAGCGGATATTTCCGGTGGTCTTTATTTGGCCGTTTAACCCTAAAATGTACAAATCCATTGTTTGAACATGAATAATTGCATGCGTGATACTAGTCATACAGCTTCCTGTTTTCTGATGTATTTAATTTTACCTATGCGAAGAATACAACACATTAGATGTTTTAGTAAAAACACAACCTTTATGTAAGTGTAAACCATTTCTTAAAATGTGGAACATGTGCACGATTTCTGAATGAAGATAAAATAAATTTTATATCAAAGATATCAATGTGCTAATTCAAAGAATTAATATATATATGCTCTCCGAAATGAATAACTTTGAAACTCTTTAGCAATAAGCAATAACAAAATTATAGAAGTGTAAAAATATTATAATAAATAAGTAATTTTATAATAAGAACAGCTAATGCATTTTACATCAAGGGAGTCTACTACTTAAATGAAAAGAATAACTTAATAACATGGAGGAACGTGAAGAGCAACTATCTTTTCAGAAAAGAGAGAAAATACATTTTCGATCTCTTGCTATAAATATGAATTAGAATATATTTAGAAAACTCTGTGCCTAAAGTTTGTCTAAGTATATGCATTGAGAAAATTGATGATTTGTTTTACTTACGGACCCTCTTTAACATCTCATGTCATCAGCGTCCCATTCTATTCAGGGCGTAAAACGGCCGACAAATTTTGCTGAGGCCTCTTCTTTCGGGCTCGAATTCTTTTTCGTGCCGTAAATGTACGACACGGAACCCACGGCTTTACTTCCCTTCCGTAGGAAGCCACTTAGGATTTTTACGTCCGAAAAAATCCATCGATCCTGGCCGGGTTTGAACCCGCATTCTTGGGTTTAGAAGGCAAGTATGGTAACCATTACACCACCAGGACCGACAGTTGAGAAGATTTGTTTATTAATGAACATTTATTTTTACATCGTGGCCTGTATATAATTTAAGAACATGGAAATTTTTGTAAATCCACTTTGAGTAAATCAATTAACAATTTCAGTGACTATACGCTTAATTGTGGAGAAAAAACCTACAAATATTTATATTCGTTAATATTGTTTTTCCTAATAGATTCATAGTTGCATAATTATCATTGCCCTAAAATATGGTTTCCTCGAAGCATGACAATGACAGTTTAGAGCACCCTCTACTCTTGCCCTCTGCACCTTTGTTTGGAAGAACCTTCTCGTAAAAATAAGGAAAATATACATTTGGAATATAACGATATAAGGGCCTTATAGCAATCAGCTATCTATTGGGGTAGGCGGTACTTATTCTGGAGAGCGACTGAAGTAAACTCTTTCTGTAGGCCTCTTAGTCAACACTGGTTTCTTGCCAAATGTCACCACCCTATGAAGTGAAGACCTCAAGTCTTTTGGGTTTTCCCTTTTGTGTCTTACTGAATAATATATCAGGCATGTCTCGTGGTACCATTCTTTCCTGGATGCACTGTTTTAGCTCATTGAAGGCATAAAACTGACACTGCTGCATGGGACATACTTTAAATGGCAGATGAATACTACAATTTTAAAATATATTTAACCATTCTTCTACACAAAATTTACATGATTTTTGACAAAGATTACCTTACTCCAAAATCTTTATCAAATGTGATCTGTATGACCAGCGGGTGACGATACTCTATTATTTCAAATCACCCTCATACAGAATGAAATAGTTGGTCCTAGTGGTCTAGTGGTAACCATACTTGCCTCGTAGATCCAATGTCGGGGTTCAAAACTAGTCAGGGTGGGTGGATTTTTAGGGGTACGAATCCTAAGTATTGCTTTTTTTTTTTTTTTTTTTTTTTTTTGGAAAAGAAGTAAATCCGTTGGTCGTAGATTTGTGGCAAGAAAAGAAACGGAAGCCTGAAATAAGAGGAGGCCTCTGAGATGCCGTTTCAAGCCCTGAATGAAATGGAACGCTAATAACCAAAGATGCTAAAGAGGGTACTTCAGTAGAACAAACATAAACTCAGAATGAAATCACAGACCTATTTTAATTTTGGCCAGCGCAATAGTCTGATAGTCATATTATGTATTGTTTACTTTAAAAAACTGAAAAAAAACAACATATAATCTCCTCAGATTCTCTACCAGCAACACTTTATTCTAGAAAAAATATGTTCTAGTTCGCCATTGGGTGTCCAGTTAGTATCCCCATATCTTGGGAGCATAAAATGCTGATCCAGTTGTTACTTTTGGAGTAGACGTCACTTGCTGTAAGTCGAAAGGGACGGGACCATAGGGCAGATAGGAAACGATGTGTGTAGGGGAGCGATCCAACAGATACTTTCGCATTGGTCTTTATATCGCTAATGGCGCTATGTCTGAGCAAGAGGTTGCACCGCCCGTTGCGCTGTGACCAAAGAAGGAGTCAAACCAACCGAAATTCTGTCCAGACTTCGGGTACAGTTTGAAGAAACTACGCTTTCACGATCCCAAGTGTTTAACGGCATAAGAAGTTCATCAGCGGTCGTGATGCAGTGGGAAATGAAAGCGTTACAACATTTAGGCATTGTGACCTTATGGAAGGTCATCTACTCCTAAATTTTCTGGAAATTGATTAAGAGGTGGGCATAAGGTGGAGATGTACACACCATTCTTTCTGAGAAACTAGACTTTCGTAAAGCGTCGGTGAGGTAGGTTCCACGTGTCCTCACTAAAGAATTGAAAAATGTTCAACAGGACATCAATCAGAGGCCTCTAGATCGATTTGAGGAAGAAGATGAGCAGTTTTTCTTACCCAAATTGTAATCTGTGATGAGACTACAACCCCGAAAGCAGAAAACGAGTATGCTGCGGAGGAGCAGAGGAGGGTGCTCCGGTCAAGGCTAATACTTGCCTGTCAGTCGGACTGTGTTTAGAACTCCAAATATGTGTTGCCCCTCCATGGCTGAATGCTGCCTATTACTGCAACCTGTTGGACGACGTGGGAGCCGCCTATCACAACGAAGGACGCCAGCAACCCTTTATGATGTCTTGCTACTGCATGACAACGCGAAGCCACATAGAGTAGTCAGATGCAGGGATCAACTAAGGAAAATTCACTGGACACGACTAAACACCCTCCTTACAGTCCAGATTTATTCCCTTCTGATTACCGCGTGTGTGGGCCGCTGAAGTAGCCATTGGAATGGAAAATGTTCAGCGACGACGCAGAGGTTGGGCATTCTGTGCGCAGTTGGCTGATGACGCACGATATTTCTTTGATGAGGAAATAAAGAAACAATCCATCCGTTGAGAAAAACACATTTTTGTTGAAGGAAATTGTGTATATAAGTAGCATTATTTGTTTTGTAATTGAAAATGATAAGAGCAAATTTGTTTTTAAAAAAATGCGATTTATATTTGAATAACTATTATTTCTTATTCCTATAAATTGGCCAGGATTTTTTGTATCTCTGTTTAACCTCATGAATATGAATCATTCCATGTGCATATATAGTTAAGTTTCACATTTTTTCAAATTCTAGAAGTAGAGAAAATTTGTTCCCTAACTTTATCAGATATATTATTTTCATAATAATTCATTGGACATCTACGGTTTGGTTCTATGCGTGCAACGGGTTTTAAGTACTTCTTTCTTCTGCAAATTCTATGAGCTTAACCTGGATTTTTCTTCCTCTAATTTGCTTTTTTGTACGGAGATTAATTGTACTAATTCTTTTATTTGACAACTCATATGCACTACCTTGAAGGACATGTTTGCTTGTGTTGTTCAATTTTTCATTTTTCAGTGAAGGACCAATAAATTGGATAAACGATACAAAATATCTCATTCTAGACAATAAAAGTAATAATCACCTAATAGGGAAACTCCTAAACATCGCACAAGAACAGATAAAAAATACCGCACCTACAATGAATAATTTGCTTAAGTGTTACAGCTGGCGTCTGATTTGTGCTCACACAACTTATTATCCCAGTAAATAATAATAATAATAATAATAATAATAATAATAATATACTATTTTTCATTTTATGGAAAAAGTAAAGCTACAATTAAAAAGTATTGGGTCTAACATCATTGTAAATGTATTCATTGTTACTTTTATTTCCCAAGAAAGATTTATACTGTACAATATTTGTATAATTAAATTACTGAAATGCTAACTCTAAATAATGGCAAATTTAAAAACAGAGGTAAAATGAAATGGAAAAACTATGTAACCCACATCTAATTGAGAGAATTCCATGCAACAAAATGACTGCCTATCTCTATACTGAAACAATCACCACTTCAGCATATGTAGTCATGATCAGAAATATTATTATCTGAATCATCAATCATTAGTGGGGATGTTGAATACTCTTCTTTTTCGAGTAAAATGTTTTGTTTCACAGAATTATGTTCTACAGTTTCTTGTACACCATCCATCTTGAGAATTAGTGTTATATAGAGTTTTCCATTTGAACAAAGCGCATAAAGGGATATGCACATAAGTCATTCTTCCTTTCATCATCTATTGATGAGAATGAACAATTCCTACATGCCCATAGAGTGTTTCTCAAAGGAAGTCGATAATACAAGCTATCTCATTTTTCTATAATTTGAGGGTTATCAAGTTTTTTCCCCACACCCACAAAATTAATTTATATTTCCCCAAATATGGGGAAACATATAAACTGGCTTAAAAGTTTGCGCCTTTATATTTATCCGGTTTAATTATGTGCTAAACACAAAAATTATAACCTTTAGATTATTTATACTTTTCAGCTGTGCTTAAATAATAAACAAAATTAGAAATGTCACCAGTGAAATAGGTCTAAATCAGTAGTCCAGATGCATGGGTATATAACAAATAGAACAGTAGAACATCGGTATAAAAATTCTCTGCATGCTTTCCACTTTTAAAATCAATGGTTAAATATTCGTGTAGTTTCAAAACGTTACACTTATAATCATTGTTAATATATGGGTGATTCTTCTGTGTAGCTTCTTCAGATGATAGACCGTCCTTTATTATTTCAATATTTCCAAAGAATCCTCTGCATTGTTCTCACTTCTAAAGAATAAATTGTAGCAAAAGATATATGCCGGTTGGTTCCAAAAAGCATTTACAATTTACGAAAAATTTATTTGGAAGCGCTTTTCCAACATGTATGAAGAAATAATTATTGCGGTAACAAATCATTCATCAAAAATTACAGTGTTAACGCTTAGATGTCATTTACTGTTCCAGCAATGATAATACGTACATACATGAATGTAAAATGTAAATAAGTGACTGCTGTAAAGGCATGTCGAACCTTTGAAAATCAGTTGTCTATTTTCACAGCAGCCTGTATTTACCAAAATAAAAAGGTTTAACAAACATAAATTCTATAATACATGTCTGCTTAGTTATGGGTCAATATTTATGGTCAGTGCAGAAAGTGTTCTACGTGGATCCCATACAAGGGTGGGTATATGTAAATCCACCCGAGATCGTAAAATAGAGGCATTTGCATTTTCTATGATTATATGTATAGGCCGAAGTAGTTAAGTGAGACGACTGTAACATCTTGTATTCCATAAAAAAGAACTATCAGAATCTATTTTATTACTACTTCATATTCATGCTGATGCCAAGCGAAGTGGCTCAGACGTTAATCCTTGGGACTCGTATTCAAGAGTCCCCGGTGCAAATTTCTTGTGGCCGATCTTGCTGAACTTAGGTTTTATCGTAGTATTCCCATGTCACTTACGTGAGCTCTGGATTGGATATTTCTCATCCATGAATTTTTCACTCTCCCATTTCATATCATTTCATCTCATTCCAATGGTTATTTGCAGGAATGAAAGTGCCAAGTTAGGTGCGCTGATGTGGTGTGATAGTGGCTTGTGTTTTGGAAAGGTTTCTTCCCCGGCGATTAGTGTTTCCAGGGGTCGAATCTTTCGTGGGGTGCTCTATCTGGGAACAATGTTAGGAACTCCCATCTACGCCCGTGTCTCATTGCCCCTGGATCCTGGCAGTCCGGTGTCTCACTTCATTCCTTCCTCCAGGTCGTGTACAAACCACCGGACCTTAAACACGGTTAAAATATAAAAAATTCTTATCAATGAAATATCTGCTATATTGGGAAAAGTTTCCCTCTGCCAAAGACAAAGTATGTGGTCTGTGCACGGCACTCAATCGTGTGTTCTATGCTTCTTCCGACAAAATCTGGCCCACAATTTATGTTCCATAGACTGGATTTCTTATATTTTTGACTTTGGAAACTGTTTAAGACCTTGGAGCATTTAGTTGCACCGACGGCACATAAGCAATACAGGAGCGTGTATGCAACGCCTGTCGGTGAATCTGGCATCCCGATCCACTTACTGGCGGAAAGTTGGATAACTTCCTCTAGACTAAGCTACATAACACGATTAATCAGTTAACTGTTGCTCAGTATTGTTATTCTCTGAGATGCAGGACTGAAGAATACGTAACAATAAATAGTAACCGCATAGACCATCTCATAGGCAAATATACATATAAGAAGAGTATTTGTTTTAGGAAACTTGGTTAACCCCTCCTTTAATTCGCTGCGAGGTACGCAATACCATTCTATAATTCTGTACACAAAGTTACGTACTGCCACGGGTGGCCGAGGTCGTTAAGGCGCGGACTCGTGAGCGGGACGTCTGGGGTTCGAATCCCGCCAGGACCGTCCTCCCTAACTGAGGTTTTTTCCTGGTTTTCCTCAGTCCTCATAAATGGTAAGTGCCGGGGAGGTACCCTAAACTTAGGCCTGGATCGATTCCTTCCTTAAAAATATCCTTTCCCAATATATCATTTCATTTCATGCATACCAGTGTCCACCGCCTGTGGTGTCTCAGTAGTAAAAACGGGTGTCAAACACTACTCAAAAAAAAAAAGTTCCGTAATCGACATTATCGAACACCAGCATTCATGTTTGCTTAAATAACACCTGAGAAGCAAAATACTCCTTAAGTTAACTCTGTGCTAAAAATTGTAACGATCTCCGAAGTACAAAGACAAATAGTTGCAATGACGTTTCTGTCATTTGTGTTCTATTATTCTCCTGCTATCCAGTGTACTAAGACTGGGTTTTACGTTGTAGACTGTGATGTTAATGGTCCCACGTTGGTGAGCCTAGATTTGCAACAGCGCTGCCCCGGCTGTGATGGTTGCTCGTAGATGGTGCCTATTTGTTGCTTCGTCCCAGAAGAAACAAAAATTAATCCTATTGATCTAAGATCAACGGGCTTAGGAAGAGATTGTGGCAATGTTACTTCTAGTAATGATTTACTCAGAGTCACTTTCTTGTAAACCTCAGTGCTTTGCCGTTGATAGAGTCAATACGCAATGTATAATTATTCCGCGCTGTTTAATTATCGAACTGTTTGTCCCGATGAATCATATATAATAATTACTGAAACGAAGACTTGATAAATATTTCTTACGCAGATATAAGCTTCGAATTCCTATTGCCTGAAGACGCGGAATGCCAAAATGTTGAGCGCTGAATGTATTGAAACACAGAATAGAACTGAAAAGCGACAATTCATAAATCCAATGAGACACAGACTAATACTCAGAAGCGAAAGAAGCATTGAAGCACGACGACCTAGCTCAGCCTTATGTACTCAATACAAACTGAAATCGCTGGGACACAAAAGCCGCGCGAAATGTGATAACGTCGCGTCTCTGCTTCAAAATTTAAACCCTGCCATAATAATGGCTACTTTAAAACTGCCTAACTTCCTCCGATTCGCTAACTAGCAACAGCTTCAAAAATCTGTCTTACGATACGTTGTTTATATTCTAACTGAATTTTCAGCTGATTGGCGTTATTCGCGTCCCCCGGCAATTAAACTTTCCTGGTTAGACAATTTTAAAGAGAACACATGCTTTCTTCTGTCAAAACATATCTTGAGTAAAAATGATTGACCCCGGCTTGCTTATACATGGCGAACAAAAGAGTTACTCTCACAAGGTTTTAATGTGCGATGTATGCTCAACTCCTGTTTTTACAAAGATGTCCAGCTATTTAGCATATGACAGTAAAATACGAAGTGAAAATATGCATGATTAAAGATAATTAAATATTATAGCAATTATGGGAAAGGGAAAACATGCATAAATTATATTAATATTAGGGGGGGAAACCGAATGAACAAGTTCAGCACTCAAGCTATATCACATATCTATAAAGGCATTTATAGTTTTATTGAGAATTATTTTTGTACTACATATTATCTGAAAGCTATATATCATCTAGCTCTCGAAACGTTAAGTCCACAACATTTAATATCCCCTATTCAAATGATTCTTGTGAACTTGGCTATCCCCTGTATTATTTTTTTTTTTTTTTTAAATTTGCTTAACTCTTCATTTGGTATAATTATAAATCTGCGCACTTTCCATAATGACTGCCAAAGTTGTTGTGATCACAGTCGATTAAAATGAAATTATTTTGACATAAAATATGTATATGGGATCTCCTTTGGAAATATTTGGAAAACTCTTCATCCTGTCCTTGTTCCAACTAGGGTTTAAATTAAAACCTGCTAGTTGGTTAGCTGGTCTCTAGCAGAACATAAATCTGAGGTGAAAAAGAGAGAAACCGTTTTATAAGCTAAGTAAACTCGTCTATAGGGCACATTAAATATATTGACGATCTTTGGACTTAATTCATCAATCTATTGCTAAAGCGTTAAAGCAACCATGCAACTGTCATATATAATATGAATGATGACAAAGCATAGTTTCAGTTATGCTTAATAAAATTTTCTAAAATATACTAGCCATGCACAAATACTGAAATAAATAAATGTATTCTTTTTAGATGTCCAGTAAAAAGCATGACCTTATGCAAGTGCATATTGCTATGCAAAAAATAAATGTAGAACGGAAATCTATACTGAAGCAGATACCTTTGACGCAGACTTCAGAGACTTCAACAAGAACATTTGAATTTAGTGCTTATTTGTGTCGCGCCATTGTAGCATCAAACATTGCATTCAAAACGTTAGGAAATTCATATTTCATAAATTGGAAATGTACTGCCACTAACCACTCTCTTCTGAGTCTACATTGAGAAAGACATGTCTGCATTCAGCATATAAAGATGTCAAATTACGGGTTTAAAGACTCATATTTATGGATCTCTGTTGCTTCGTCAACAGAGAGAGTCTTGAGCGTTATGTTTCTAATTGAATTGTTGGAAAGGTTAATTTCGGAACTCCCTGCAGACCTCATCTGATCTGCACTAAGTTCAATACAAATTAAGACACAGTATCTCATTTTGTGTACAGTGGGCTAAAATCATCAACTTTGATGAAAGCAAGTTCGTACATGGCACCTGCCATTTATGCATTCACTTAAGATATTTTTCTCTTCTCTTGTGCGCGTGACTTGCTTGGGTCATGGCTTAAATCGAGATTTGAGCATATCAAAATAGAATTTTTGAAGGTGATTAAAATCTCATATCTCCTGTCAAGAAAGGTTTCGTAACTTCGTCATTAGTTCATGCTTTTTGTCATAAACTTTCGGATATTCGTTTCCCTCCAGATCTCCTGCATATTCTAAGCTTCCGAAGAATTAATTCTAGCAAAAGATATGAGCCTGTTGACTTCTAAATGCATTTACACTTCACCAAAAACATGTTACAAGGCTGTACTCCAGCGTATATTTAACAAAATAACTAATAAATGCTTACTTCTAACAATAAAATCTCGTTGGGCAATGCTTTATGAATAAATTTTGTGTTAGTAATAATTTTAGTTTTGATTGTCTTTGTTACAGCGAGGAAATAATTATTTCTGAAGTAAATTATTCATCACGGAATTACAATGTTGACGCTTAGATGCCACTTACAGTGTGAGCAATGCTGCGTACAAACATGAATGTAAATTGTGAATTGGTAACCGGTATAGCGGTGTTTCGAGCCTCTAAATTTTCTCAGAACCTATATTTACCAAGAGAAAAGAGCCTAGTAAACATAAATCCGAAAATATAGCTACGGCTCAATGCAGGAGGTGCTCTACGTGTACTAACAGCTAACAATGAAAATTTCACAGAAGTCAAAGAATTTATGGTAACTTTACGGGATAATTCATTTGTGCAACCAATGTTAAGAAATTGTGAATGACTTGTTCAAAATTACTTGGTGTTGAAGCGGAATATGCAGCTTCAACACCATGGTGACAATAAGGCTTATTAGAAATATTTATGTCTTGTGTGTTTCTTCCTAAATGTATAATACAGATCCACTGATATTAACATACTGATTAAACAAGTGCATGTATATAATAGGAAATTAAGAAACTGGTTTAATAAGTGTAAATAATATAAAAGACTTCACAATGTAAGAAATATATAATGTTAAAACTGTAAAGGGAATTCTTTGTGCCCTTCTGAAACGCCATGTGCCTTCCGATAGCCTGGAGCCCTTGCAAGTTTATCTTTTGTATATTGTATTGCAACCCTGCATTGTGTGATTTTTTAAGAAATCTCGTTCGTTGGAGCAAACAAAAAGCGGCTAGCGCGGGTGAACGAGAAAGCGAAAGCACCCGTTTTTAGGGAGACCTTTAAAAAGTTAAACTCCCACGAATACAAACTCTGGTTACGTCAAGGCTATTTTCCCAGACGATTAGGGAGACTTGTTAGGAAACGTTTAATGGCCATTCAGAAGCCTAGCTTTATGCAGATTTTCTAGAAGCTCCGATGCGTTTAAATCTTAGAGCCAGTCAGAAGATAGGACAGACAAAATTGTTCCAGACGCTTCTATCGAAGAGATGTTTAGTCGATGAGATGACTAGATTTAAGAGAAAGCTGCTAGAAGCTCCTGGCAGTCCAATTCAAACAGTAGCATGGCTTCCAAACTATCAACGTTCAAATTTTGTATAAAGAGTCCATTTTTGGGTTACTTGGCATTTGGGCTTCAGGGAAGTTGACGTGGAAACTTCAAGCTGGAGTTCCGTTACTACGTTTTGCATCTCAGATTTCAGCGTGAAAGTAAGTTAGTGTTTAAATTCCGCCAGGCAGACGTCACTTAGTGTTCAGATTTCACACGAGTTGTTGCTGTTTAGAATTCAAGTTAGTCATTTAAAGTTTCGCAGCTAGGCAACGTAGTTGCAGTTTTATAAAATATTGCAGTTTCCACAGTTTTTCTAGTTTCCGATAAGTGAAAAGCGCCGCTGTAGATAGAAAATTTTAAATATATACATTCACTTACAGCGCCGTTATTGCTCATAAAAAGTGATAATCACGTACATAACCGTCTCAAGTGAACAGTGTTCGATGAATTCTCCATTCTTTATTATGAAGTATTGAGTTTTCCAGAGAACAAACATCCAATAGAGGATCGGCCTTTTAGAAAATCTCAAAACTTAATAAAATCCTAAAGCACCCTTTGTCTGAAAGTCTCATGGTGTAGCAGTATCAAACGTAAAACATTTTAATAAATCAACGGTGCATATTAATTTGCTTAAAGACTCATTAATTAGCTCATTCACACAATCATTTTCCGCCCCTCGATCTAGAATCGAGGAAAGCTCAAATACTTTCATGAGGGAAAACCACGACCGATTCGAACCGGAAGTGCTGATTCAGATCAGCCGAGGCATTTAGCGAAGATCTACGATGACAGGAAGAAACTCCAAGATAGTCGGCTCAGTAAAAATGGCTCGCTTAGCTAATAAATCCACAATAAATCGTTCCAAATATGCAATCAAAAAAGTCCTCCGTCCATCAATCCAAATCAATCAACTAAAGAAGAACCCCCTACCATCAAATCACCAAAATAATTAATTAATTAAAAACCAAACCTTTCAACCTTCATAATTTAATAAAAACTAAATTACCCCTGCCATATTAAAACCCATACCTGTGTACAAGATATAATTTCGCGTTCTTGGAAACATTATTTCTGTTTTGGAAAGTAATAGCAAATCTCTTTATGAACACATTGAATATTTTCACAAAACAAAATAGAAACATTCCGAAGCATCTATGACTAGGAGAAACATGTGAAGAAATTGGAAACAATACTTCAGAAATATATAGGACAGAAAAGTTACACGTTCCATTGTTTCATTGAGAAACAATGATGGACGTGAAAGTGAGCTACCAGCTCTCCAGCTGCTGCGGCATATGGTCTCACCTTGTCATTGCTAAGCATATAAATTTTTTAGCTGCTCCGTTGTTCCTTGTTGCTAATACAGCTGATTACAGCTAAGGATGGATTATTTTAATGCAGTTAAGAGCCTGACGAAAATGCTTCATATAAAACATTTCAAATGTAACATTAAAATGCTCAAAACGTTGAAAAAATACAATTATTCAATGAAAAACATAAATACATAGAAGGTAACATTTTGTGATTTTCGCCAGACATCAAACATGTTTGTTTGCAAACATCTTTATTTGAGTTATTTCAATAAAGATTGAGAAGTTACTATTTCCGATATGGGAGAAAGATAGACGTTTGTTATTCTTGATCTATGGACCAATTTGTCAGATTTCATACCTGAAAACAGGTGCTAACGTAAATATGTGTAACACGGGATTATTATATTTTTGCCCTAAATATGAGTAAATTTCAGGAAGTACAATTTCTAGGTGTTTTGTTTAATCTGAATTATCGTGGGAATCAATTAATTATATTTGTATAGAAGTGTAAGCAATGTCGGTATTACAGGAAAAGAGACCTATGAAAAGAAAACACTCCTTTGGTGCGCCTGAGGATCTTTAAGGCACCAGTCAAAGTCATCTGTTGTCTTTTCTATTTCGTCAAAATAATATGAAAATGCATAATTTTAATTCCGTTTTCATAACTATTCACAAATTTGATCACACTCTTTTAAATGATTTGCCCAAGTCAACTTATATGAAAACTAGGCAGCGTAATCGAACATATAAGTTACCTACTGGTTTCTCTCATGTTTGTTGACTATATCGTTCAAGTGGCCTGTTATGTTCACGTTCTAAAGACCTCATTTTGTTACCATGAAAATCTTTTAGAAGAGGTATTGACATTCTTTCATTTCTAAGAACAAAAGTAAGTAACTCTTTTTAGTAGACTGTGACCATGCAGCCTGCGAACCTCCATGCAGTGTGGTAGCCTTTCAAATTCGCTGCTAAAATCCTGAAGAATGTAAATAAACTGGTGACGGTAAAGCTTCCTGAATCGAAAGAAATGTACAGTTCTACAAAATTTCTTGAGAATATTTTCAGCACCTAGGAACAAAGGCGCAAATGAATAATAAAGTAGAAAGTTCTTATTTTAGCCTTTCTAGATACGTCTTTTAGGTTATTTCTGTTTTCTTCTTCTTTTTCTTCATATTTTTTTTTCTTTGTCGCTGCAAAGCCTTTGTTTTTGTCTGTTATCGCTGAAGCGTCATCAATAGTGAGTCCATGAAGACCACGAGTCTTTGAAGAGGAATTTCTACTTCTACAAATATGGATGGAAATCAATTACAAAACCCCTCAACTATTTCCAAACTGATATTGCAGGTTCAAGTAAACTGACCATTTGTCTACATCTTGAATATCGTTCCTTTTGTCAGATGCTATTGAAAAGCATTTAAACAATGAGGAAACATCCCGAGGTTGTTTATGCCTGGAAGCATTTCTGCGTTTTCTAGACACAGGTTTTTCAGCCACTTTTATCATCCAGTCATTAAGAAATATTCACTAAAGATTTCGAACTCTTTGCTATTAAATTTCTTATTTCATAAAACACTTTCTCTGGCTACCAACTACCTTGGTAACTTTTGTAAGTAGTAGTCTTTACAATTTATTCGTTTAGTTTCGTTATCTTATTTCAGATTTTCTCATTTTATTTTACTTCCAAATAGGTAAAAGTTTATTTTTGAATTATATCAGTGTCGTATAACAGTTTATTCATTGATAACCATGCAGGCGGTGACGTGTAGTGACCCTTCAGGTAGGTTAAGTACTGAGTAAACTATTAAACATCAACATTGTATCATAAAATCGCCGTTGGGAATATATTAAGAAAATAAGTTAAATTTTAAACCACACCAAAATATTTTGGGTTATATATCATAAATAATCTTCAAACTCGCCTATAATATATTCTTTTCCCAAAACAAACGGAAGTGAAATTTCATCTTTCTCTCTTGAGAAGCTAATTTGACTGCCATTTTCTCAAATAACATTTTCTCTGAGTTCCTATTATAGGCTCGCTTCAATAAATATAATTCCTAAGCGATAATTACATCCTGTCTTTCCCGAGAGAATTCCGAGAAGAACATTTTATTCTCTTTAGTGTAGAAAATTGTATTTCTAAAGAGATGCAGTCTCAAAAATTATATATAATAATGACGGTAGAAGGTCCATTTGTTGAAAACTTATTTTTAGCTATGAATTACATTTTAACAGTTTCCTCAGCCCACAAATGCTTCACATTTCTTTACGTATAGTACAATGAGCTCATTTTTAGCCTATTAATTTTCCATAGGTGCTTAACGAACTTTAAAAACGAATTTCTGGAACAATTTTAGAATATGGCTCATACTGTCCAATTTAATTTGTATAATCATTTTATTCTAGAATAATCTTAAAAGCCAGAATCCAATAACTGTCAACATTATCAGTTACTTTACAATATATATGTTTACAGTTGAAATTTTCCTCTTAGAAGGTTCTTCTATTTAAGACAGCATTCCTTGTTAAACTTCTTCATAATCCGCGCAAAGGGACTATCATAAGGAGATACTTGCAATTTTTTTTAATAGTAAAGACTATCAGAAGTTTTGTCCTGCCGAATATAACGTAAAGTGCCAATTATAGGAATGTTTTGATGAATGTATTTAAAAGGAAGATAAACTTGGCCTTACGGGAATCTGACAGGAAAGCACCAACAGGTATATCTGACCCAAACTCATCACGGTGATCTATATTGTGCAAAAAACATCACAAAGTTGATGCTGTTCCTACACACTGTGTTCACTAACCTTGAGCAGTAGTTCCAGCTTGCTGCACAAACATTTTGAAGACGGCGTCTAAAAATTCGTCCAATAATTTAGCACATTTTTTAGGATTTTGAAAACAAATGTTACAAATTAATTAAGTGTACTAAAGAGCAACTTTTACTCTTGTATTTAACTAGCATTCTGAGATAATATGACTTCTAGAACATGGGAATAGCATGAACAAATAGATCTCTGAACGTATGACTTTGATAAATGCTTGAACATCCCTTAAATTGCCCGCTATAGTAACTGTGCCATCATATGACTGTGTCATCAAGTCTAACTGCATTATAAATTTGAAATGAAATGCCAAATAAATAATTCTGCAATAGCAGTACTTGGCATATATCACATATTTCTTAGAGTATGCTTTGTATTTTTCCACAAAATAGCATGTAATACAACAAAAGAAAACTGACCATTGTTTATTGCATCTGTGATTTTATCAAATATCGCGGCTACAAAAGGAACCTCCTTAATTTCCTGCATAATTGCCGATGAAAGAACTGAATCAATAACTTTGATGAGATCACTTTGTATTCCATCAGAAAGTCCTCTAAAATAGTGAAGATGTCTAAAATCTCCGCTGACAGAGGGTCATTCATTCTCTGCAGAGTATTTTAGCAATTCTTTATAAATGCCGCAATTTGTAGAGTATTCAGTTTCATAATGGCCCCAGAAAATGCACTGCATAGACAAGTGTTTTAACCATGTCCCTGTTTTGCTTTACCTGTTTATTATTTTATAAGGATATTTCGTTTTTAAGTTGGTCATCAAACGCAGTTTCCACTACTCAATTTTCCCTAAAATGAGCTATATTTAAGACGAGGGTAAATGTTTAACAGCTATTCTATGTTCGACTATAGACTACACCAAATTCTCTAAATGTACAAACCCATTTTTTGGAGGTCAAACTAGTGTATCTTATCTTTTCCAAATAGCAGACAATACCAGGCAAAATAGAGTTCAATGCACTATTGCCGTTTAACTATTCACATTTACGGTACAAGTAGATTGGAAAATGTATATTAATTGCAGTTTATTTCTAAACCAAATTCTGTATTTCTGGTGTTGACCTCCAAATTTTAATAACTTCAGTTTGTATGAGAAAGAACTTGAAAGTAATTTGGATAAATGTTCTTTTATAACACATGTTCTTGTTAAAATCTGAATATTTATTTAGCACTTACCTACATAATCTACTTATTGAAAAGCACGAAAAAAATCTTAGATAAGCGTTCTTTTATAATGCATGTCTTAAAATTTGAATATTCACGTAGCACTTACCTGCATAATCAACTTAATGCACGGGAAAAAAATGTTACAATAATGCATCATTGCATATACTTGTGCAGCAAGAGCAAAGTGAGACACAACAAATTCCATTGCTGACGTGACATATTTCTTAGGATTGTGGTATTCACCCATATCAAGCTTCGGTTTTCCATTTAAAATAAACAGATTTCTTCTGACCTCAATTGTACGCGAGAAGCTGTCTAAACTGCTTAAACCGATGCTGTGTTAATATTGCTTCGGCTCCTTTATATTACAGGGGAACATCAAGCAATGTTAAGACAACTTCTAAATAATTTATACACATTTTGCCATAGCATACTGTTTAAAACTCCAATATTATATACTGTGATTCACATATGATATATAATGTATAAAACATTAAAAGGGGGCGAGTGCAGGTCTTCCTTGTCCCTGTTTGAACTGCTGACACGCAGAGAGTGAATCAATTGCACGCCTCCTCTGCATATCTTGTTTTGTCTGTCGCGGTGTAGCAAATTAACGCGTAGCAATGAATGAATCTTCTCAACGTGAGCCTTGCGTTATTTTATTACTTTAAATAAAAGAACTTACATCTTTTTCTCAGACTATGAGTAATTGCTTTAGGTAGAGATTTGTTTCATCATTTCATACTATTTGCAATATGTTTAAATTTTCCGCTACCTTTTGCATCCCTCTACCACGCGATCACATTAACTATAAATCACTTATTAAAAACTAAATGTAAATAATATGTGTGTAATAATTTAAATAAAAATAATAATAGATAATATACATAGTAAAGCCACTGAATGAACAAAGGCTCGAAGCGGGCATAGTTAAGTTCAAATATGTATTTAGTTATATTTATTTATTAAATATTAAAATTACAGATACATAAATGACTTGTATATAAACACTACTCTACTATAAGGACTATGCCATTATTTATAAATTAATGAAACTAAAGCTATGTAATGTATTCAATGTTATTCTTAAATTAACTCAAGCTAATTAGACGTAACTCTAGGTCGTTTATCAATTCTTGGTTATGTAACACAAATCGACAATTTCTTAGTGCTTTAATCTTACATATATAAAACATTTGGGCTCGTTTAATAAACAGTACTCATTTATTCTGGTGCCATGGGCATGGGGATCAGTTTTAAAGAAGTCGCGGTCCTTGTTAACATTAATCAGTAATTTAAAATATATTCAGCATTTTAAACAATCAACTCTGTAAACATAAAATTTGTTGAATAGTCCCAAAGTTTGTATAAACATGATTTAATGTTCACAATTACAATAGAAATAGTAGATTGAACCGAAATAGAACAGCATGTTTAAGATTAGCGTTTTAATAAATTCAGGTATTATAATTTGTTTAGAAGTTTTCTTAATTTTGTGTTATGATTTCTGAATAGTTTTACGTTTTAAAGTAGTATAACAGTTAGAAGGCCCACTGCTCTCCCTATCCTGTTTTCAATTCTTATATAAGCAATTGAACTTGAAATAATAATAATAATAATAATAATAATAATAATAATTCGCAGCTAATGAAAAAAATGAATTTAGCTATACGAAATTCTTCGCGTGATAAATGGAATAATGTCTTTGTTGAACTTTCTTACGTATGTTAGAATCTTGTGACACAGCAAATATGTTGCCTTTCCTTCAAATTTAACAATAAATATAAATGTTCACGAACTGAAATGAAAAATTGGAGCCGCCGCTACAAATGAGCTACGTTTTCCAACACGACTCATTCAAGAAATGCAGCACAATGTCAGTAGAGCTATCAGCAAGAGCAGGCACGTCATCACTCTCAAGAACCTTTTGGGGAACTGCTATTGCTATTATATGTTTTTATGAGCGCAAGGGAACCCGACCCACATTTATTGTATACATGTTTGTATTGTAACAAGAGTTTTCCGATCGCCTTGAGCAGCGACCGTAGCGAAAAGAGACCGTAACAAAAACAGGATCGCCGAGGGAACGCTTTATGCGTAGAGGCTGCAAGTTTTCTTTTATTAAGATTATGGAGGTAGCAGAACCATAAATTGATCTTTGACCCAATTTTCTAGAGGATGAACGGCAGATTTTTGTAACGGTACAGGGTGAGTAAGCAAAGTAATTGAAATATAAGTCGCGTCCAATAAGAAGATGGGGGGGGGGAGTCAGAGTTGAGCATTAACCAATAGAAAACCTTGCATAGGATAATTACGCGAGATCTATTCAAGAAAGTCGTAATGCAGGAGATTTTGTAACATCAAGACCACACGACTTTATAGTTGATAAAATGTCACAAGATGTTGATGCCCGGGGAATTAGCAGTGAGGCAGGCAGTGGCGCAAGATAAACATTGATGTTAGTACCCCGAGGAGAAGAAGAAGAAGATATTTAGCTTAGCAATTAACCAGAGCGTCGTTAATAACAATTAGCCAGGGAAATGTGATAGATTTAGTGTCATTAAAAGGGCGGGATAGGAAACAGCATCGATCACAACAGAAGTAAATAATTCGTTACAAGAGATAGAGAATTTTCAGGAAGATATTGTCAAAAGATAATAGTGGCTAGTAATATTACCAATGTGTAAATGAATGAAGAAGCTTTGTTGGAGCTTCGCCTAGACAGTGCAAGAGTGAACTAAAGAACTAAAGCATTCCTCAAGAGGCAACGATTACCCGGAAGGGTTAAAAGACATTAAACAACTAATCAATAAATTGTGTCAATTACCATCCTGCGAGTTTCTGTGTATTCTGGCAGATGCCCTGCTCTTTCCCATTGACATGAACGTATCACGAAATTCCAGAAGAATCCTGAGATTATACAGCAACTAGTCGTGACACAGACGACAGTTCAAGGAGGACATCGGTAGAACAATGGGCTGACTTCAAATATAATTAATACAACCTAATTTATCCTTAAATCAATCAATTTCTCTCCTTACACCATCATTAGCAAATAACCCCACACTTCCACATTACCATTAAGAACAGTTCTGCGTTTCTCTATTCGTACACTTTTATAAAAAGTTCCGCAATTCTTATATGTTCATTTTTAAAATGTTGCAAAGTAATGCATTAATGTTTCATTTGGTATAATTTTAGTAGATATTGCGTTTAATATATAGAATACTTAATATCAGCAGTCAAACTTGCCGCTTCGACGGTTCTAGTGTTATACATATACATGGTAAAAAGATTTAAAACAGTGAAACATTATCCATATGTTTAAAGTCACTGAATCTCTTTATCGCTTATTCACCATTTAGTTTTTATATTAAAGCAACATATTATTTATTTAAATTTTTTTCAAAAACGTGAATGAGAATTTCAACTTGGAAAATTATACAATTTTTTCTACACATCTGATTTCCATACATCTATCATTGTCACATATTATGTTACTAGTCATACATTTGAATTACATTTTTATTGTGTTCTTGAAGGGGGCGATTCCGATTGTTCAGGTGCCCAGCAGTGTCAGCAAGCAAAGCTACATCATTGATCCAGTTTTCATCTTCTAATTCAGAAACTTACTTAGCCAAAAAAAAAAAATAAATAAATAAAAACACACTTTAAACAATAATATAGTGAATATATTATTAAACAATGTATATAAGTAAGTATAATGCTAGCATAAACACACCAGCTTCTTCATAAAATTAGGTGCCACATCACGCCTATGAAAAAATCGTTTCAGCATTTCGCCTCTGCTAAGCCAACACACATCAGTATAATATGACAAGTCCTCATTGCATATTCCTTGATCTTCTGTAAGATGACAAAAGTGTCTATGCTTCAGAGCACTTTATTTAAAACAATTTATGTTATACACAAGCACATCCATGACATGTTTCATATTTATTATTTTAGCCTAGAATACAATAGAGTGGCAACAGGTTATGCTTTCACTTATTACTATTTCCGTCAAACAAAGTTTTAGTCATATATATGACAAATAACGTTTTGTTATATACATGACAAATTTGAAAGTGGCATATTGGTGTCTGTACCGAAACGCTAGATATTGACAGTGACTCTGACAATGAAAATTAAATATCTTGTGAGGAAACTGTGGGTGAAAATGAATGTGATGAAGTTCATCAACGAATGAATGAAAATTATTTCCCCTGAAAAATTAGATGTACCGAGTTTACAGGTTATGTAATTAATAAGCATGAGAGGATCTATGTGTACAGTAAACAGTTGAAGAAACAAACGCTAAACATTTCAATAACGTCTATAGCAAAGAAGTTCAAATGCAGCACAAATTTTGTCCATAATGCTAATGATAATTTTGAGAAACATCTAGGACCACAGTGTTTGTCTCTAATAAAGAAAGAAGTATTTAATTCATTTAAATAATATAGACAGTGTTCATGGCTACAGCCTCAAAATCAGGGCCCTGTCCATTGCGAGTAATTACAAATTTACCTTTCTTGCTTCAATAACTTTACTATAATATTTAAAGAAAAAACGCATTAGTGCAAGAAAAATAACAAAATATATTTCTAAGAGAGAAATAGAGGTAAAACAGACATACATCTCACGGTAGAAGGACCGCCACCGGTGGCCGAGGTGAGTGGGGCTCGATTGCGCCAGCACCGTCCTCCCTGACTGAGGGTTTTAGTTTGCTTTTTTTTTTTTGAGGTTTTTCCCAGTCCTCATAAATGGCAAATGCCAGGGAGATATTCTATATTTAAATCTGGAACGCTTCCTTCCTTTGAAAAAATGTTTTCCCAATTTACCATTCAATCTCATGTATCATCAGTGCCCATCGCCTGTGATGCCTCAGTAATTAAAACGGGTATTAAATACTATTTAAAAACGGTGGGAGGATTTGTACAAAAGTAAATTCCTTAATTAAAAATGAACGACAGTATTTTAATTCATATAGGTCAGATTTGAATACGAAATGACCAGTGGAAGAACTCCGCCAAATAACCGCGAAGTTACTGTGGTTCAATCACAGGCATCCGTCAGGCATTCATTCACTGTCCATATTGACATTAAGTCAGCTTGAACTCTTGGTACTCAAACGTATATCTGTTTTCAAGAACAAAAATCAGAATTCACCCCAAAAATAAAACAAGTGATTAACGGATACACTTGTTTAATGACGCTGAATGTTCTTCCAGGAAAGTGACTCGAAACCATTATAAACGCTGAATGGTAAAAGTTTTCATTCCAAATGCAAAGGAACATACGTTATTATTACTTGACTCTTGAACTAGACAAATTGATGATGAAATATTATCCAACAAGATATAGAATAGTCCTTGGATGGCAAAGTAATTTGCACAGAAATATTTTTCCCAAAACTAAACCATACATTCAAACATTAGATGTTTATTTTGTCGGGCAATTTGCAATTTGCAGACTTAAAGATTACTTCAGAAATAAAGTCATCACCCACAGATCAGAAGAAAAGCTATTAGCAAGAATATACATAATGATTCAATTCAGTTGTTTATAATCAGTTATGCTTAAATCCGTTTTAAAACCTGACAGTATACGCGTGGCATAAATATGGTTAAAAGCTCAAGAGCGAATAAAAAAATCAGCAATATTCTAAAATAATGTTATACGAGTTAAAAGCAGTGATTTTGAAATTGAAGACTTTGACGATGCAGCTGTAATATGTTACCATTATTGCTCCAAATGTCTATGTGCACTACATTATGTTATCATGTCTCATTACCATAGATGAAGACTTTCAAAATAAACTGGCAAAACACTAATGTGGCTTCACCAATTCATTGCCTTATCGTACAATTAGTGTGAAGCGGCAACGTTTAACTTCATAATTTATAACTCATAACTACACTAAAGGTATCAAATCATGACCCGTGTCTTTGATTGCATACTTTATAAACATGTGGAATCAACCACTGAGTTAAGAGTGAAGTGACTCATGATTTAGGGTCGCAATCAAGTTATGATTTGTTATATATATATATGTACATGCTGAAAGAGAAAAAATATAAAGCGCCAATGGAACTGTGGAAGTGTAAGTGGTTCGTTAAATTGTAAAAGTAAGTAATTAAGTAATATTTAAGAAAAATGGGAAATATTTTTCATTTCCCCTTTATTTAAAATAATTGCTTATTAAAGAAAATCCAGACAATGAATATACTTAATGCAGCTGTTCAGATTGAAATACATTATGTGCGAAAACTGCACTAAAGAATAAATTATTGAGGAAATTTACATATAAAATGTGATAAACTATGAGGTATTTAAATGGTGATTTGCTTATAATTTTCCAAAATAAACCTTAAAAGCATTTCTCCAAAAATGTACGACACAGTCAACTAAAGCAGTTGTATAAAATGGGGCACAAAAGAAACCTCTGAGCTAACCTGCAAAATTTTATGTACGTATCTCAGTTTGTAATAATTTACATAAAGTGCAAACTAAAAATGATAACTTGCAAAGAATATTAACAATTATCTGAAACATAGTTATTTAAGAACAATGACGCCCGGTAAATGTAATAATACAATATAGGGAAGTTTTTAATAGAGTGCATATTTTATCACATTAAATTGAAAAAAAAATTAACCAAATGTTTCATACTTTTACAAAAATTCTAACAACAAATCTAGGTCACAGTAAAACAACCAAGAAGCTCCCAGAAATACCTAGTTAATAAGTCAAAATGTCTCCCATCCCCCGGAACGTCTTGGCTGCGACCACTCAATAGCAAGGCTCAAGAGAGAATCAATAATAAGCCGTCACGCAGGAAGCTTACTGACCCACGGAACCTTTCAAAGCAACACATGCATTAGCCAATTGGCATATACTTCAAATTTGAGGTGATCCCGACCACGTGACGGCACCAAGAGGAACGTGAAAGAAACGGCATTATTGATCAAAGTACATGCTTACCTGCAAAAATCGGCATATTAGGCAACAGACTGCAGAACATCAGAGCTGTCCTGTCAGGAGTTTTTTTAATGGCGTTTAAAGCCCTTTTTAATACTGGGGTATCACAGGCGGTGATGATACATGAGATGAAATGATAAACTGGGAAAGGATTTTTTGTTTAATGAAAGAAGTGTTCCAGGCCTAAGTTTAGGGTACCTCCCCGGCATTTACCATTTATGAGGACTGAGGGAAACCTGGAAAACACTTAGTCAGGAAGGGTGGTCCTGGTGGGAATCAAACCCTAGACCTCCCGCTCACGAGTCCGCTCCTTAATAACCTCGACCACCCTTTGCGGTCATGTCAGGAATAACAGTATATATCTATGTTCTATTAATATTCTTATTATTGTACACAAATAATTTTGAGAAAACTAATAGCTTTTGCATGGTTCCCGTAACTAACTGTGCGTTTAGCCGAGCAAATTGCTAATGAATGACTATTGCTGTATTTTTCGTACTGATTTTAGAGGGCGGAGCTTGTTTCATAAAAACTGTGACTCTCCATGCAAATTTGTAAAATTGTGAAATACTAAACAAATGAATTTTTTGAAAGTCTGTGCCACCATTAGAATTTTACACTCAAACTCTCTGAAATATGTATCTAGCCATTGAGCTGAATCTGGAATTTCATCAAGACTGGTTGTGGCGTTACAGTGTTAAATAAAGCATTTTAAATGAGGATTAGATGATTATATTTAATCTGAATATTAACGCCCGCGCGCGCGCGCACACACACACACACACACACACATATATTTTAAATATGAGAAACATGTAGTTATTTCAAAGTCAATCCATGTTATATTTGAAGTAAATATGTTTTTATGCAGAAACACACCAGTAGCGATGATCAATAGTTTCGTTAGTACTGATCTGTTATTGAGTTAAAGGATAGTGAAGTTCGGTGAATTCGTGAACAATTTGTTTTATTTCGCTTTGTGTTAATTGGGTGTAAAGGAAATGAACATCATACTATGGCGTACATGGCATGTGACACGGCTAGCAATCGACAGTAAAGGTAGAAAGAGGGAAGAAGGGAGAGTGAGTAGGCAGTGAGTAGACGTTGGGGGTAAGTTGTAGACAGTATTTGCCTTTGAGCTGTGGCTCGAAGCAGTAGCCTCAGAGAGGCTGCTATATTTGATTTGGTTTATTTACGGACGCTCTTTAACATATCAGGTCATCAGTGTCCCATTCAGTTCAGGGCGTGAAACGGCCGACAAATTTTGCTCAGAGGCTTCTTCTTTTAGGCTTGAGGTTCTTTTCCATGCCGTAAATGTACGGTACGGGACCCACGGCATTACTTCCTTTCCGAAGGAAGGATATACTTAGGATTTTTACGCCCGAAAAAATCCATCGGTCCTGGCCGGGATCGAACCCGCGATCTTGGGTTTAGGAGGCAAGTATGGTTACCACCACACCACCAGAACCGGGGGGACATTGTGCTAGTCGCATGGAGTACACTGAAGACCCAGGACGTATAGACGCCGGTTGTTAAATGGCTCACTTACGTGGATGCTGTATTGCATTAAGGGATTATTAAATAAGTGAACGAAAAGTTACATTTGTTATGCTAACTTTAGCTAAAATCTTAAGGTCCTCTCGTTGCTCTTAGGATGCCTGAATTACGCCCCATGTCGCTGCCCCTGTTGTGGCGAGGGACACTACATATTGGCGCAGGCGCCGTTGTTAGCGCTAATTAATGGTTTTCTTTTATAGGTATTTATATTTTGTGCTTTAACTTCCTTGTTACAGCTATACCTTTGTCTCCCCGTTACTACTGTTAGTTGAGTTACGAGACGTTCTATATGTTCGTTTTATATTGTTTTTTTCCTTTATCTATGAATATTTGTAATATTTGAAGTGATTTGATATTGTATTTTATACAGTTTATGTGTAGTATGCTAATTTCTATGTGTGTAGATTTTTTTTTTTTTTGTGGAAGATTTAGTATGCATTAATGTTATTACATGTCGGCCCCATTTGAGCATATGTTCGTTATTACAGCTACCCATTTTCTTTGTACTTTTCTTAATTGTCTATTAATCTATATTGTTTGCTGCATATCTAGGTCTTTGTACCCGTTTCTTCGCATATAGCGAACTTTATGTTATGCGTATTTTGCATTTCTATATACTGTTCTTTTGGGTTGTAATTGCTTTTCGTACAGTTAAAATGCCTAATAAAACAGGGAGACGATGTTCTGATTCTCCTGTTACACCTGATGATAATTCTAATTCAATGTTAAACAGCGAACTTTTAAATATCGTTCAAACTGTTTATTTCTTCCACTATGTCTAATTTATGATCACCTGTCTCTAAGCCTTATTCAGAGCCCTATAATAATGCTGTTCCTTTTGCGGATTTTCTTAGGCATTTTGAGCTTGTTGCTAGGGCTAATGGCTAGAATGACATTCAAAAGACACAGTTTTTACCCTGTTACCTTCAAGGTTCGGCAGCTTCGTGATTTAAAACTTTTTATACGTAGGCACCCATTGCACTCTTCGTATTACCTGAAACATAATTTTTCTTTGGCATTTCAAGTTGCCCACCAAGAAGATTTAGTTGAGATTCGTTTACGGCAACGTGTACAAGGTTCACGTGAAAATGTTTTGGATTATATTTATGATGTATTGTCTTTGAGTTATTCTGTGAACCCACATGTGACTGTTGCTGAACAGATGAAGATTTGTTAAAGGGAATAACTGCTCAATTTGTGCAACCTTTCTTTACCGAAAATCCCCAAACAATTGACTAATTTCTTGATATTGTGAAGCGAGTTGAAAAGGCTAATTTTTATGTGGTTGAGATAGAATTACTTGTTAACAGTCAGTCGGGCCCTCAGACAGCTGATGCTTCATTACCATGTGTAACACAATTGTCAGGACCACCGCCTTTAGGAGTTCCTAGCGTTATTTCTACTTCCGAAACTGAAATTTCTCCTCTTGCTTCTCAGATTTCTCAACTGTCATCACAATTTCAGATCATGTGTTCTTCGCAGCTGTTTGGACCGGCAAAGTCAGGTAGAAATATCCCTTTATCATCTTTTAATTCCCAAATTGTATGCTTTAGATGCAACCGTCAAGGACATTTTGCTTGCCAATGTTATTTACTATCTCGTTCAAAGCATCGTGACCAGCGACGTTCACAGGGTGTTCCTTTTCCTTGCGACTCTGTCGTTCTTCCCATTATCATGATACTGGTACTTCTCCTTCAGCTAAAAATGTTCTAATGCTGATGGCCACGCTTAATGGTGTATTAGTACATGTTTTAATAGATGCGGTAATGTTGTGAGCCTGGTTAATCATAGGCATGTTACAGATTTTACCCAGGCAAGCCTTTAGATGTGTTACTTCGCACGGCAGGCAACAAATTGTTGGATGTTTCCTTTCAGACCCAATTCGATTTTCAATTTGATAATGTATATATTAAGGGAAATGTATTAATTGCCAGATATGTTTCTTTCGATCTGTTATTGGGGAACGATTTTCTTACCACATATAAGGCAGTAATTGATGGTAAAAAGTGCATTGATCTTTAGATCCACGATGATACGTCCTTGGTGATTCGCTTTGTTAATAATTCAATTACGTCTTTTGCAGACATTGCAATTTCTCCTTGTGGGGATGATGATTTTGTTAAGCCCCTTAAGGTCATATGTAAGTATGATGTTAGGACCTTTCCACGTTCAGTTTGTGATGTAACGATGGTTCTTTCTTGTGATGTTGCTAATGACATTTTGTTGCAACCCTCTGTTCTTCTTATGCACAGAAAACACATTAGTGTTCCTGCCGGAATTTTTGAATCAGGTTCTAATATGGTTTTACCTTTTCGTAATTTGACTCTGAACCGCAATCGTTGTTTGTTACAACTGTTGTGGCGACTGTTTATCCTGTTGCTTTAGTGCAAAGCAAATCTATTTCTCCTCAGGATGTTAATACATTCACTCTTAGAATCTTAATTGTCATACTGAAATTGCAGGTCTTGTTACATTAGCATTGCCATCTATTTGCCACTTTGCTGCAATGTTTGAGACCTGCTAATGTTGTTGAATTTTCCATTCATATTAATGATTCTAAGCTGATTAAACCATGTTCCTATAGCGTTTCTCATAAGCGGAATGAAATAATTACTCAACAGATTTGCGAGATGCAAGAAGCTAGAATTATCCGTGAATCTCAATCTCCATGGACTTTCCCCTGTTGCTCTGGTCAAGAAGGAAGATGGGTCTATACGTTATTGTGTACGTTATAGGAAATTGAATGCTGTAACTGTTACTTCATCGTATCCGTTACCTCCCTTGATCTGAAGTCAGCTAATTTTCAGGTTCCCATTGCTGAGGATAGTAAACAATGTACTTCTTTTGTCACCCCTGATCCCCAATATGAATTTAATAGAGTGCCGTTTGGCCTTGTTAATGCCAGGTTCTTCAACTATACCACTGACCAGCTGTTGGGTGACTTAAAGTTTAAAAACGCGCTTGACTACCTTGATGATTTTTTGGTTTCTGCTCCTACTTTGATGTTAGAAAATTTGGAAGCCTATGTTTCAAACACTGCAGTTCCATAGTTTCAGACTTAAACCTGATTACTGTTATTTTGCTAAGAATAAAGTAAAACTGGGTTTTGAGATATCTGAGAATGGTATCTCACCAGATACTGCTAAAGCGTCCGCTATACATAATTTCCCTGTACTTCAAAACGTAAGGGATGTCCATTAAGCTCTTGGACTGTTTAATTTTATAGGATATTTATATGTAATTATTCCCAGATTACCCAACCTCTTACATTTTTAACGAAGAAAAATGAAGATTTGTGGGGACCCCCTCAGCAGAAGGCTCTTGTTACACTTAACATTTCTTGTCTACTACCCCTGTGTTGTAACATTTTGTTTCTGGCGCTCCTACTGAATTGTATACCCATGCTAGTGGGATTGGCATTGCTTGTATATTACTTCAATCCTGTAAGGGATTTTTTTAATGGTGTTTAACGGCATATTTTTACAACTGAGGCACCACAGGCGGTGGGCACTGATTGATAGATGAGGGCCTGAGGAAAACCTGGAAAAAACCTCAGTCAGAGAGGACGGTCGTGGTGGGATTCGAACCCCAGTCCTCCCGCTCACGAGTCCGCGCCTTAATGACCTCGGTCACCCATGCCGGTAAAGAAGGGAATTATGAAACCAGCAGCTTTTGTTAGTAGGACGTTGTCTAAATGTGAAAAAAATTATAGTGTGCCTGAGCTTGAATTATTTTTCGTTCATCACATTTTCGCGCGCGCGTGTGTGTGTGGAAATTATTACTTGTATTCTTTCTCCTTTACAGGTTGCGAGCAACAGGCTACTGATCCGGCCTTAGTGCCTTGAAGGATCCCACTTCTGAAATCTGGCTTTCTTTACAGCAAAAAATGTGGGTGATTCTGATGCTCTTTATGTTCTTGTCATTCCGGAGAATTTGAAGCATGAGATTCTTGTGAGATCACACGAGGATCCTTTGTCTGCCCATTTACGTTTCAGTAAAACCTTTCGGAAGATTAGTCATTGCTATTATTGGGTGTCTATGAAGAAAGGCATTGAGAATTTTGTAAAAACTTGTCCAAGTTGCCAGACTCATAAGGGTCCTAGAAATCAGAAACCAGCGGGGTTATTGCAACCTATTCCTGTTGCAAGGTATTGGAGAGCGATGGGGCAATGCCCTTTTGGGACCTCTCCCTAGGTCTAATTTTGGTAATAAGCATATTGTGGTGGCTACTGAGTGCTACTAGTCGATGGGTGGAAGCTGCATCTTTACCTAGTGCTACCGTTCCCCATATGACAAAATTTATACTTAAGAATATTATTTGTAGATATGGAGTTCCGGCGACCTTGCTTTCGGACCATGCATCCGTGTTCCTTACTCAGGTCACCCAGGAACTTCTGAAATCTATGGGCATTACTCCCGTTTATATTACTGCGTATCACCCAGCCTGTAATGGCCTTACAGAGAGATTTAATAAGAATTTAGTGAATATATTAAGTCATTTTGTTGATGCTAATCAGAAGAACTGGGATAGAATGCTGCCTCATGTGTTTTCCTATAATACAAGTATACAAGACACAACTAAGCGTACACCCTTCTTTCTTATTTATGGCCTTGAGCCGAATTTACCTCTACAAGTTCAGCTTCAAGCCACTTCTAACAATCTTTTTGTTAGACGAACTCTGAAGATATTCAAACAGCTCAATAACAGGTGATTACAGATATGTTCCGACATCAGGCTATTTAAAAGGTTGCCTTTGATAGGAAACATAAGCGATATTTCTTTTTCTGTAGGCCAAATGGTAAAGGTTTTTACACCAATTCTTAAAAAGGGGAAACGTACAAAGTTAATTCATAAGTACTTGACATCGTTCGAAATTGTGCGGAAAGTGACCCCTGTCATCTATGCGGTGCGTCGTACCAATTCTCCTCGAGGAAAACCACATATAGCATGTTTCCCGGATATCCCCTTACTATGACCCTTCGGGACCATATAGAGTTTAATTTATATTGGTTGCATTTGTGTATGTGAGTGTGTGTTTTCGGATGAAGTTCATTTGTAATATTGGGAAAGTGCTATGATGCGAATATTATAAAGGAAACATGTAAAAAAAAAAGTCGATCCAAAAAAAATTAAAAACTCTAAGGAATATTAATGCAGCTGCAAGTAAATGCGAGGTAAGAATAAACTGGATATAAAAATTACAAAACATAGAAAATATGTCCGCTCAATGAGATAATCGTCACTGAACTGTATATAGGGAAAATAATTCAGAAAGATTTATTCATTAATGCTTAACGCCCCTTTCAATTATTATGGCATACATTGATTATATTCGATGTGAAATGATAAACTGATTATCTTTTGGATAACCCAATCTTGAATCTCGGAGTCAGGTTCACATTCTGGAGGCTAAAATGTTGTTTAAGAGCAGCAAGGAAGAGTGGTAGAAATTACTGAGGAATTCGGTAAAGTTCTATGGTGTTTCAAAATAAGTTTTCCTCGTCCAAAATTAGTACCACATTTCTTATTACAACAGCATTATTTCTTTTATCGTCTATAACTGAAAAATCTATTTCTGTTCTAATTACGAAATAGATTTATAAACTCGTATATCTTGAAGTTTGAGATAGAAAATGAGCAAACAAAATTAATTCTGTCTTAATGAGTTTATCATCAATACACACACACACACACACTCATAAACCAAGAAATGGAGCATTTAAAAACAACCATGTTCTGCAGTACGGCTAAATAAAAACTATGTACACACATTTCCAATACTCATTTTACATTATTCATGAGGAAATGTCTTCAATCAGTTCTTCTATATTCCTATAAAAATAATTTATATTGTAAGTATAATAGGGCCTGGGAATTGATCAAATATTTATAAATGTTCTTTGAGATTGGATCAATTAGTACCGAAATGCTCGGTTAAACGTGAACCCTTCATTATTACAGAAATACGAAATGGAAGCATCAAAAACAGGAATTAGTTTTCTTGATGAATAATAAGTACTAGTTCAGGAAACATCTTTTTCTAATCCAGCCATTAAGGAAGCCGAAATTTTAGTTTGGCTGTCCTGATTTATAGTTTTTCTTATGGAAGAAGTAACAGACAAACATTCTTTTCAGAAACCTTCCCCCCCCCCTTTCCTTTATTTATCTCATTGGACTGAAATTGTTCTTAAATTTAAGAAGAAAAATACATTAATGTCATTCCTAAATTTTAACATAGAATAGGAATTTGTTGTTATCACTGTGCAAGAAAGAATATGAAATATTTTCAAGGATTTTTATTTGTTTATTTAAGGACGCTCTTTAACATATTTTCAAGGAGAAAGTCACTAAGTCAGTTGATGAGTTTTCCTTTCATTAAATTGATGTTGGCTAACCTGTTTGAATTAAAAATATTCATTTTTATTGTTATTATTTTTTAAATCGTTCTATCCATTTAGTTATCAATTATCTTTGTATAATTATAGTGTAGTTTACGTGTGTTGATATAAAGAGTTCGGTAGATGTAGTTTTTTCTTTATAATATCTCACATTTTTTATTATAGGTTATAAGTGACAAATATTTGATAAACTAACTCTTACTGCCATTTAATTAAACTATGCATTTTCTTGGCAAAAAAGACATTCTTATTGTAAATTTAACAATAATATCGTTAAAATTGCTAACGTACCTTCTGTTTTCATTGCAGAAAATATGATGGCTTGGTAAAAAGTTAATTTTTTTAATTTCAATCTGAAATTGAGAGCGCACTATAAGCAATTGTAGATACCTGATATAAACATTATTTTTGTGATTTTTATAATGGCCTTGGTTATTATCCAACAATAGAGTATCCAAAATGCAAGTTTATTAGTCATAAAAACAAACTGATCAGTACGAAACCAATAAGTACAGGAAAAGCAAATATGCTGGAGGCTGTTAGCAGAAGCAGGGAACAAGGAAATCAATAGATGTGCAAGAAATGTAACAGCATGGAAGAAGAAAGGTGATAGTTACAAGTGGAAAAGAATTGTGATGAAGCCTAATGAGAGTGAATGTCAAATCTTAGGAGACAAAGATAACTTACAACAGCAGAAGCTGATTATCCAGTCAGTTAAAAAATATATAAAAATAAAATAAAATAGAAATATGATGATAGATACATTTATGTCATACAGATCTGTGCAGAAATGTAAGATATAAAAGGACTATATTCTTGCACATGTTACGTGTTGAATCCCGGACGATCCTGGATAATAAAGGAAACAAAAAAATGAAAAGTTTTCCAGCATCTATACTCTTGGAAAATTAGAAGTCAAGTGCATAGTATGTCAAAAAATTGAAAAAACTGTGCAATAACAATGGACCAATTAATTAAGCATTTGAGGGAAGAAATGAATTTCAAGTTTCCATTGCTAATGGTGGGAGAAGTAATGCCCCAGTAAACAGAGCTGTACACAATTATGGAGTAGGTATGTCAAGAAACATACTTAGAGGTTTCCAAAATGGAATCTGACTATTGCAATAAAAACTACCATCTCTGAACTACTAAGTGCTCTAAAATTTCTTTATCAGATGTATCTCAAATCTATTATTCACGAAAGAATTGTCTATCTATACAATCTTTCAATGGAGCAAGTGGTGAAGGTCGCTGTTTTTGTTGCAACGAACTAAACAGAAGAGGGAGTAATGAAGTAGAATCAGTGTTGCTACATTGGATACGGTCTTTACGTACCAAATCATACAACTTTTTGTTTTCTGAACCTGCAGCGGTTTGAACAGAAGCAAGCATAACTGCAATGATGCTGTACGTCGTCACATACACTCATATGAATTTCGGTCACTCTCATGTATAACAGCATGCATTCTGCAGTGAAAGAGAAAAAAGAAATAATGTTTATAGCATGAGTGAATGGATACAAACATTCAGGGATGCTAGAAAAGGAAGAAAAACCAGTATGTTCCTTACAAACTGAAAAAGAAATTGTAGAAGAATTTTTAAATTTTAAAAATCTGTCTCAAGCACATAAAAGTTATACATAAAAATTATACATGAAAGAAATTCCCATTCCATGTCTTGGCTGAATAGACTTACATTTGATAAACCAAACTATCATGACATTCTCTTCAAGTATGACTACACAGGACCACACCAATGTTTCACAGAAAGTATTGTAGGTCGTCTTAAAATTGGAAAAATCATAAAATCTGTTCAAGAGATTACTGTCATTTTCGAAAGAGAAGAATGCACACCTTCTTCGGCCTTGCAGGACAAACATGTCCAAAACCTCCATGGATGGAACTTAAAGCTTCTAGCTGTAAGAACAGAAATTAACTATGCACTAGAACCATGCGTAGGGTGATGTCAATGATGATACAAAAGTAAAGAGAATCAAAGCATTTTCTCAACCAGTTTGACAGATGAAGATGTGGTTAATAAGTTGAAATAGTACTTTAATGTTCAGTGGATTTTTGTGATCAATAACCACTTTTACCGCCTGTGGTGTCTTAGTAGTAAAAACGGGCGTTAAACACTATTAAAAAATTAACCACTTTATTGTATTTTCAAAGTCATTTTATTCATTGAATATTCATTATATGAAAAATATTACACAAAATGTTCGTTTGGGGGGGGGGGGAGTTTATGGACAATCTTTAACATCTAAGGTCATCAGCATCCCATTCAATTCAGGGCGTGAAACGACTAATCAATTTTGCTACAGGCCTCTTCTTTCAGGTTTCAGTTTCTTTTTCTTGCCGTAAATGTACGACACGGGACTCGCAGCTTTACTTCCCTTACGAAGGAAGTCATACTTAAGATTTTTACGGCTGAAGAAATCCATCGATCCTGGCTGGGATTGAACCACCGATTTTTGGTTAAGGAGGAAAGTATAGTTACCACTACACCACTAGGACCGACTAAAAACTGTTCGTGTAAAAAAGTAATTTAATGATACATATATGGCAGAACAATAATTATTTGCAAATAACAAATTGACAAGTGTCTAATCAGTCGTACATAATACTATAAAGAAGACAATACATTTTATAGTAAACCCAAAATTTCATAAGGAATTGAACTTTCAAAAATAGTTTTCTCGACTTATAACAATATGATATTTTCCTTAATACAGACGACATATCAAAAACTGTGTAATGCATAACATGTATCCACCATTTTTATGGTGCAATACTATGCAAAGGCTCAATACAAGATTTTAACCTAATAATTATGTGGATCCAACGGAAGTTTATGAACGAAATGCCCAACAGAGACCCTAATCTACCATATAAATCTAAGCACAAAGAATGAAGAAAGGTCAAAAAATAAATCACCATAAGTTCAGTTAAATTGCCTCCTTTTCTTCCACTTAAAAGTTACTCCTGAACTGACTACGGTACTTTCTTAATGCATGTGTTGATCCCGCGTATTTAAGTTTTAGGGTAAGGAAAAATGTGTGAACTTTCTAGTGCATAAAAAATTTGTAAAAATAAGTCGCATAAATAAAAAAACATCTAGTTCGGTAATCGCTAAAAAAAAAAAAAAAAAAAAAAAAATACGAGGGAAGCTATGAAATAACAGCCATTTTTTTCTAAGGTTCGTGAACATACTTTGAGGTTATTTGAGTTATTGGAAACCTGAACGCGGCTACCTACTGGGGAAGTACAATTGCCTTAACCAAAACAAGTGAGATAGGGTCGCCATGCGTAAAGCTAGTATTTATATTTTTACTGAAAACATATATTTAGGCTGTATTATAAACAGATAATAATAAGCACAAACCCGTGTCGTTATCGCTGCACTCATAACGTTAACATGTGGCATAACGAAGCTTGTGTTCTCTAGTCCAGACCATCTCCTTCTCCTGGTGAATATTCAAATTCCTTTGTTACGGTTCTAGATGACAGGAATTCATTTATATATTGGGATGGAAGTATTTCTCTTACATTTCCTCCCCTAACTGCTCATATAATGTAATTATTAGTTTCTTTTGCTATTTCTTTTTCTATTAACAAAAGGTTATAAAGTGTAATATTAAGTTGCAGTTTTACGTACAGTAATTTTCTTCTTCAGTGTAACTTTCTCCCTCATATATTGAACTGCCAACTTACATTCTCAAGATATTTAACTGCGCGCTCTATGGACGTCCCGGCCCATGAGTTTCGCTATAATACCGTCATACCATGAGGGGGTAGCCCAAAAGTTCATGTGAATAAGGGTTGGCATTGGAGCAAACAATTTGACATTTGCCTTTTCAACAAATTTCCTCCACAAATTCCCATCTATATCGTTCACACACTGCCACTCAAAGAAGTCAGCTTTTTTTTTCCTCGCTGATTTTTTGAGACTGAGCCAACTAATTCTATTGTATTTCAGTTACAAAATGATATGGAAGTGATCTGAGTGCTTCATGACCATGATACATTTGAAATTTCATTAATGACAAACTCTTTTTATAAGTTTGCTTCCCTAATGCTTTCTAAAAGTACCGCCTTAACTGAAAGTGGGATCTGAAAGTCCCAATTACAAATCTTGCATCAATGTGGTCCATTTTGGTAGATCTAGTGAGGATCCTAACTTTTAGAACGGAAGTGACAGTTAGCACTGTCTAGAACTGTTGCACTTTTTTTTTTTTTTTGTAATAGATTCACCACAAAGAAGGAGCAAATCCGGTTTCAAAGATATCTGTATTCATTTCATCATGCGAGTACGCCATTGAGTCGATGTTCTTAGGGGTGCAGACACTCAGAAACCCAGTTTCACTACTTCCTGCGTGAAGTATCATAATACGCTTCCTGGGGAAGTATGTGCAAGATATTTTAACATTGACAATTGTTGAAAGGTTATTGCTGGGTCCCCGTGAAGGTGAAATGCATATGTCAGGATTTAGTGTTTTATCTTTGGCTACAATATTCACGCTCGCTTATGTCATTGGTGCGGATGGACTAAATTGAGTTGTAACTGCACCCAAGTGATAAGTCCTCCTTTCAAAAGACTGCCTGTTATTAACGTTATGAGCGCGGCAATAATAAAGGGTTATTGACAAGTTCCTCCGCACTCGGGTGATGTGCACTGCACAGGAAAAAGTTAGTGTTCCTACATTTCTGATACTCCTCCGAAACCAGTTTTTAGAAGGTAATCCGCCCACCGTTGCTAAGGTCTGAACTTTGGAGTGTGTGCTTACTTTGGTAGTTAAGTGAACACAATACTTCCGGCGCGCGTTCAGTGCTGACACCTGAATTCGCTTTCCGAGTGAAGTCTCGGCTACATAATAGCTGCGGAAGGACTTCTCGATGATACTTTACAAAGCATGTTGAAAATTATGCCTCTAAGCGGCAATTCATTCTTGGCATCTGCATAGGAAATTCTCGCATTTATTTAACTTTTCTTTCATAAGAACACGGTAATTTGAGGCAAGCTTCTTGTAATTGGAGTGATCCTATGTTTTGTAACTATTAACAAGCGGGCGAACAGTTTTCCTTTGCTCTCTCGTTTTATTTAATTTCATTGAATAGCAGCAGTTACGGGATCGAAAGCGTTAGGCGAGGTGGCTTGGTGCCTAGTACTGTGGCGGTGGCTTACGCTCAGGAAATATGTTGCTGTTCTAACTCTAGTGCTTTCTGCTTAGGGGATGTCCCCAGGATGCCTTGGGTGACTTTTGGTGGTAACCCGCGGGTGGTCTTCACCGACCCGCCGGCGTCTGGGACTTATCATTTCTGGAAATGTTAGGGACCACGCCTATGCTCCTGTATCGTCTCCTCGGATTCCTGGCCGTCCGGAATATCCCCATATCATCCATCCCTACTGAAGGAGACTACACACGGACATATGCGCAGTAGGATCATCCCAAAATCTCCGTGGCGAACACTAACACTAACGCATAAACGCACAACAGTTAGCTGACGAAACTTCCTCCAAGCTAATAGTTAGACGCTACCTACACTTTCATTTTACGGATTGGATGACTGGCTTCTCTCATTTCACATCCGCGCTGTACTAGCCCATTACTCAAATAACCTCATTGTAGTTGCACAACGAAAATAGTTCCTAGAAATACATCATATAGGGATCGTGATGATCGAGCGGCATGAGTCTACGCAATAACTCATAAAATATGGCCGCTGCACTATTAGATTGATCATGAATTCCACTGTAATTGTTATTTTTTTAAGTTAAAGGAAGTAAGTACTTATTAAATTTAGAGCAGAATGAAGGTATAGTATGGAGACAGTTCTTTGGGTCAAAGGAGTTTGTATGGATAAGTAGAAATATATTAAAATGTCAGTGACGAACACTTTGCGTTGCAACTGAGACAGTGGAACAGAAGCAAATCGAGCGGTGAAACCATGACTTTAAGCCAATTGTTGTTAATGAAATTGCCGTGTAATTCAACACGAATCATGGCTTGTGCAGCATATTATCCATGATGGCTAGGAGAGCGTGTAACAGATGTTAGGTGATCCCAACCGTGCTGGGCAGGCAATTTGTCGGGAGCACTTGGGCCGTTATGCTCATGAAGGGAAAGTTTTACTCTATCAATTGTGACAGAAAATGAGTCCTGGTCTCAAGAAAAAAAAATTCTTGAGATCTTCCTTGCAGGAAGTCGTATTGGCGATTTTTTATGGTGTCAGTGGCTCTTTTAGCAAAAGGTCCATACTGTGAGTGGTGATGGATTCAGTAACAGCTAGTGAACAAGATACAATCAAAACACCCACCGGGAACTTCTATCAAAAGGATTATTGTTGTTTCACGGCAATGGTCACCCCCATACTGCTGTGCATACAGTACGGATTTTACTCATTTGAACCTTTTTTAGTGTTAGATTATATTATATTTATTTATTATTTAATCTGGTGGTCTCATGACCCTCAGGTCTTCTCTGCCGCACTAATACCTACAATACAAATTATATTACAAAATAAGTAGAGTAATGTTAGTACAAATTTAATTGACAATTTATAAATACTTTCATTGACAAAATAGTTTTAAGTGCACTAACCTCCAACAAAAGCGCAATAAACAAAATAAAACCGAGAATGATTTATACATAATAATAATAATAATAATAATAATAATAATAATAATAATAATAATAATAATAATAATGTATTATTATTATTATTATTATTATTATAAACAGGCTCCTAAGACATACTGAGTAATCCAGTACAATGGAAAAAGATTAAATTAAAAATAAGCTATACGCTATAATTTAATTTTAAATAGCAGCAGTATTATATTGTATTAACTAATTTAAAATGTATTCTGACAGTCCCTGACATGCAAGGAAAGGAATTCCAAAGACTAGCAAGAAAAACTGTGAAAGAGGAAGAACATGAAGTAGGTTGATGTAATGGTATCTATTAAAGAGTTATGTGATTTGGTATCGAGTCAATGGTGTGAAGAGAGTTAATGAAAACGACATGCCCCAGATAGCTTGTGGTGAAGGTGTAAAGGACCTGATAAAGTAAGGTGAGAGAGTGGAATGTTCTACCTTCCTTAAGATGGAGCTAGGATAATAATTCCAGATACGGAGTGACATGTTCAAATCAATGTGTGTTGCAATTGTAACGTATTGAAACATTATGAACAAGTGGAAGTTTCTGGAAAGTCGGAACTGAGGTCATTAAACAAAAAGTTGAAGTAATCAAATTGAGACATCAGTATCCTTTGTATAAGGATCCTTTTCAGTGAAAACGGAAGGAAAGTTTTCAATTGTTATAACTCATTTGTTATGAATATTATCTCCTTACATATTTCTGAAACTCGAGTACTCCAATTTACGTTTCTCTTGAAATGTACCCCCTGGTTTTAGTAACTAAGAGGATTATATTATTGCCAATTGCTTCTGAAAACACATTTTTAGAGTTACAGTATTTAATAACCGCTGATAAACGAGTACAATTATCTGCAAATTTCATGGATTCAGTATACATCCAAATGCTTTGTCCATGACAATAATGAAAACAGAGCTCCGTCATTTTCACCTGTATGACAATGAATGTAAACAATCAGAGTAAAGGTGAGTCTGCACTGTTTATTGAATCTGAAATATTATTTCTTTGAATTGAAAAACGGAGTCCCAACTCCGAACCCTGTGGTATGTCTTCACATGTCTTCACATCTCGCCAGGAGGAAGAGCTGACACATAGTGCAGTACAAAGTATAAAACTATCCCTGGTCAGAAAACAGTCATTTTTGACAGAAAATTTTACCTAAATGAATTAATTTAACGTAAGAATCTTTATTCTTGTCTTGTATTTCCAGATTTCTTTTTAAAATAGGACATGCTGTTTATCAGGGAAAAAATTACAAGTGTTAATACTTACAAAATACAGGGCAACCAGCTATTTATTTCTAATGTGCGCGTGTATAAAACATAATTATTTATAAATGCTAACAAATTGTGCAAATACACATTAATGCTACACATATATTTATAAAAATGTATGTTTTAAGCATATTTACAAAGTGATTCACTTAACCTGACCATCTTGAATTTCTTCTAAACGAGTGCTGCTCCTGATAGGCTATGTTAGCAAGATGAAAAGGCTGAAAGAGGCCACATATCTACGGTATGCAGAGTTGGAGGGTATCGATATTTTCAGCACAAATTCATATACATATACCAGGTGTTAATGAGCCACACAGCAACAATGTGAGAGATTGTAGAGGGGATTTAGACAATCAATATAATAAAGGGAATCTTTGATCCGCGAAGAAAAATAACGGATTACATAGTGATGAAGAAATTAACATTAGATTCTGATAAGTCAATGTCAAAGCAAAATGGGGCAAACTTTTGTATTAGATTGTGTTGAAATCTGTTTTGCGAGCGAGAAAATCCTAAATTTTAATAGCCCATTTTCAGCGTTTTCAAGATTTAGTACTATAAAAAACTATAAAAATCTTATGATCTCTACGGGTCTAAACAAAAGTTAACTAATTTCTCATGTTATGTAGCTTAGTGTAGATGGAGCTATCAACCTGCCTGTGTAGCACAATGGATAAGGCGAATTGTAAGTTCGGTTACTGCGAAATAGGTTTATTTATTGTATGATGAAGATGTAAAAGTAATAAGACTACAACTGGATTCACGTTTTCATGAGGCCACTGCCATACCGACTGCACCAAAGACTTACTTCAAAACTTTTGTCTGTTATTGAGTGATTGGAGTGGAAGTTTCATTAGTTAGTGCAGTACTGAGCCTTTAGAAGCTTATTGTCATAACTTTTATTTTGGGTATGTAGACCATAGACTACTTCCAATTGCTTGTCTAAGCTTTTTAAAATCTCCGAAACGATTTAGGTGTAGTTCATTATCACCTGGTAAATATTTGTGTAATTGAACAATGGTTATTGATCTAAGCTAAACCAAGTTCTCTTCCATCGTTAATATGCACATTAGTAAATGGACTTTAAACTTGTCTTACTGCTTTTTATCCATAAGGTAACTTAAATGACGATACTTCTCCGTTTGTAGGCTGTAGAAAAAACATTTTCCCAGTGGATTGTAAAACGTATTCTTCTATAGCGCAAAAAAAAAAAAAAAAAAATGTATTGAAATGGTGGGCAAACAATAACACAATTGAATATATTCTCTTCCCGTGTGACTCTAAGTTGTATAAATACTTGAAAGATAATAGCTGGACAAACTAATAAGTTTTTTCAGCTATGGTAGGAACACACAAAATTACATCCAATCATAATCATCTTTTTTTTTTTTTAACTCTCTTTTCTTTCATTTAAATACAGCTATTACTCTTGCTCTCCAGTACTCCTGTGGTGGTAAACCAGAATAGCTAACATCACCCGGCTCATTGGTCCAACCTACTTTTTCTCTAAGTAAATTCATTAAACTGCTTACACTCTTTATTATTCATGCTTGTGATATTCACTAGTAGTAGCGCTTTCTCTAAAAACTCTTCTGGACAAATCAGCATGGTTATCGGTTCTTGGTTGGGTAGCATGCAAGCGCGACCTACAAGCTATTAGCAGCGATATGTTAGGTTAATATTTCACACCGAGCAAGTGGATAGGTACCCCGTAACCTAAAGGCTGGAAAAATGCAGCCGCGAATGTTAAGGTACTATATTGGAAGCGTACAATAACACACGGATCGCTGATTTTCATATTTTGAATTAAATTTGCTCTGAATGTGCGAGATCACTCATGCGCATAACGTAGCTCAGAAGCTGTAATTGAGATATACGCGTGGTGCATGAAAACAAACCCGTTTACTATATGGCATAGTGACTTCATTAAAATTTCAAACAAATACTCCTTTGCTTATAAATGAATGACGCAGTTTTCCTGCAATGCTTTTCACACTCCTTACAGTCAGATGGGCATACGCGTTGCTGTGGCATGGTGCTTACTTTTGGGAGGGCGAGTAAAGTGTTCAGATTCGAAATGCTTCCGTTTTTTCATGCTCAAATCATGGGTCACTCTAATGTAACGTTGCCGCGATCTCATTCCTTTATCAATTATACCGCCAGGGGTGGTCGAGGTCGTTAAGGCGTGAATTCGTGAGCAGGAAGCATGGGGTTCGATTCCCACCAGGACCATTAATCCTGACTGAGAATTTTTTCAGGTCTTCCTCAGTCTTCATAAATGGTAAATGCCGGAGATATACTCTAAAACTTAGGCCTAGAAAGCCTCCTTACTTAAAAAAATCTTTTTCCAGTTTATCGTTTCATTCCATGTATTATCAGTGTCCACCGTCTGTGGTGCCTCCACTGTAAAAATAGCCGTTCAACCTGTTTAAAAAAAGTACACATTATTCTACCGGCGCTCTTCCGCTATGGCCGCGCAACATTAATAACGCTAAATGGAAACGTACTGAAATAAACTAACCTGGATGCGGTCGTGGAAAGGTCAGTATGCCCATCATGATGGGAAAAGAGAAAATAGATATCTAAAAATGTTCTTGAATTCATTTAACAAGGCTCAAGCTTTATAATACTCCTAAAATACACTCCCCGGACAAATTTCTTTTAATATGTGCACATTTAAGTACTATTTACAATAGCTAAAGAGCATTGAAATTTTGACATTATCAATATTACATTTAGCGCGCTAGGAATATAAGTAACTGCTGAAACTACACAACCCATTTCCCCAAAATAACACAAGATAAAACTACTTAAAGAGTATACCCCATACCGAGTGAAAATATCATTATACAAGAAAAGTGCAAAACAATTAAAAATTATAAAATATAACATAGTCGTAAAGTGTGCCAAAGTACTTTTCCCAGAGTTTTAACCCCCCCCCCCCAAATAATCTTACGTACTTTCAAAAAAATTATCAATACATAATTCAGCATAACAAATATCACATGACAAACTCAGAAAGTTTATCAAAAGAGAATTTTTAGCATTTTCACTCTTTATTAACTGCAAATTGAAGGAATAAGTGAAAGTAATTTTCCATGGATTCAACCATAATGAAAAAAATAATTTCTTATTTAATTCTCTTCAAAACAACTTAAGAAATATGAATCAATACATTTAAGCTGAAAAAAGTCAACCATTTAACACAAATCCCTCTTAAACAATTTATTGGCACCTACGCACATTAAAAAAAATATTACCCAAAGGAATTCCACTTTTTTCCCAGATTGACAAAGGAACTTTACATTTATACACTTTAAAATATAACGTGGGTACATAAGTACTGTGAGGTCCATTTCAATCCTGCTATGGTAAACCTGCCGGCGTTCTAACGGGCCGTACGGCGGGGGAAAACCGACCTCCCCCCCGCAGAAAGAAAATCAATCACCACGCACGCCACACAGGCCGGCCGCTCAGTGTCATCCTATCATCTTGTTGAAAACACGCTAGTTACAGTAAATCCCTTGTTTACAGCGTCGAGCAACAAATATTCACTGTTGAAACTTATCTCTTAAAGAGACAATCTTACAATGGATTATGCACATAAATTTTGACGTCCTTTTCCTGGACCCTTAAGACAGTGCGTAATTGGAAAGTGGCGTGAAACGGGGTCTGTTATATTCAAAAAGAAAAAACGGAAAGAAGACGGACGGTTTTGACAGATGTTCAGGCAAGAATGCCGACAAGTCCTAGGAAACCTCCACGCGATTTGCACAAGAATGTACCATTAAGAGGAGCATACTACCACGGATGGCCGAGGTCTTTAAGGCGCGGGCTCGTGAGCGGGAGTTCTGGGGTTCGAGTCCCACAAGGACCGTCCTCCCTGATTGAGGTTTTTTCCAGGTTATCCACAGTCCTCATAAATGGCAAATGCCGGGGAGGTACCCTAAACTTAGGCCTCGAACATTTCCTTACTTAAAAATTAATCCTTTCCCAATATATCATTTCATTTCATATATCACCAGTGTCCATCGTCTGTGGTGCCTCTGTAGCAAAAACGGGCGTTGAACAACATTCAGTTAAGAGGAGCATCTCCCCAGTAAACTTGCGCCGTACGGCCACTAGAATGCCGACAGGTTTGAAATGGATAGCGCTGTACCTGGGTTACTGGGTAAATAAGAGTGGAGTTGGCCCTAACAAATATTGCAACCCCATCAACTTGTCTCTTCCCTGTCGAACGACAACTCACTATCGCTGACAAAATTTAAGCCGAATATTGATGTAAGAAACCATGTCACGTTTTAGAACCGATCAACACTGACAAGCGCGTGCTCTAACTAATGAACAACCACCACGGTTGTAGAGAGAAAAGTCCAGAAATTGAACTTGGTAAGAAAGGCAAAAGAGCAGGAAGCGGTAAAAATGACGAATCACGTATCGTGATATATAAGTTAAAGCAGGTGGACAACTCGCGCTCTTAGAGTATGAACACAACCCCTGTTAGCTGTTGTCTTTGTGTACTCTGTCGAAGGGCGAATGGTCGTGTTGTGATACAAACAGTTCGCTCGTATCTGCGGTAATTTTTTTTTTTTTTGAATGGTGTTTAACGCCCGTTTTTACTACTGAGGCATCACAGGCGGTGAACACAGATGATACATGAGATGAAATGATATACTGGGAAAGGATTTTTTAAGGAAGGAAACGTTCCAGGCCTTATTTTAGGGTACCTCCCCGGAATTTGCCAGTTATGAGGACTGAGGTAAACTTGAATAATACCTCAGTCAGGGAGGACGGCCCTGGTGGGATTCGAACCCCGGACCTCCCGCTCACAGGTCCGCGCCTTAACGACCTCGGCCACTCGTGGCGGTATCTGCGGTAAGTGGGGGCAAACCGAAGATAATCGGATCAAATTTTCATTAGTGACAAGAGCGGAAATGTATTTCTGTTAAGAAGTGAGGCAAAACTTCGTGTACCACAGGGCTATACAAAAAGAAGGAACAGATTACAAACATTTCTTTTTTCCAAATTACAAAAGATAGAACCATAATTCCACCGTTCCTGGACACACAAAAGCTTAAAATTTGAACCGTCCTGGTAGAAGTTCCAATCACGGCCGCATTGGCGCTGTTGCTTGTCATGCACGACCGCATTGGTGCTGTTGCTTGTCATGCACGACCGCATTGGCGCTGTTGCTTGCCATGTTGATTGTCTGTAGTAAAATGACGACACAACAGGAAAAAGCATTTTGTGTGATGCAATTAGTAAAACAAGAGTCCATTACTGGAGTTCAACGTGCATTTCGCCGTCAGTTTAATTAACAACCGCCTACTAATAAGTAAATTTACCAGTGGCATGGAAAATTCGTAGAAGATGTTACATCTGCAAATGGAAAAGCACGGAACGTCCACGCCAAATGAAAATGTCCAGCGTATTCGTACAGTTTATGAAAGGAGCCCAAAAAAATTCATAGCACGAGCAAGAAAGGAACTTAACATTCCTCAACAAACGGTATGGCGAATTCTGAAACACCGTCTGCACCTGAAGCCGTACAAACTGCAGTTATTGCAAGCATTGCATCCTGACAACCACAACAAAAGGTACGAATTTTGCATTAGCATGCTAGATGATATGGAAGAAAACAATTTTCTGAACGATTAATTTTTTTACGATGAATCCACTTTTCATCTTTCCGGTAAAGTTAATCGGCATAACGTTAGAATTTCGGCAAGTAAAAATCCTATGTCAGTTATTGAACATGAAAGAGATTAACCGAAGATTAACGTCTTCTGTGCCAAAATATGTAAACAAAGTTTATGGACCTTTCTTCTTCATGGAGAACACTGTGACAGGACGAACCTACCTACACATGCTTCAAAATTGGTTATTTCCTCAACTTGAAGATGATTCAGATGACTTCATCTTTCATTAAGATGGTGTCCCGCCTCATTTCTCTAAGCAAGTTCGGTGTTACCTGAATGACACCATTCCAGAACGCTCATTCCTTGCGACTTTTATCTGTGGGGTTACGAAAAAGATCGTGTTTTATCCCCCCCCCCTCTATGTCTGACACTCTTTAAAGTCTGCGACATCGAATTGTTGAAGCTGTGAATTCGATAACTAAAGACCAGCTGATTCGTGCGTGGCAAGAAATGAGCCACCGTTTTGATATTTGTCGTGTAACACATGGTGCTCATATTAAATGCACAAAAAAGTAAACATTGAACTTTTCTCTTTCCAGGAATGTTCGAATTGTGCTTTTATCTTTTGTAGTTTGGAAGAAATAAATGTTTGAAATTTGTTCGTTCTTTTTTAATAGTCCTGTATATGTTCTACCGAACTTCGTTAAGCGTCACATTTCAATATGAGGAGACATTTAGATAGCACATGGCAAATGGAATGGTGAATAATCCCTCTCTGGACTTAAGAGACAGCATTTGTAGAGTTAAAGGGAAAAGTGAGATATCTACAAGAGGAAGACTGCTTTCACAGATCGTCAGCACCTAGTGCGTACCAGTTACAGAATTAGCTATTTCTTAAAAACCCTTATCTGAAGCCAAAGTCATAAAAGAATATCAATTTACAGTAGCAGAAGTTTTTTCGTCGGAGGTAGAACATTCAGTTCACTCTGTTTCGCAAAACTGTTAACATCCGAACTTTGGAGATGATCACAGAACCTTAAAGAGCAGCGTCAATCAAAATTGGAAGAGCTCATTTTCAACCTTTTAGCTCTCGATGTGAGCAGAGATCTATGAGATACGGAGCATTTGTCAAAATGTATTATATTTGTCCACTGCACGTTTTTGCACAGATTTTTCGTGCTCGGTAAAGATAAACTGATATTTACGATAAGCAAAGATGTAGAAATTTCCGGCCTTGTTCTTACTTTTTATTTTCATTTGTTTATTTATTTTTGACAGACACGTGCATACACCTTAATAACTTGAACGTTCAATTTACAGGGGAAAGACGAATTTTATCACAAATATAATTGATCAGTTAAGAGCATTTGTATACCAAAAACGTCGTCCTATCAAGTAGAAAATAAGTACAGACTTAAGACAAGTAGAACGTAAGCAGCTTCATCACTTCCCTTCGCTAAAAATATCTTGAAGAGTGGCCAGGAAACTATGCGTATCATCTGTAACACTATTCTCCAAGCTCTTATAACAGAATTATGTGGTAAATAAGGATATATACAGGCAATGGACAAAGCATAAAGTTTGGTCTGCAATCCCAACCGATAGAAGTTCCCAGAAATTTTCAATTTAAATTGTTATATCTATAGAAAAAGCCTCTCTGATTTTCAGCGGAGTCTGGAGTGACAGGGAAATCAGTTTTTACAATGCTGCTTAGGTCAGATTTCCAATTTCCTACAGCCTGTAGCCTGACTCGGATTCACATATATCTGCATAAGCAGACTTTCACTAACATGACCAATAACGAAACTGATTGGCGATACAGGGTCACATGAAAATTGATGGCTGCTTCAGTTATGTGCTTCGAAACTTGAACCAAATTTAAATGCACTGATAGCAAGAAAAAGAATTCGCCAGGTATGGCACCAAGGACTACTACATAAAATTTAAATGTAGCATTTCACTTATCTCACTGATTCGCAAATTATCTGTCAGATAGAAGCATCTGCTAGCGAGTTAATGGATCCTTGCAGGCGTTCCCAAAGCAAGTCTGCTTGAACCAGTGTTGTTTAATCTGTATATGAATTATCTACCAACTGCCCCCAATAAATTTACCTACATCTATGCCGACGACACTACTATATTGGCCCAATCAGGCAAGTCTCACTTGCTGCACAGCATATTGCAGTATGCCTTAGATTCCCCGCCTGACTGACTTGCTAACTGGCGCATTAAACTCAACACGCACAAATGCCAAACAATAATCTTTACTAAACGAATTAATCGCCGTAAATATAACCTATCGACCCTCCAACTTTTTGGAAATTCTATCACTTGGAACGAGAACGAGACCGCGACCTATCTTGGAACAACCATGGGCCCTGGCCTAACATGGAGACACCACATACAAACTATCCGCCGTAAAAAAATATTCCCGATTAAGAGACCTTTACCCACTACTAAATAACAATAATATGCTAAGTATTCATGCTAGCCTAACGATTTACAAAACGTTTCTTCGCCCACTCAACAGGTACGTAGTCTCAGTGCAGGAATATGCTGCACCCTCACACATACACAGACTGCAAACTTTCCAAATAAAGTACTAAAAACTACAACCAAAGATCCTCGACTAACTCTTGCAAACCCCCTCCACCGGGAAGTAAACGTGCACACAATAATGAAATTTATAAAGAAACTTGCTTATGATACAAACGAAAACACCTAGCACCATTCAAACACTCTTATTCGCAACCTTCCTCTTGCAGAGCTATGCAAGCGACCATTATACACTTTCCATGGACCCTGTGAACAGACGTTAACGCTGATGACCTCAGATGTTAAAGAGCGTCCATAAATAAAAATCAACCTGTGAACAGGATATCATGGTCAATGACATCCAGGAATACTTTAACCGTATGACATCTAATAATTGCAACACAAGCCTTCCCCAGATTCTGAAATTAATCGTCACTCTTCATTAGGCTCACCAATATAACACACCATCTGGCCATGATCCACTCGTGCACCGCTCCCCGCTGATACTAATGCCACAAATTTCACGCTACTACGAAAGAACGTGGTCACGATTTAATTTCATGTAGTAATGCTAGCACTCGGCCTAATAATGTAGTCTTAATTGCTATCATACTGTTCGCTAACCGCATGCTTTGTTTTTCCTATGCTAGTCATCAATCTCAACTAACAGTTGTGTAAAATTGCTCATAGCACTACCAGTACCAACTAATGGCATGCATTTAGCATAAGACTGGATTCGCGCTTCTAGGAAACCTACTCATCTCATAACTGCTACCCTGGCCTGGACCGATAGATTTTTTCGGGCGTAAAAATCCTAAGTATGGCTTCCTTCGGAAGGGAAGTAAAGCCGTGGGTCCCGTTTCGTACATTTACGGCACGAAAAAGGACCTCAAGCCTGAAAGAGAGGCCTCTGAGCAAAATTTGTCGGCCGTTTCACGCCCTGAGTTGAATGGGACGCTGATGACCTCAAATGTTAAAGAGCGTCCATAAATAAATCAATACAATATAATAATATAACTGCTAACTGGATATTACGCTTGCGCACATTGCATTCTAACACTAACTTGGGTAATTGCATCACTTACATTTTCTATGGCTAATCCACTAATTACATGACTTTGCGCTCTACACCATCAAACTATAAACTGCACCTTAAACCCTTACACATGCTCCCTTCAGCCCCCTAGAAATAACCACATGATACTCACCAGTAACCAAGAATGTCTATTAACAACCGTCTGGCACTCAGGGCTTCGCCATGTGTACCACATGGAAACCCTTTCGTCTTAGGATCCCTGTATATGCTATGCATGAGAGCACTGTTACCTTCACAAACAAGAGTGCTTTATATGGTACCTGATTAATATGACCACCTGCATCCCTCTGCGTGGTAGTATAAAAAAAATGAGCCAGTCACCGTTTTAAAGATTACGGCGAACCACACCACTGAAGATGTTCACCGCAGCCATAGACGAAACGTCTAGGAAGATGGAGAGGACTCCCATTGGACCACGGCCTTACAGACGAGAAGACCTAGTTCACATACTTGACACCGACAGCGAAAGCTTACGTGCTATAAGTGTTTGATTATATATATTTTTAAAGTTAAGTTAAGCTAGCATGCACTTTTGCTATTAATCACCATAAGGTTTGCATATATATTAAACTTAACCTAATCTAACCTAAATGCGCAACCTATATCTTTCTATAAGTTTTAATATAAAAATATTTATTATACTGGAACAGTGTAGACAAATTATGAACATTAAAAAAGGTTAACCCCTGGAGTGGTTCGAACTTCTCGCTAAAAGCACGACGCTCTTACCAACTGAGCTATCAGGCCGATATAGTCAATTTTGTAATTATCCAACTATATATATGTTAAAGTCGCTCTACCTGGAAGTGGCGACGACTTCCATTGAAGCAACATCTGGTCTTCTTGGCAGCACAACACCAGCAAGCAGCAAGCGGAAAGCAGCGAGGCCAGCCAGTATTAGCCGCTCGTAACTCAGTAATTAGCCGGTAGTGGGCTCTGGCTGCCTTCAAACCGGTTCTGCCCTCTCCCCGCTGCTAATCAGTGCAGGTGCGTGCAGCAGGCAGTGGACAGTGCTCCCTCTGATATCCTGCTGTTTCACACACGCCCGCTAGCACCGCATTCCAAACAACCAGACAACTGCAGTTTTTACTACTGAGGCACCGCAGGCGGTGGACTGTGATGATATATGAGATTAAATGATCAATTGGGAAAGGATTTTTATAAGGAAGTGTTCCAGGTCTAAATATAGGGTACCTCTTCGGCATTTGCCATTTATGAGGACTGAGGAAAACCTGGAATAAACCAGTTAGGGAGGACGCTTCCGCTCATGAGTCCGCACCTTAACGACCTCGACAACCCGTGGCGGTGACCACAGCCCGGCCATTTCGGAGAGGTACTTTTCGCCTTTTCTATCCACAGTCGTCGTCTGGGACATCATAGCCAGAACCAGGAGCAAAGGGGCAATCAATAGAGTATTTCAAACTTCTATTGCGGGCTTGCTGAACTGCCCTTCCCCCGGACTGACTGACAGTGACAGGACAGTACTAATCGGATTTGCAAGGCCACAGCCAGGGGCCCAGGCTCCAGTCTGGACATAAGACTAGCCAGTTCCCCTAAAGGCGCGTTTTCCCCTGGAGACGCCTGACCTCTGCGAAGAGCCGAATGGTACAAGTGACAATCCCCCTTGTAGTACCAGCGTCCAGGTAAGCCCGACAGTGGACTCCTCTTATTTCCTAGCTTAACCATCGACCTCAACTTCTGCTCCAAAGCCCGCTACTATCTTTTCCATTGGCAAGACCAAGGGAAAGAAATTAGGGCTAACTCCAAGTGAGCACGGCCGAATCGGTCCCCGGACCGAGGCGCCGGAATAAAGCGGCGAGAACAACTGCCCCCGCCCCTACCACTCCCTTCCAGACCCCTCTACCGGAGAGTCAGACTGAGGACTCCGACTCTTGAAAGTTTTGTATTGGTTCGTTCCAAGCGGCAAAAGAATGCGAGTAGGACACCACCAGAAGCCCACAATACTGCAGTGACGCAGCACCCTTCATCTGCACCCTGCTCCATGAAAATGCCGCCTATCATGCCAGACCCTATCCCAAGTCATTTTAAGATTATGAAGACTCTGGGCGCTAAGTTGAAAGCTCCCTTCATAGCTACACACCTGCAACACAGGATTAAGCTCAATACCAATACTCCTGAGGACCATGAGGCCGCGAAGTCGGAAATCACAGAGATTGGAGACTTGTTTTATTCCTTCTCTCTAGAGAAACTTTACTTCACCCGCAGAGTCTTTAGGGTCTGGACTCTTGAGCGAACTCGGAAGACGTGCGGGAATCTCTCAGGACTGAACACAAAATTGAGGCGCTCTCGGTGTTTCAACTGACAAAAAAGTCCTCAGTGAGGCCGGGGGGACCACCAGAGCTACCATGCCGCTTTTCCTTGTTATGGTTAATAAAGACCCAGACACCAACGATGAACCTAAAAGAGACTTTTTTAAACCAAGGTCAAAATAGAGCCCTACGTGGTTAAAGAGGGTCCCGCCCAGTCCCTGGGCTTTCATCATTCAAGCTTTACATGTGAGGGGTGGTTCAGGTGCCTCCATTGTGCAGGTCTCCACCTTGTTCGAGAGGACACCGTCCCAAGAGAAGTGAAGTGTACCAATTGTGGCGAGGCCCACATAGGCATCTATGGTGGTTGCCCGACACGGCTAAGGATCATTGAGGGTATGAGGGCTAAATAACAACATCTGGAGACTCTTCGCCCTCTTCCGGCGCCTGTCCGACAAGGGAGGTACTTTATGGCAGCCCTGAATCGGTGAAAGCAGGCCCTTTACAAAGACCTGAAATAAAAAAAAAACACCGAACTTCAAACTACTACACCTGCAGAGCGGCAACAGCCAGTCTCAGCTAGCATTTAGATTCCTGAATCGATTCCTCAACAACCTCAAAGCAATTCTGAAATAGCAACTGCAGGACCCAGCCCCCTGACATCGAAAGGGGAGAAAGAAGAGCTCTAAAAAGGCTCTAAAATAAGCATCACAGATCTAGTCCAAACAGGCAGCCAATCAGAATAAAGCCACAAAACAATTACCGAACCAGTGGCCGATGAAACTGTCACGGCTATTCCTGCACCGGCCACGACCATGGCTGACCTAACCTGAACCGTGCAACCAACAATCCCCATTCCTGAGTTGACCATGTCCAACGCGGATCTGCGGGAATTCACTGAGCTGTCCAAACGGTTCACAAACATGGTCAGCCTAGTCCTTCCCCTCCTGTGGCAATGAAAGAAGGTGATGGAAAACCCTTCTGCTTCACCAATGCAAAAGCACCGGGTTATGCTCAAGACGCTTGAGCAGCTGTTCCCAGGCACACTTGATTCGTAATGGCCGCACGGCTTGTTCAAAGACATTCCAACTGCATTCTGGAATGCAAATGGAGTCCTGAAACAGCGGCCTGACCTCCTGGAGTTTGTAGAGAACTTAGAATTGATCTTGAACCTACATCCATCAGTCTACATCGCGGGAAATCTCAACGCGAAACACCCTATGTGGCACAGCCGCGTTATGAGCCGCAGAGGCCGGCTAATCTCTCACCTCATAAGCAATTATAATTATATAAATTTCACGATAAGTATTTATGGAGGTAAAGTAAGTTGGAATCTAACTAAGAAAACATTTGTTTGGAGGGAACTTTCAAATACAATAAATAGCATTTATGTAATCCTTATGTATACAGTACAGGGGATCGTCATGATTACTAAGTCTTTTTAAATTAAAAATTTACATAAAAAAATATATACTTTTAAAACCATAGTCTATAATTATATTCAATGAATACACATACAGGTAAACTTTCACATAAATTACCTCACATTAAAAAGGCATGAAAGACCCATCAAACCATCCTAGATATATACAGGGGAATAAATATATCCCATTTTATTTAATAAGCCTACTATGGTTTTTTTTTACATTTAAATTCCTTGACATGTGCCACCAGATACATTTTAATGACTTAATTTTGTAGTTAATTTTATTTACTGATTGATTTCATCAATTTATTATACAATTGTTTTTCCATACTATCTAATGAACAATTTTTCAGTGTTCAGTGTAGATAAGCCAAAAACTTGGGCCAAGTAGAACATACCCATATGTATTGTTATAGTTTCCCTCACAATAATATGCATTTTTAGCAGCAAACTGATAGATAGGCTGGGGCTAGACTATCTGATCTTCCTGGACTATTGAAAGTGGCCATGAGAGTATTTATGCTTTTGGTAACAATTTATGTGAAAAATCATTCTTTGCACTCAATTATTAAAAAGAAAAAAAAAAGCATAGAAATTGTTGGAAAAATGTAGAATCGGTACTCAATATAAAAATTTCTATTAAATATCACAGCTTGTAAGTGAAAGGCAACATCATCCCTCACATTCTGAAATTTAAATTCACCAGAATCCTGTGCCATCATATATTGCTAGTTATTAATATTAATCCTTTATGTATTTTATATAATTTTTGAATGTAATATTATGATTATTACTCTTGCATAAAAATACAATATAAAGGCAAATATTGGAATTTATTTGTTTGTTTAAATCTTTAAGTTTTGTAAGCCAATGATGAACAAATTAAATATATATATGATTTTAAAACATTGGAGTTAAGTCTTAGGGGTTTATGATAGTAAGATATATTTAAGTACGTTCACAGTCAAGGAAAGTTTGAGAGTAAACTGATATGAATTTCACATTTTAAGTTTCAAATAGGCAAACAAGGAAGCATGTCTTTTGTCCTCTGAAGATATAGCAGGTTTGTCCTATATGATAATAGAAATTATTCACCTACAGAAAGTAGGTAAACTGCATAAACAGCAAATGCCACAACCCTTAAATAGATTTTTTATATTATAACAAGTTATATGAAATAAAGATTTTCTTTAAAATTATGCCAAGTTTCCTCTTAACCCCCAATCTGAATTTGCTCTAAATCTATATCCAATGGATCCAGCAGCAAAAATAACAACTATTAGAACATTGATTTTTATGAAACCAGATTAGTCTAATCATAGCTACTAATTGTAATATATTCTATTATGGGAAGGTTATTCACGACACAGTGATCACAATTAATGATTTGGTATACTGCAAAGTATAGTGATAAAGTTGTTTTAGTTGGTACTAACTTATTAACCAGAGAACCAGTTTTCTTAATTCTTCCTCCTTAATATACTGCTTTTTAATACTGTATGTAGATATCCACATGGTAACAATGATTGTATGCAGATGAAAGTAACCACTAAAATGGAGAAATTCATATTTGCATTGCATGAACTCTAAATATCCCTCCACAACAATGATTGATAAACACTGAATGCAGGTATTGTTATACAGGCTACACAATACTGCTGACTTCAATTTTCAAATATCCAAATTCGCTGGTATGCACTCAGTTTAATGCTCATTTACATGACCACCATTCCATTAATTAGATAAAAAACTGAAACTGGCAGAAACATCTGATATTTTAATTTCTTCCTTTTGCGTGGTTCCTCATCTGTGAACCTTATTTAGTAACTTTCAGCACTCATTCCAGATATTGTATTTCTATACTTTATGCACAATTCTGCATTTCTGTCTCCACTGAACCTCTGCTTACATTATTGTATTTTTCTATAGCTTTCCTTATCCATAATTACTCTTTGCAAATACTTTTTACTACTTAACAAAAGGGCTGTCTTACACAGCATCATTTTTGGTATGCACATATTTTGTAATACCCTTATCTTGAAAAACAAATTACAGTTTCCTGATATTAGCATATCACCACAGGATCTTTTGATAACCAGAACTTACAACACTACAACCAACAATTAAGGTAGATATAAAGGTTCTATTTTACTAACTTTAGGCTAAGCATTAGCTAATATAAGCATTTGTAAGGTTTTAAGCCAGAGCATTTTTTTATAATTTATTGCTTCAACAGAAACAAAACTAGGGTGATCCAATTCATCTTCAAGAATGATCATATTCTTGAATAAAAAAAATTGTAAGAATAACTATGCATTGTACAAATGCTAAAATGAATAAACATATTTTAAATCTTTAACTAGAAGAAAGGTACAATGTTGATAAAAGGAAATACATTACACCATACGAACAAATACAAATATGGCTCTTTAAGGCAGTTATCTCAAGATATCAAGCAGTACTAATGTCTCAGTTCACACATACGAAACATTGGTGTTAACCAAGAAAGAAATTCATATTAGTCTACTAAAGTGACATGTGTGTACAATTCAGTAATTATTTCTTCTTCTATCTGTTGACATGAGGTGTTGGTAAACCAGCCTAGTTGACATAGTAGTTGCAATTTTGGGAAATGAAACAGATCCTCTTTTTTTTTTTTTTTTTAATATTTTTCACTATCATGTCATCACAGGCCTCAACTATTGATTACACATGAGATTAAAAGTATGTGGGAAAGTATTTTTTTTTTTTTTTGAGAATGAATTTTTTCATACCTAATTTAAGGGGTTGAAAACTGAGAATAACCTAGAAGAAACTTCAGTCAGGGAGGATGGACCTGGCAGGAATTGAAACATAGACCTTTCATTGATGAATCCATGCTTTAACATTGGCCACCCTTGTCACCAGTGATTCTCTTTTTTGATTCACTTCAGCCTTTAATGGCATTTTTACTTTAATAATCTCTTTCAATATTTGAATACCAAGCCAATTTCAACAATTAGCTTCGTCTGAATGTTTTAACAAATAAACAATGCATGAAAAGAAATACAGTGATGCCACAATCTTACTATCATATTATCAAATATGCATTAATTTGGGCAGTAGAGTACATATTTGTTAGGAGTAATGTTTCTCTCAAGTTCAGTCCTCATAATACCCTTCAGAGCATCTTGTTATTAATTTATATAGTCTTAAGAGGAAATGACAATGCCACAATGCTTAAACAACTGAAGAATGTGTATGGAAAATTATATTAACAGTTTTGTAATGCTACATGATTTTTCTGTGCTAAAGTTCACTCGGGAGCAATTTTTCTAAAACTTCCTTGATAACCTATTTTTTGCCACTCTTATTACAGACCATACCTAAGGAACATAGTTTCTCACTTTAGTATTAAAAAAATTGCATATATGGAAATCATTTTTTTTAAGAATTTTATAATATTAATCCATGAGGTCCTTAGGCAAAAAGTTCACGAGTGATCATGTGTGAACATTTTGCTCATAGTACAGTAATGCTTATTTTTATGGATGTTGTTTCAATTTTCAGAATATAGTAAAATGAATACATTCACATTAAACACACCCATAAGTATTGTACTTACAAAGCTGTTGACAATGGAGTGGTAATACATCCTAAACTTAGGTATTCATTTTTTTACACCAGACTCCACTTACTTACATAAAAGTAAGACGCGTTTCAGGAGAATCTCCCCCATCTTCAGTTGCTCACTGAACTGTAGTTCTAAAATCATGTCTTAAAAGAAAAGTCATACCTATATTTGTGAGAAAAACCATTAAAATCAACATTGGCATAAACTAGAAGGCAGCAGAAACAAAGGTAATTGAAAATGAAAAGAACTTACAGTATAAAAGACTACATGAAATAGACTTAGATATTTACGATCTGTATTTAAAACTAACAAAAAAACTAGGATTTCAATTATGGGAAAATTTACACCACCACCTATTTATATCCTAAACTTAGGTATTCATTTTTTACACTAGATTCCACTTACTTTTATGCAAGTAAGTGGAGTCTAGCATAAAAAATGAATACCTAAGTTTAGGATACACCCATAAGTGTTTTATCATTTCCTACGCGCATTCTATAACAGTAGGAGCCTGTGAATAATTATGAAAATGTAGAGTTCTTCTTAATTTTGTTCCAGTGCTAATTTAACTATTTTTCTCTTTCTACTGTACTCCATTTTCAAACAAGAAAACCATACGATAACTATTTCATTCTTGAACATCAAGAAAAAAATAATGCATTAAAGAAATCGCTCATCTCCTCATTAAATGAAAGATATTCTTGACAGGTTGGCGGTACAAAGTTTTGGCTAATGGTATATGTGGGCTATTAAAAAGAACGTGGACTTTTGAGGACAATGAAAATTTTATTAGAACAACTTTCAATGTATGGACATTCATTTTTATTATAGTAATCCTCCAGCATCTCCAGAAAATATCCTATGTGGTTGATAGTTCCACAATGAGAGAAATGCTCACAATAGTGTGTAGAATCTTAAGAAAACCCAAATTAAGGCAGGTATGGTGACACATAAATTTCAGACTGTACCAGCTAGAAAAAAATACAAACTCATAATACAAGGAATGAAAGGGTTTTTATGCCTTAAAATAATGTGAGCAAAATTTTCATATAAGGACCACTCACGGGTTGATGAATATGCTTGATCTTCCATAAAATTTAGTAAAAAATTCTATTTTTCATTTAAATAAGTCATATAACCAAAATTTTAAAAAACTAATTTAACATTGTGCAAGGCTGTCTTCAAGAAGATTATGTCCACTGGTGATGTTCACTGTAGTTGTGGATGAAATTTTTGGGAAGATGAAATGGAAGAATCCCATCGGACAATGGCCTTACAGTCCAGAAGGCTCAGTTGGCCTAGTTGACACTGGCTGTGAAATCCTATATTCTTCAATTATTTTAATATTCATGTTTTATATTTATTGGCATTAGATTTGTTAACCTTTTATCATTTAACTTCTTAAGAAAATGTCAACTCTTTTTTAGCAGATACTAACTTATACAGTTATAGTGAAATACAATTTTTTGAGCAAGCTTCAGCTCCTATTTAACACATAGTTTAGAAGAAATACATTTTCTTCAGCTTAAATTGTAAAGATGGGTTACATTATTGGTTAAAGAACATGATAAAACCAAGCAAGCAAGCCTGTATGTTTTGTTTTTCCATGCATACAAACTAAGTCCAAAGCTAGCTGCACATATGGATGTATATTGCCACTGATAATGTAGGTTAGTGTGTTTTTTGGTTTGGAATAGTGAAAATTTACTTAGAATAATAATTTAATTCTGTTAAACATTGTAAAAGTAATTTGTATTACATTATTTATTACAGAACAAAGCATGTTCATTTGCTGTAACTTTTTATGAAATGAATCAGCTGCTCATTGTCATGCAGAATTTCAATTACATTTTGGGTTCATTCACCTACAGGTCTACAATTATTTATAAAAATAGTGCTTAAATTCAAAAAAACAGTAACAGTATTAAAAAGAAAATAAAGAGCAGGCATCATGTATTAACAGAGGAAAAACTGAATTATATTACTGCTCAATTAGAACAATCATCAAAAAAATCTCTTACAAATTAGCACAACAGCCATACGTCAGCACATTCAGCTACAAAATTACTTAAGTTTCATCCTTACAGATTACTAAGTACATCTCTTATGGCCACCAACTCAGGAAGGACAATTTTCATTTTCTGTGAAAAGATTAGCATGTTTTCAATACTTTGCTGATCATGTGATGAGCTGGTGTGGGCAGCTGCACTCTGTGCTCCAGGCTGCCAGTTTGGTCCAAATGAGAGGAAAAAGTACACAAAGACCCAATATTTGAAACAAACATGTTAATGTGAACTTATACATACAGTGAGAAAATGGAATACTATAGAACAACAAATAAATTGTTTAAAATAAAAAACATTGTTTCAGAACTAAAAGAAAAAACAAGAATTCAATCCGAGCAATTTTAAGTTGTTCCAAGTAACAGTTTTTCTCAATATATTTTCATTTAATGATCTTTAATGTCATAAATAATTCTGTTTAAATGCCAAAATACCCAGTTTTTTCACCTAATAAAAGAATATTATTTTTTATTGTGCTGATATTACTTAAAGAGTAATATTATATTATTTAATCTCAGTATGGTACACTAAACAAATCATTTCTATAATTTAGGTCTGTGATGTCATTCTATTATGAGCTCTGTTAAAGTGAAAGGAAAGCACAAATATTGTAATGGGCACTGGACCTTGTGCTTTTGAGTATGGTTGGTAAAAAAAGATATTGTAATTTAATGAAGATTGGTGATTATGTATCTAAGCCAAAGAGATGAAGCAGAATGTGATTTGTAAAAAGTTTTTAGCATGTAAAAAGAGTAGCATTAAAAGGTTTATGAAACCCATCATGAAGCTAAATATAAGTACTATTCAGAATATGAAAGGACTAAATTAATTTGCAAATACAAAGAAAATGCAGGACTTTACTTTGCCATTTATACATTTTACAAATGTATAAAAAATTATTGATTATAGGACATGAAATAGTGTCATAATTCATAAACAACAAACTGCAAATTTAGTGCATTGTAATGTGTATATCTGCTTTATATATACTTTAGGTCTGCTATTGTTGGGTGGATAATTCTATATGAGTAACATATATATTAGCACTTTAAACAGCCAAGATAACATGCCCATTTACAGAGGGCTCCTTTATTAAAAAATGTTTGATTGATGCAGTAAATATACTGTCTCCTCATGGAATATGTGAAGAATAATGAAGCCATCACAATTCAAAATGAATAGTAAATTTAGGCCAGAATTCTGAACAGCAATTGGAAGAAAAATGCAACAATTTTTTGATGACAGCATAGACAGGTCAGATACTCAATGGTACTGCAGCAATGTGCCATGTTTTAGAGCCCAGCATATGGTTGCTTTGCATACCTTCAAAATCTTTAGCTGCCATGCTGCCTTTGTAACAGAACTGACTTAAGCAATTAATATTATTAGACATATCTAACTAAAAGAATTTAATTTTTATTATTACCACATTATGTTTATCAACAAAGTATGAAGCTATCAGCAATTACTAAGGACTTAACAGATCAGTATGAATTTTAAAATTCTACACATTTACTAGTTAATATTGCTTCAAAAATTATTTAAAACATGCAAAAGCACTGACATGCTCTAAAGCAAAGGCTTTAGTACACTTAGAAATAATGTTTCCTGACTCATTTAATACTTGTTCACATTAAATTGACTTAGCTGCCATAGTCATTCCTATGGTACAGATGAAAAAACAAAAGTGGAAACTGAATGGGAATATCTACAAATGTTGCTTTAAAACTGATTTCATTACCATAATCTTTCATTTTAATCTTAATATTAGAAGAAATATTGTAAGTGATAAAATACTTGCAATGACATAGTTACTTTCAAGAAAATCTCTCTTTCTCTCACTCTCTCTCTCTCAAACACACACACACACAATTTCAAACATTTATAGTACATTTTCCTTTTTTTTATCACTGAGCTGCAATTAATGAAATGATATTTTCTCATAAATGTGGACAGTCAATATATCCACACTCTCTCTCTTAGCTTTTGAACATTCATAAAAATTACCTATTACAGATTAGTGCTCCAATGAGAAACAGTATGTTTTAATCTGCATTGTGGAATATTACAATCATTAAATTACTGAGCGATCTGATTTTCAACACATGATTTAAATGACCCACTGTATATTTAAAATTAAGAAGAATTAATCATGAACAAATTAGGAATATTTCAGATGAACTGAAATGATTGTGAAAAAATGTATATTGGAAAGACTAAAAGAAACATAAAAACATGAGCAAAGGAACACATCAGGAACATAAATCAAAGACAGGAAGAAAAACCAGTCATGGCTTGGCATTTTTGGAAGGAACAACATAGTATTAACAGAAATCCCAAACTACTTCAAAATATTACAGGAAAAACAGAACTTACAGTCTAGGAAAACATTTATATCTGGAAGAACAAAAATCAGTTTTCAACTTTAAAATTCTGCCAAATGACATCTTAATACAGAAGTTCATCCAACCACCACCAGAGACAAACCAAACCACCATGAAGAACAAGGCCGGCAGTCGATCTCGAATTGAAGATGGGAGCAATTAGCTCCAGAAACTTAGTTTTCCTTTTATAAAATATTAGTGATGTAAATATTACAAATTCGAATCAATCATTTTAAATTCTAAGAGTTACTCTGTATTGCCTTATCTTAACTGGAGGGTATGAGCAGCATATTTGCTATTGTCATACCTACAATTTTCCATGGTGTTTACAATATTGTCTACATACATTACTACATCCTGAAAATTATCTGGTCATTCAGAAATTAATGGTGATTTTGTATATTATTAATTTTAAAATATAAAATATTATATACAGATATTTTTAACTTAACATTTTATTTGTAGCTTATATGTTGCCTCTCTATTAATGTTATCATTGTTGAAATTCGATTATGTTTTCTTATAATAAGCATCCTGTAATTATGTTCGGAAGTGGGGATTTGCATATAATTTTCTTGTGCAAGTTTAAACTTTGAAACTTCTGCACAAACCATCCAAAATGTTCAGGAAACATGGGGAAAAGGCAGCATTTTTTAATTAAAGTTTGTCCTGTCACCAAGAATACCATATTTCCTTTCTCAACCATGCTACTGCTGAGATGAAATGATAAATTGGGAAAGAATTCCCCCCCCCCCCCTAATGAAGGGAACGAAGCATTGCAAGTCTAAGTTTTAAGGTATCTCCCTGGCATTTGCCATTTATGAGGACTAAGGTAAACCTGGAAAAAACCTTAGTCAAGGAAAACAGTTCTTGAGAGTGTCAAACCACTGATCTCTTGCTCATGAGTTCACATCTTAACAAACTCGGTCACCTGTGTCAATTAGATGCTATGTGTAATTACATTTGAATGGTTCATATGATTTATAAGAATTTGAAACAGGCTTTAGCCTAATCATATAAACTTATTATTATTATTATTATTATTATTATTATTATTATTATTATTATTATTATTATTAAACCATGGAGTTAAGTGGTTCAACATGCAAATTAAACACAAATAAGTCAGCCTCTTAGCCTCTGATAGACAACTTTACCCCTACCTGCATGGGGTAAGCCAAGTAACCCAGTGGAAGGTTGGGTAACCAATTCCAGTGAGAAACTATATTGGTGAAGTAAAGAAAGGATGTGGACCTACTTCATGCCTTATAGGTTTTGTTGTGGAAACAACAAAGTTGTGAGATGCAAACACTTAGCAGAAAAGCCTGGGGGTGGACGAGTTCCATTATAGAGGTGAAGGTAACTTATTTAAGGGAAAGCTAACCCAAAATCAAACCAAGAAAGCTAGATCCAGTAAGCAACCAGGGATTAATATCCTAAGCTTAAAGTGCCAACATAATGTCTCAGTAAGAAAAAACTACACAACTACAACAAAGATTAGGGTAATGAGATTTGAAAAAAATTAATACAACTGCACAAAAATTTAATATCAAAAGACAAAATTCCACCAGGAAAGCAATCAGGCATTTATGAAATCAGTAGCTAAGACTGTGATATGAATACATAGGCAAAACAAAAAGAAATATTACCATACGTTTTAAGGAACACATGAGAAATGTTAAATATAAACACATAGAAAAATCAGCAGTGGCAAACCATTTTTTGGCAAAAAAAAACATGAATTCCAAAAGGAACCAAAACTATTAAAAGCTCTTCAAAAACCCATAGAATTAACAGTATGGGAAAATATATTTAGAAACAAAAACAAAGAATTTTTGGTTAACTTCCATCTCCGAAATAACAGTTACCTCATCAATAAGTTCGTTAAAGTCACAGAGCAACATCTTAATGCCACACTGGGAAGCGGCCAGTGGGACCAAGCTGAAGATGGAGGCAATTGCCTTTGAAACATGTCCAAGTAAGTGGAAGAACATTAGTGAAATTTGAGTGATTTCGTAACAATAATTTGTCATATTATAATATATTTCATTGTGAAAATCCCGGATACAAAATAACTACTTAAGAATTATGATACTTGCAAGCTTTTTATTTATATATGTATTTTGTATAAAATTAAATATATATTCCCTACAAAATTGCTGATAAATATGATTATAATACTATAACAAAAGATAACATTGCAGTTGCTGGTCATAAGCTAAATTTATTTGAAAAGGTACCAAAACATAATGAAACAAAAGTGCTAATTTGTAAAAAATCTGGGTGTCTACTTTGATAGTAATCTTAATTGGCAAACTCAAACAAAGAAACTTCAAACAAAATATTTTTAGTTTTTCACTCCTTGAAACAACTTAAAAATTTTCTCACATTCAATATGACAAAAACATTTGTGTTAACATTGATTAACCACATTTCAATTATTGTGACATTCTGTTAATTGACATCACAACAAATCTTGAACAAAGACTGTGTTCATGATGCCTGCACTTGCTACATATGCAGCGTATGTAAATAAGATCATATTGCTCCACCTTTTGACTTGTTATCCAGGCAGGAACTGAATATTAAAAGGAAGCTGCATTCCCTAATTATTCTGTGTCAAGTTCTGTGCACCTCTACTTCATACTATCTTCTGACCAGTTTTTACTCATTTTCTCATCATAATTTAAACACCCAGTCAAATAACAATTCCATTCTCTCTACACCCTTACACCAGACCTCTGGAATTTTGGTCTCATTATCATGGACTGCCAGTCACAATGACAATTTAGAATATTGCTTGAATATGATTTATTTGGAGAATGCTCAAATTTGCTAATGCCATTAACTGTAACAGATGTACTGTATATATTTTAATCATATTTGTCCCTGGTGGAAGAGAAGTTCTTGCGGTCTGAACTTCCATAGGTAAAATAAATATTACCATTACATGACAAATAAACAACACTGTCCCACTAAACTTGTAGATTTACTTTCTTGAACAATAGTACATGCAACACCATTCATTAAATAAACAAAATATCACACAAAATAAACATCAACAGCATTAAAATAAATAATTTGAGTTTTTAACTGGACCAATTATTCTGTAAATAAACTTGAGGAACCATCTGGTGATAGAAGAAAAAATTTCTTAAAATAATTATCCAACAAGGAACTTTCAAGTTGAATATAGCTAATGTTTTAATAATATAGGCTTTTCCCCCATTTTGCTTATTCTGAAGGCTTGCTGCTAGCTTTAATAATTTTGTCTCACTTTTAATGTCATGGCTTTTAGACAAAATGTGGACTGCAACTGCTGATCTTTCCATTTGTTTGTATGTCAAATATTCTTTTGTGTGAACTTCTAAACTTCATATTGTCTAGCCAATACAGTACGAACTCAATTTTCTTACTTAACAATGGCAAGGGGAGAGGCAGATTAAAAAAAAAAACAGATAATCCATACAATTTGTTTTCTTACCTTATTTTACATCCTTTTGAAGAAGTGTGTCAATTTTTTTCTAAACTTTACCAGCAATCCCCCCCTTCTAATTCTATAAAGTTAAATAATGTCTGAGAATGAAGTGTCATAATCTTACTACAAAAACTGCATGAGGGACTCTACTGATTCAAATGCTATTTTTAATGTGACATATGATTCCAGCATTATAACTTCTCTGCCACTGTCATCAATGTCTCTGACAATTATAATTTCATATACAAGGTTATCAATTTGCGAATGCCATGAAGAGATTTGAAATGCTGTAACCAGCTAATAGACATTGAAAATAGTGTAGTAATATTAAGTTGCTTTTGAAACACCTTTGCTTGTTTCATTAATATAGGTGCAGATATTGGAACACTTTCACTCCCATTTTTATGAAACCACACGAATAAGGCATTGTCCAGCATCTTAAAATTAAATTGGTTCAAGTTTTTTTTTTTCCTGTAGTCCATAGAGAACATTGGAACACAAGGCAAACTATTTAAAATGATGTCACTGTTGCAACACAGACACCAAATTAACTAGCTAAACCACTATTTCATCGTTATCAAATCTTTCTATAATTTTCACTTTCATTTCTATATCCAAAGCTTAGCATTTTCTTATAATTGATGATGGAGACATCATGGCACAAAATTTCATAACAATATGATAACAGCTTGCAAGCCTCAAAGTTACTGTAGTGAATGGCCAAGGGTTTAAAGGAATGGTTTTATACGCTTTCTGAGTTTACCATTATGAATTACCCTACAGCAGAGTCTTATTAGACCCATAATATTGAAGTGCACAGATCAAATTTATACAGGATTTATTAAATTTATTTTTTTCTATTGTTACAATTTCTTAACGTAGGTGTGCCTGTGGTGCCTCAGTAGCAAAATGGGTGTTAAACACCATTAAAAAAAAACAACAAAGGTCTAAAAAGAGACAATGAATGAATATATTCTTAATTATCTAGTGAGTCGATTTGATAATCTTATGCTTTACTTACTGTTGAATTATGGAAAAGCCTGCTAAACATAATTCAACAGTAAGTGAAGCATAAGATTATCAAATCGACTCACTAGAAAATTAAGAATATATTAGTTGCTCCAGTATATTGGTTCCAACATGAAATTAAATGTTATGTTTAATGAATGAATGATTGATAAAATGAGTGCATAAATAGGTCTGGAGTCAACAACATTTACAGTTACCTGGCATTTACTTCTTCAGGGTACGAAAAGTCTGGAAAAAAAAATTTATCAAGGATTTGAACCAGGAATCTCCAAATTACAGGCAGTCATACTGACCACAAGACCATGGAGACAGTCTTTGTGCTAGTGAGCTGGTGTTACTGATAGCTTTAATTCTTTTTTGTCTATTAACTGCCTGTTGAAACCATTCTGTATTGATGATTGTTTTAATAGTTTTTAACACCTGTTTTTACTGCTAAGGCATCACAGGTGGTGAACACCGATGATACATGAGATGAAATTATAAAATTAATAGTTTTTAGCACCTATTTTTACTGCTAAGGCATATACAGGCAGTGAACACTGGTGATACATCAGATGAAAAAATAAAATTGTGAAAGAATTTTTAAGGAAGGAAGCATTCCAGGTATAAGTTTGTTTATTTATTTATTTATTTTTACTTGGTTTATTTACGGGTGCTATTTAACATCTCAGGTCATCAGCATCCCATTCAATTCAGGGCGTGAAATGGCCTGAGACTCGGAGACCTCAGAGACCTCTTTTTTCAGGCTTGAGGTCCTTTTTCATGCCATAAATATGCAACACGGAACCCACGGCTTTACTTTCCTTCCAAAGGAAGCCATACTTATGATTTTTACGCCCAAAAAATCCATCGGTCCTGGCTGGGATCGAACCTGTGGTCTTGGGTTTAGGAGGCAAGTATGGTTACTACTACACCACCAGGATCAACGGTGTCTAAGTTTAGGCTACCTGCCCATTGCCATTTATGATGACTGAAGAAAATCTGGAAAAATCTCATCAGGGAGGACAGTCCTGACCAGAATCAAACCTGACATCCTGCTCACAAGTCTGTACCTTAACAACCTCTGCAACCCATGTCGGTGATATGCTCATGATGTATTGATATTCTTTTTTATATTCTTCTTTATTCAGAGGAAACTTTATTACTCTCTTCATAAAGCTATTGAAAATGACAAAAATTTAGGATTGCAGCATTCTTAATCCACCTATTACTGTGTGCGGGTTTCCATTAAGTTCCAAAATCTAGCTTTATTATTTTCCTTATTAAATTTTAAATCTAAGACAGGAATAAAATCACAATTCTTAACAATTTCCAGAGCAAATTTTGTTATTTTTTTGTAAATTTACTGGCTTTGATGCTCATTGGATAATTTTAAAAATGTTATTTTTTCAACATCAGATGGCTCTTCCTCCAGTAAGTCCATTGCTGACAATGGAAACAGACGTTTCCAAAACATGAACAGTTAAAAAACCAGTACATGTTGTTTTCTAATGCTGTACTAATTTTAATCTTCTTTCTTAGACTTTTCAGAAAGTGCTACCCTTATTTTTGGTATTACCTCAGTAAATATTAAAGTACCACTAAATACCAATATTGTACCAATCCAATGTATAAGTGTAAACTCATTTTTAAAATATAAAATAGAAAAAAGTAAACTAACAAATTTTCGGAGAGTCACGACTAAAGTTACAGTCAATGAAGAACACTCTGTTGTGAGAACATAAACAGAGTTTATGCAAATGCATCTGAGATAAAGAGTTAAGGAAAAAGAAACTAAGAAAATCAATAGATCATTCCTTAATGTGAGTTTGCATATAACATTTATAATTCATTTATAGATTTTTAAAAGAACTGTTTGCAGAACATTTGAATTCCATCAGTCATACTTGTCCTTTAAAGCTTTTAAGTATAAATTTTGCTTTATTGTCAACAACTACCTTGCAATAATTTATATAAAACACAACAAATACATGATTTCTATATACAGACTATCTACCCTTTACTGAGCAACAGTAAATTAAAATGGCACATGAACAAATTAATGACTGTGCAGAGCATATTCCTCCTTAGCATGAAATCGTTCACTAATAATTTCAAATATTCATTTCACCTAATGTCAAAGCTGCAATATAAAAATTATCATACGAAATATCAGCATTTCATTCAGGCATTTTAGCAAAATGGAAACATAAAATTAAAAATGTTAAACACATCATAACCTTGCATAGTGTCAACTGATGAAAGTGGTAATTCAGAAAACTATGCCACATTTTACAACTTTCTTTCTGTTGACATTTTTTAAAAATCTAGGTTTGGGTTTTATTTATTTATTTTATTTTTTTTAATATCCATATACTCTATTATTTAAATTATACTATGCAGACAATGAAGTGATAATATAAACAGTTAGAATTTATTAAATATATTCACACTAACCCCACTTAACTTTTACAACATTAGAACATGTTTTGGGGGCAATCACTCCTATCATCAGCTGTTGACTTGACTACAACAGTTAGTTTTATAATATTGTAAAAGTACCCGGATATAGTGTGAACATATTTAATAAATTCTAATAGTTCAAATACTCCTTTATTTAGTAGCCGTTTTCTGTCATCACTATAATTACAGTCTTGAGTACAGCTGCAACAAATAAAAACTTCTAAAATATTTATATATTAAGGGAAGTTTAAGAATACAACATACAGGCACCTTAAATGTTACCTAAATAAATTAATACTTATACAAAAATTAAAATTATTTACTGCAATACTTATTTTTGAAGTCATAATCCAAATTAAGCTATGTTCTGCAAGAGCTTCATAAGCAATAATCAACTATTCAAAAAAGGTTTTTCCTCTCGTTTTGCTATAGCTAACAAAACCCACAGATACAGCAAATCTACTTAACTTATGCTTACTGCTTCACAGTGTTTTTAATAACAGGAATATATCCTATATTCATGTATTAAAAACGTTTACCCTAATTCCACTTACTTACACAACACTAGGACATGTTTCCGAAGCAATCGCTTCATCAATTACTGTTGACTGACTGCTCAATTTGGTGGCTAGATCCCAAGGTGTTTCTGTGACAGTCTCTAATGGTTGCCGAGTTCATTCATGGGTGGAACATCAAAATTCATTAAGTTTCTTCTATATTTTAAGATGAAAATCTTTTCCAAAGTGGATACTTCCATTACATTCCTTGGAATCTACATTGATAAATATTTAACTTATAATCTTCATGTAAATATGTTTTGTAAAAACGTGCATATAAATATATGTTTGTTAAAAAATTATCATGTCAGTTAGAAGGAGATGTACTGAAAATGGTTATTAAGGGTTGATACACTCACATATTACATATGTTATAGAAATCTGGGGAGGGACAAGTATTTAATTTGAATCGAGTACTTACATTCAGAAAATAAGTCTGAGATGCATATTAAATTTAACAAGCTGCCAATCTGTTAAAGGAACTTTTAGAAAACAGCTTGATACTAACAGTCATATCATTGTATGTCTACAACATCATTTTATTAATAAAATCAAAAGAAGAATACACATTAAATAAAGATCATTATGAATACAACACAAGGGGAACTAATAGTTATCATAGGGAGTATAGGACAAAAACATCCAGCAATAAAGATCCATATAGTATAGTATTGTCATGTACAATAAATTTCCCAGTTTTATCAAAACTGCATAAGATAATTCTTTTAACGAATTGTTCAAAAAGTATCTTATTGATAAATGTCTGTACAGGTTAGAACTTTTAGAAAACAGCTTGATACTAACAGTCATATCATTGTATGTCTACAACATCATTTTATTAATAAAATCAAAAGAAGAATACACATTAAATAAAGATCATTATGAATACAACACAAGGGGAACTAATAGTTATCATAGGGAGTATAGGACAAAAACATCCAGCAATAAAGATCCATATAGTATAGTATGGTCATGTACAATAAATTTCTTCTTTTAACAAATTGTTGAAAAAGTATCTTATTGATAAATATCTGTACAGGTTAGATGAATTGTAATTAGACATTGTTACCATTATTCTGTAGATCATATTATCGAGCTATTATATGATTAAATAATTCATTGTAAAAGGTAATTAAAGATGAAATTGCAGGAATTCTAACACACAACAAATGCTTCATTAATGCAAGGAATCTTTCCAGAGTCATTAAAAAAAGTTGTCGTCAGACCAATACTTAAACCAAAAGGAAATAAGAAAGAGATTGAAAGTTATAGACCAGTCACCTTGTGTTCCGCCTTCTCTAAACTAATGGAAGGGGTATATTTAAAACAATTGCAAAATTATGTAAAAAAACTAAATATAATATCAAAATGGCAATATGATTTTCAAAAGCATAAGTCTACAATAAAAGGCGTACAAAGGTAAATAATATTATAATAAAAGCTCTAAATGATAGGGAATCTGTGATTGCTATTTTTATACATCTATCAAAAACATTTGACTGTATGAGCATAAAAACGTTGGTTAACAAGCTAGAAAAAGGTGGAATTCGCAGCCTGGCTCAAAATTAGATACTGACATGTTTAGAAAACAGAAAACAATGTGTAGAAATAAATTAGCTGAATGCAAATGGTGGGATAGAAAAAATAAAATCAGACTTCAAAACTGTACACCAAGGAGTACCACAAGGCTCAAAATTAGAACCCTTCCTGTTCTTAATATACATAAATGAAATATTTGAATAGAATCAAAGGGAGGCATAGCAATTGGATACACTGATGACATGACTGTCATAATTAGGGGCCAGACAGCTAAAGATGTAGAAAATAGGGCAAACTCAATTTTAAAAATCATAAATGAATACTACTACAACCTAGATATGGTAACAAATGCAAAAAAAACAGCATGCATAAATTCTCAATTAACAAATCACAATTTGAACAACATAAAATTAGTAATAGAAAGGGAAAACATGGGTGAAATAAATATTACAAACTTTCTCGAAATGATCATTGATAAAAACTTAAACTGGAAAGCCCATGTGGCACATATTACCAAAAAAATAAATAAAGGCATATATGTAATGAGACAAATCAGTAAGACAATGGATAGTAAAACTAAAACACAGGTTTATTATGCACTTATATACTCACACATTAGCTATGGCATTACACTATGGGGGAATATTACATAAAGAGAAATGAAGAAAGTGTTAAAATTGCAGAAAAAAAGCCATCAGAATAATTGGCAAGATAAAAAATAATCAAATATGTAGAAGCTTGTTTAAGAATTTAAAAATGTTAACTGTTCCATGCATATTTATATGTGAAAGTATAAAAATTACTGTATATAAAAGACACCAAAAAAACTGTAATATACATTCTTATGGTTTGAGAAATAATGATGATTACTTTAGAATAACATTAAGGGATGCATTGTCTAACCCCTCAGTAGAAATTGTGGGACAGGAATTAATTAATAAATTGCCAAATGAAATAAAGAACATAAACCTAATAACAGAATTAATGAAAACCATAAAAAAATATTTAATACAAAATGCATTTTACAGTATAGAGGAATTTAAATATGGAACAGCTATGCAAAACTTTTGTATATATTTTAAATAGGTTATAGTGACATGTCCTTTAAATGTACTTAAAAGGATGAAAATAAATTGAAATTGAAATTTTGTTTGTATTGATTGATCTACTTCATAAAATTGATTGTAAAAGTAACTAACAACTCATAATATAGTGTATTAATATTGCTGACTGTATATTTAAAATACTTGAGTGATCCGATGAATGATGAATTTAGTATAGTTAGATACTGAACATGCTTAATACTTGTATTAACAAGTCTACAAGCAATAAAACTATTATTATAGTTGTTATTGTGTTGTTAAGTTCCTTTGGCAGTTTAGCCTCTGGTTAAATTTAATGATTTTTGGTCCAAAAGTGAGTTGCCATTGCTGATTTATCAACCTGCTTAAAATGTATATTCCTATAATTTTCTCCAAATTTCTAAATTTCTTTTCTTCTTATTTATGTAACTCTGATCACAATCTGCACATTTGATTTCATAAATTCTTGATTTCTGTTCTGCTGGTATGGTGTCTTTACTGTGCATCCTAATAAATTTTTTATATTATATTTGCTCTTTGGGACTATTATTATGCCATTTTCTTTAAATATCCTCTTAAATTTGTTGTGGTAAGTTGGATGGTACATGAAGCTTTTGAATTTGTATTTTTTCTTGATGTTCTTCAATGTGGAAACCTATCTTATAGATTTTTGTCTTTTAAATTTATTGATAATTTTACCAATTTTGTTGAAACCATTTATTCCTACTGTATTAATTGTTTGTTGGCATTCCATTTTGTACTCCTTTTCTGTGATTGGGGTTACAAGTGTTATTTTTATGCAATTTTCTTCGTGTATCTCTTTTTTATGGATTTCAAAGTTCAGTCTCTCTCCATTTCTTATAATTTTTAAATCTAGAAATGGGAGTTGCCCATTTTTCTCCTCTTCTGTGGTAAACTGAACAGATTTATGTTCTAAAGAAGTTTCAGAGCATCTATTTAATGGTTTTTCGGAATTATTGCAAAGATGTCATCCACATACCTAATATCAAGTCTTGAAAATTAAAGGGAAGGTTTGATGATATGTATTTCAAAGGAGCTCATCAATAAATCTGCTAGAAACAGAGACAAGGGCGGTTTCCTATTGCTAGGCCGGAAACTTGATAATATTTTTGGTTAAAACTGATGAAATTTTGTTTAATGCATATGTTAGTAAGTTTTAGTAAGTCTTCTTCTTCTGTTTGAAAACTTAAGGCAGTTAACCATTTCCGACATTTGCATATTCATGTCAAACAACACCATTATATCTCCTAATATAATTCTGCTATCTTGAAGTTCTTGAACTAAAGCAAATAAATTTTTGATGCTCAAGCTTTGAAATCTTTTAAAATAACTGAAATTGTCAATTCAACTTTTTGCTACTTGGTATGTAGGTGAACTGATATTATTAATTATTGGTCTCATGCTGGTATCATTTTTATGGATTTTTTGGAAGTGCACAAAGTCTAGGTAGTACTGGATTGCTCTCTGTGATTCTCTGTTTTCCAGCAGTGGATATTATTTTAGATTCCTTCAGTCTTTTGGTTAAATTTTTATGCAGCATTGAGAAGATTCTTTTCAATTACTGTGTAATCTTCCCCTTTAAACATGTTTTCTACTCTTTTTATATAATGGCTTTTTTATTTCCTTTATTCACCTTTGTGTATATCACTTGTTTATCTTTTAACTGCTTTAGAGTATTTTTATCATTATTGAATTTCTTTCCATTTCTTACATTATCTAAAGAATTTTCTGCATTTCATTTGTTTACTGATTTTTCTCCTTCGCTTAGGTGGTGAGTGCCTATATTGAATTCTGTTATATACTCTTCTACATTTTTTGAAAAGTCTATGCAGGTTTTGAGGCCCTTGTTTAGGAAAGAAATATGTTTGCTGGAAAAGATTGTATTGGAGAGCTTAATTACATTTTCTTCCATTTGTGCACAAAGGGCCGGTAAAGTTTTGTTTTGGCGTTTACATAAATTGTAACGTTTCTTTTTCAGTTTCCAATTTTTGATTTTCATAGGATGCTTTAAATTTTTATGCAAATGGTGTTATAAGTTTTCCAAAAAGTAGAATCCTAATGATTTTGAAAGTTTTAGATACAAATCATAAATTCTTAAATCAACATCATATATCTTTTTATACTGTAGATTTTTTTCTATTTCAATTATTTTTTTCTCTGTTGCTTTTTTGGTGTATGCTATTGTTTATTTTAACTGTTTTCCTTATGTATTTTGAGGTGATTTTATTTTTGAGACACAGTTTCAAGAAATCAATGTTAATTACAATGATTCTTCTGTTTCTAATTTGTAATTTCAAAACAGTTTTTACATCATATTTTCAGTTACCAAAGTTCAAATTAAATGATTTAGTAAATATATTTGCATATGGACCCGCCATTTGTATCCTTAAAAACATGTGGTTGATTTTGCAAACTAATTAAAAAGAATCCTCTCAATAGCTGCATTAAACATTTAAACAAAACACAAAGGAAGTTAACATATAATCCATTGATGAAAAACAGAGAATCATACAGAGCAATCCAGTACTACCTAGACTTTATGCACTTCCAAAAATAGAAAAAAAAAAAATAATAATAATAATAAATAAAATTAAAAAAAAAGCACAAGACCAATAATCAACAATATCAATTTGCCCACATACCAAGTAGCAAAAAAGTTCATTGACAATTTCAACTCTTTTAAAAGATTTCAAAGCTTGAGTATCAAAAATTCATTTGATTTAGTTCAAGAACTTCAAGATAGCAAAATTGCAACAAGAGATATAATGGTGAAATCCCTATTCCAGAGCATACCAATACAAAATCTTATGCAAATGTTAAAGAAATTGTTAACCTTCTTAAATTTTCAAACAGAAGAAATAGAAGAATTACCAAAACTTACTAACATATGCATTCAACAAAATTTCTTCAGTTTTAACCAAAAATATTATCAAGTTTCCGGCCTAGCAATAGGAAACTGTTCATGTCTCTGTTTCTAGCAGATTTATTCATGAGCTCCTTTGAAATATACATCATCAAAGTCTTCCCTTTAATTTTCAAAACTTGATATAGGTATGTAGATGACATTTTTGCAATAATTCTGAAAAATCATTCTGCTCTGAAACTTCTTAATATATGGAATTCAAAGAACAAGGTATAATGTTAGCTCCAAGAACAAATATAATATTTATTAGGTTGCAAGTAAAAGACATCATAACAACAGAACAGAAATCAGGAATTTATGAAATCAAATGTGCAGATTGTGGTAGAGATACATTGGAAAAACAAGGAGAAATTTGGAGAAAAGAACACCTTGTGATAATTCGTTTTAATGGTTAATAAATCAGCAGTGGCAGCTCACTTCTGGACCAAAAATCATGAAATTAAACCAGAGGGTAAACTGCTGAAGGAACTTCACAACCTAATGTAACTATTACTTGGGAAAAGTTGTTGATCTTAAAAAAAAAAAGAAGGAGCTATATAAATTTTGATGATCCACCCATGGGTGAACTTAACAAATTTCTATTAAAACATCACAGACCACCACAGAAGCATCTTGGGATCCAGCGACCAAATTGAGCAGTCGGTCAACAACTGTTGATGAAAGTGATTTATTTTGAAACATGTCATAGTGTTGTGTAAGTCAGGGAAGTTAGTTTAAACATTTTTAATACATGAATGTAGGATATATTATCACTCTAATGTCTATAGCTTAATGTGTTCTTAATTAGCTAATGAGTTAATTTATCATTAACTTTAAATTTAAAAGAAATATGTTACTTAAACAAATTGGTACTAAAAGGATACTGAGTAAAAACATTGCCTGCTAAGTAGAGTAGCAATTTTGGCACTCCTAGTCCCAGCAGTGGCAGAACAATAGTCTCGCTGTTACAGAATGACATGAAATGACTTGTGATGTTGTTGAAGAGCATTAGGAATCCTGGCAATGGTAACAGATGCTGTAACAGTAAATTAACAGAAATTTTTATCAAAATGTTTAAGCTAATTTACCTTTAAATAAGAGCACTTCAGGATAAAGATTCATAATTTAAAGTATTTTCTTACATTTTATATTCTATTCTTGAAATTAAGCACATTTATTTTTAGTGTTTGAATCAACACTCATTTCTCATCATTTAAATTAAAGAAAATGTGTGTTTATGAGGATACTTTTGATGTTTTAACTTTTAATTACCATGTTTAAATATACTCCAGAATATTCACATTGGGTGATATAGAATTAGATAGTCATATATTGAGTATAACTGATATAGGCAAGGAAATCAAATTCCTTGCTGCCATAGGGCTCATGTGCTCTTAAAATATCTCTAAACTGGTATCTCCAATAAGAAACGTCAGTAAGTAGAAACATATCAATGAAATTAAAATACACCAAGTAAAATACAGAAGCCATCAGTCCATTATCTCCAAATAGTCTTAAGTTACTGTCATTTATTCATACACATTTTTTAAAAAGATTTATAAAAGTATAGTAAAGTAACCAAAATGTATAAATTTAAAAATAAGAGTGCATACACATACATACAAAGTTACATTTTGTATATGTGTATGCATACACATTTTATATTTAATACTTTTATTTGTTTGATTTAACACAATTTTATTGCTCTGATAAAAATTATATCTGATTTATATCCATGCATAAATATCCTAATGGTTTGACTTTCATGTCAATTATCCTAAGCTATAAGCATACTCATCTTGGACATGTAGGTTAGACATCTGAATAAGTTCATTCATCAATATTATGGTTAACTCCAAACTCTCTTCCATCTAGTAAAATATTTAAATTAAATTTCTGCATTTCATGTAGTTTCTACTCAATCTTAGTAAATGATATATCTCTTCTGATATAGCTAACTATCCTTGAACCAAACCTCTTCAATGATTCACTTTTTTTTTTTTTACAAGCATTTAACATCTTGCCAAATACCAAGGTTTTTCATGTAGAATGGGATGACTATAATGAGTCCAGAGTCTTTAGCATTCGCCTTTTCAGAGTAAGGGAAAACTCTGGAAAAAACCTTAGCCAGGCAACATGTCCTAACTGGATATCAAACCCAGGCCCACCAGCTGACAAACAGGTGCACTAATATCTGAGCCATGGCAGTGGACCTAGTGATTCAATCGTGTAATACCTACAATTGCCTTAAGAATGTTACCTGCATTAGCTCCAAACTAGGGAAGTTTCAGGTATGCATCACTGCTAGATTTTTACAATACTTTATCAGACATTTAGTTCAGTCATTTATATTTTAGTTAATGTTTTGGAGTATAGGAGTAAATATTGTCATTGTTTTGTTCTTAAAACTGGTAGTTACCACCACAGGTGGCAAAGGTCATTAAGGCTTAAACTAGTGAGCAGGAGGTCTGGGATTTGATTCCCATCAGTTCCATCCTCCCTGACTGAGCTTTTTGCAGGTTTTCCTCAGTCCTCATAAATGGCAAATGCCAGGGAGGTACCCTAAACTTAGCCTGGAATGCTTCCTTCCTTTTTTTAAAAAAAATATCCTTTCCCAATTTATCATTTTAACTTATGTTTCACTAGTGTCTACTGCCTGCGATGTCTCAGCTGTTAAAATAGGAGTTAAACACTATTAAACAATGGCAGATTGACTGCAATTTCACTTCTTTTTCCTTTGTGCACATGTTCTGAAGTGCCTGACTCACTATATAGTAGGACATGGTAGCAATTCAGCTAAAACCTTGGTGCATGACCCAAAGTGTGGTGTTTAAAAGACATATACATTGCTGTTATTAGCCCTGTGGTTTCTAAAATCTGATTTTAGTATTCTAACATTAATCCTGTGCTCAATTTAATGGCAAGATGCTTATCTTAATGTTCCATGCAAGAAATGCTGTAAATTAAAAGATTAGACCACTCCAACCACTAAACACTGTTGAAATTGTAAGAAGTAAAAACAGGCATTGTAAATGGAGTTTTAACTGATTGGATCTGAGGCTGTGATAAAAGTAATTAATTTTATTACATTTCTTGCATATTTGTTTGGTGGAGAAGATATGTAGGCAAAACAGGTGTGTCACACATAAATTAGCTGATGAACAGGATAAAGAAAACAAGGGGCTTCAAAGACAGATATGAATATACTTAGCACTATAAACATTTCAAAACAGTTATACATTGAATATAGAATAACAGGTGCATTTGCAAAATGAAAAGGTAAAAACCACAGATAGCATTTGGATATCATAAATAGTCTATGATTCTGCGGTGCTTTTGAATTATTTCTAAGAAAGTATGATGAGGCATTTTCATCCATTCCTCATGTCTTCAGAGGGCTAATGAACCAGTGCAAAATTGGAGAATTCATTAAGAATGTGCACAAAACCAGCTACCGCTATCAAGGGCACTTCAAAAACTAACAAGAATAAAATTTTACAAATTATGCTGGCAAATGTTCAGAGAAAATGATGCTGGTAATTGGAATGATAAATCTACATTGGTAAAACAAAGAGAAACATAGGCACAGGGTTAAAAGAATATTTCAGGAACATAAAGGACAAGCAAATGGAGAGATCATCAGTAGCATTTCATTTCTGGACAGAAAACCATGACATATTCCATAAAGCAAAATTATTGAAATTGGTACATGGACATACGGAATAAGCAACTTGGGTAAAAATCAATATACACAAATACCAAGAGAGTTTAATGAACTTTGACACTTCCAGGGATGAAAATATAAACTTTAAGTTCATCACACTTCCACCAGAGAAGAATACACATTCCCACAGCATAACAAAATATCCAGCAATTGACTTTCTAGCTGACAATGCGAATGAGGGTTCATGAAACCTGTTCTACATATTTAAACATGTAAGTGGAGGAAAAGAGTGTTAGTTTGACTCAATCACACAATTATCTTAATATATGATTAGCTTCACTGTGCTATGTTCCAATTAACAATTTTGGCTGAATATTAACTTAACCCATCAGCACCCAATTTACTTAAATTGACAGACTCTATTCTTTATTGCTAATTGGTGCTGTAATAACTCAAAAGTTGGTACAATGAAAAAAATATTGTTTAAATGTCCATCTCTTGTGTGGTTTTGAGTTGTCCTCATTGAGGACCCTGGGCTCTTGAGAACCATTTGTTATTTAATACTATGAACATGAGCATAGACAAGGAAATGAAAGAATAAAGCAAATATTGTAATACTCAAAATTATTAATTAATATAAATTTAATGAATCCATACATTAAATTAACTGATATTTGCCACAAACATAGAATGATTAATTTTCAAGAAAATTTACCAAAAAATGTTTAATTATGAAATAATGTGGTGCTACGTGATCAGTTTTGTTTTCCCCTGGATTTTTTTACCTGTGGACAAGTGCGCTGCTCATTAGCCGATTAGCGGGCCAGCTGGGTCTTGGTGATTAGGAGTAAAACGATAAAAAAACCAACCATACAACAATACACAAACCAATTTAAGAGGTTCATTACCTACCAAATTATCAAATGAGAAAACTGAAACTGTTCGGGTTAATTTTCCATATATTTGGACATCTCTTTGGGAAATTATTCATCACTTGCTGTAGTTCATTTTAAGAAATGCAGACAATTTCTTGAAGAATATTATCATTGAGTTCTTGATGGTGTGTGGATTTGTCTTATGTGGGACATTTTCCAATTAGCTCCTAAATAATATTTGCAAGCTGTAAAATTGGGGGCCTGAGGGGGCCACAAATTCCTACTGATAACTATGTCTTATGGAAACACATTGTGAATTGCTCTCATCCAATTATTTGCAATGTGAGCAATGGCAGAATCATATTAAGTAAATGTACGATCAAACTCCCTGTTGGTTAATTCTGTGAAAAAGGTGGTTAGTAAGGTATTCAAATAAGAAACAAAATCAATTGTAAGCTAAAAATTTGATCCTGTGGTTTTTTCACCACTGAATTAACACATATGAATCATAAACACATGCTGTGCCATTGTAAACACATGAGGCATAATACACTTTATGTATACTGTCGAATTAAGAAATGAACACAACACACACGCAGAAGTGCTGTACTGCAACTGCAACAGTCCATAAGTAAACAGGCCTGCTACCCGCTCCATGGCTAAGCAAATGAATGGGAACTCACTCATAGGAAAATTTCTCTGCTGCAGGAAAAAGCATCATCGATCTCACTGTATTTTGGAAAGCCATTAATACATAACATCACATTACACTTTCCAAAATAAGTTCCAGGTTTTCCTTTCAAATTGTAATCTTCTGTGCTTATCTTAATTAACTTCTGGTCATATCCTATATCTATGATACTGGAAGTGTGAAATGATTCATTAGTTTTCTTCTTATTTATCATTTTTTTAATCTTTCTTAAAATATGTTATAGCAATTTGCTCTCAAATCTTTTACTTAAAGAGAGCTGTTTTCATTGCATCTGCTGAGCTATGATTGCATTGATAACTCATATTGATCATTCTATTGAAGAGGCATCAATACAGTTTTTTTATATGTTCAGCCATATTTTCAAGTAGCCAGTCATGGAAATGAAATCTTCCATTAAGCTCTTATATGTATTTACTGAGTGTGGCTGTAGAACACTAATCCCCATCTCTGTACTTGAACTGAAGGATGCTCAGTATAAAAATTAGTTGCTATGGAAAAAACTTTTATCATTACATTTTATGATAAATATATCATTCTTTTTGCCAAATCTAAATTCATAATATCCCCTTTCCTTCTTCTGCACAACATTATTGGTGGCAGAGGACATTTCTTCATTCTGTTCTCTCTTATGGTACCACTTGCATAAAATTGTTGCTCTTTCAAATGAACAAGCAAGTCATAATTTGAGAAATAGTTGTCAAAGAATACTCTGTAATTTATCAGATCTTCAACGTTTGACAACATGTTCAAAACTACCTTAGAGCCCATGGGTAATTCTATGAAATTCTCATTATTAGTTTGGCCTTTTCCACAGTACAGTAAAAATTGTAACAATATCCATCATTACCACATATAGCCTAAACTTTGTGATGTCCATTATACCTGACAATCATTTCATTTACTGATAGATATTTCTGAAAAGGGCACCACTTCTGGTAATTTCGTACTTGAGTCTCACCTAATGGCTTTATTTTGAATGCTTTATCTTGTTTGTTTTCATTGTTTTTCTGTTTTCATTGAAATACACTACTGATTTCAGTTCTAGGTACCTGTTATTACTTTTACTATTTGGATTTCAAGATTTGTCATCTTCAGATCAATAATCTCTTTCGCTCTTTATTTTTACTGTGATATCCAGTAAAAATCAAGAATACATTAAGAACATTTATTTCAGCAGGATGATTGAAAAATTTATTTTATTTTTATATTCAAGCAAATCTTTCAGTTTCTCCACTATAAAATTTAAAACTTTCTTAAAAAATAACTCTTCAAGTTCATTCAATTTTTGTTTAATTTTTTATGACAGATAATTAACCCTTTGCTCTTAATCAAAAAATAAAAATGTAGGAGTCTCATCATACCATTTAACTTCTTTTCAAAACTATTTAGCAGGGATATATCAGGAATTTCTACTTGATCTTCAGTGTGTGAAATTTCTGCCATACCCCTGGAGGCAGGGCTATCATATCACTTTCTATATCCTCAGAAAAGAAGTAATCTATTGACATTTCATTAATTTTAAATGAATGACTAGCCATTTGGAACAAAATCTAAAATACAAAATCATTACTGTAATGCTCTGCATCATCATTTGAGTATTGAAAATTTCCGACACACAGACTACGATAAAGTGTTTGAGCCTGTATGAGTACTAGCTTTTATTAATTTCAGCATGCTATACCAAAAAAAAAAAAAAAAAAAAAAAAAAATATATATATATAATCATATTACCTTAGACTCAGCAACAGAAGCACAAAATATATTCAACAGCTCTAAGGAAAACATTACAATTTTCAAAATAAATAAGCCAGATTACAAATATACGAGAGTTGGAACTTAAACAGTGGTAACACTGCTGTGGAGAAGCTATGCAATGGAATCTAATATTGTCGCTGATAGCACACGTTGTTTACATACCTATCTTTTCTCAGAGCAAATGGACCCTCCCTTCCCACATCACCTGCGTGCGCACCATCAAGAGAAACACAGTCACTTGTGAGCTAGCGATCTAACGTACTGTTGTCACTATGTTTTCGAAACAGGAACAACGGAGTTGGATCAAGATTGAATATGCCATAGGTCGTACAGCACGACAGTATCATAAAGGTTTTCAAGAGACTTGCGGGGAATCTGCATTTCCTTACAGAACAGTGGCACATTGAGTAAAAGCCTTCAAAGATGGTCGGCAAACTGTGGCAGACATTCATCAGGTAGGTCGTCCTACGAGCGTCAGTGAAGAAGTAGTGCATGCTCTTGCCGCGTTACTGGACAGTGATTGATGCCAGACGATTCGTGAGCTCGCCCAAGAAACCGGATTAGCGCATACGACTGTGCTTCGCATCATGAAGGAACGCCTTGAAATGCGAAAAATTGCATCACGATGGGTTCCGCATGATTTGACGGAAATGGAGAATTGGTTGCGTTACGACGCTGCTAAGACGCACTTAGAGCGCTATGAGCGCGAAGGAGAGACTTTCTTACGCCGTATCATAACCCTGGATGAGATATGGGCCAAATCGTATGAGCCAAAACTGAAACGCCAATCGAACGAATGGCGTCAGTATGGGTCACCACGAAAGTTGAAAGTTCGTCAGTCCCAATACGGTGAAAGTTATGGTGATTCTCGTGTACGACTGTGATGGTGTTATCGTAACGCATTACATTCCTCCACGGCAGACCGTCAATGCTGGGTATTACCGTTCGTTTTTGGAGAACCACCTGCGACCAGCTTTGAGAAAGAAGCGGCAACACTTTCTGCAGAATCCACCCATCATTTTGCACGATAATGCTCGGGCGCATACATTGCAAGCTGTGGCTGATTTGTTCAGTCGATGGGGCTGGGAAGTACTGTACCATCCACCATACTCCCCAGACTTAAGTCCTTGTAACTTTGATTTGATTCCGAAGATGAAGGAACCACTTCGTGGCATTCGCTTCAGAAGTGTTCCAGAGATTCAACAGGCAGTAGACTGCTCCATCTGCACCATCAAGAGAACAGGCTCTGCTAAAGGTATACTATGACTTCCACATCGCTGGCAATGGGTTATACACAATGCTGGCGACTACATTGAAGGACAGTAAAGGTTGCTAACATGTAACTCTTTTGCATTGGTTGTAAATAAATAGTTACCACTATTTAAGTTCCAACCCTTGTAATTACCCATTGCTGAGGTGAATTGTAATCTACCATATTAAATGTTTAATGTTGTATTCAATAGTATGCACTGTTTAAAGATAAAAGAAATCCAACGTTCTCATTGGGTGCTAATGGGTTATGATTCATCTCTTAAAACATTAGGCAATTTGAAGAACTTGGATGTGTTGATGACAAAAAGTAATCATATAGTTTGAACTGCAGTGGTGGTACATAAAGTTCCAGAATGAAAAAGGAGAAATCCAGCACCAAAACACAAAATGATGGCACATAAGATGAACATTTCCAAATAAGTGTTTCTAAAGTTTTCAATTAAGATCTGTGAGCCTACTGTCTAAGCTTTGGTCAATTGTTAACACCTTGAGAATTTGTCAGAAAGAGCAAAAGACTTGTTTGTTAGCACACAAGAAATGGACATTAAAAAACATTATTTTACAGCTGAAGAAAAATTAAACAAGCAAAATATAACAGTAAGAGCATGGGAACAAAAATCAAGAAGGCAAGTTGGTTGTCCCACACATCCAAAGAGTTCATTATATCATCTGTAATGATCTGGTTGTGGATATCATATCTTTGGGTAACAGGGGTGCATTTCTATGAAAAGGGGGTAAAATAAATGGTGTACAAAAACTCAGTTCATGAGAATATTGTGAAGCATTTCAATCACACAATGCTAAATAAATTAATAATTGTTATTCCAACAGGACTGCTCACCAGCTCATACATTTCGACATGTGTAACAATGGCTCAAGAACAATGTTCCTGAGTTTATCATGCATAGTGACAACCTTCCTCAAGTCCAGATTTGAATTTGTTAGATTACCAATTGTGACTGATGTCTACTTTTTCTGTCACAGTAATCCCGAGAACCTTAAACATGATGTGAGCAGTGAACAATTTATACTTAAGTGTCTTACACACTGCAACTGATGTTTGGCCATGTCATCTGAAGGTATATGTGAAAGCCAAAAATAATCTTTTCAAATAATTGCTATTGCAGTATATTCTTAACAATTCTGATAATAAAGAGATATATTGTTGTCACATTCCTATGTTTTGTTCTACTGTCCCCTTTTAACATTTAGATAAAACTTATGAGATGACTAGGTGTGCTAATCCCTTAATCATAAACTGAGTTATAACACCACAAAGACAAAAATTAGACTTGCTCTCAATAACATACTGCAACTGAATGTTCATAAGCAGCCATCATTGTTGTGATCATTATGGACTCGTATGACCTTGGCCCAGCACATGCTGTGCTCAACTGCAGATGCAACCAAAAATAACTTTTGGTTTTATGTAAAAAAAAATCTTAAAAATAGAAGACATAATGATATTAAGATGACATGAAAATATTTGGACAAAATGAGTGGAAAATGGATAAAGAAAGTTATAAACAGGAAGCAGATTACCATATTTTGGAACCAAATAATAAGGAATATTAACCTAATTAAGTTGTTAACAGTACATGGTTTATATGTTGAAAACCCCAAATATCCCAACTACTACAGTTAGGTTAAATTGGTGCTCTGAAGAACTGAAGCTACCCAAAGATGTGTAAAATTACATCAATTTGTATTATTCTTGTAGTGAAATCAATTAAGTTCAAAATTCTTTATGGAGTAAAGCTGGGCATTGAAGTTGGAGATGATGAGCATAGTAGTAAATTTTGCAGATAAACTGGAACTAGGATTTTAAAGTTGTTTTGTCACAGCTTCTAGTCAGATGGATCTAAAATTTTGGTCTTTATACAAGGGAAAAAATAAATAAAAGATTAACATTATGACAAACATTATAGTTTTCCAAGAATTATTGTAAATTATGAATTTAAAAATGCAAAAACATCAGAGAAGTTAAAATTACAACTTCTTGCAATTGAATCATTAAACTCATATGAACTGCACTGTGAAAGTAAATGTTGCTGTCAAACATGTGAGGTAAAGTACTAACATGCTGAACTGTGTCTTACATTTACACTTTGCTTATACCACTGCAGTCAGCCTCATTGGAGCTCTAATTTCTCCTCGATGCCTATGAGGTTTTTATTCTACTGCCTGCTACTACCTGTGCTAATCTGTCATTATCTTTTATCTTTTCTATTCAAACCTCTCTTGGACAATTTATTTTTCTTTCCCCTTTTAATCCAATCCTAAGATGTAAAGGGATCCATGCTGAGGGATGCATGGCACATGGGCTGATGTGTCTCAAATGGAGCATTTGGCCCCACTCAAGCATGTGGGACACTGCCTGGGATACATTCTTTTTCCTGAATTTTTTTGGGACTGAAATAAGTTCTATTTGCAAATGTGTGTGTGTGTTTATATAATGATTCTGAGGACAAATATAATGTTGAGAAGTCAGTAATAACTGTTTTGGTTGATGAGGCTGCTCCCATGCAACAAGCTCCTGAGGCCAAGGAGAAGAACTTGGTACCTCCTAAAGTAAAACCAAAACAGTAAATTTCATTGTGATTAAAACACAGGTGATAAGGTTGCTGCAAGTAAACATTCAACATAATAAGGTAGCCTTAGGCGAATGAAACACTAGATAGAATATTGACCTTGAACCCATAAAAAAGCCTTGTATTAACATGGGATAATGATTATTGCTTAAAGGGCGCAAAAAGCTAAGGTCATTAGTGCCCATTAACATGGGAGGAGTTGTAGGACTAGGAAATATGAAAGGTAATTATTAATCATTCAATGCACAACGAAAGAACTTCTTGTGTAAAACAAACTGCAATGCTTACCAGTGCTATAATGGTTCTAGAGATATTACTACAGTTATAATAAATTTTCATACGGAAACCTTTAATGGATTGATTTTTTTTTTTATTGATTTATTTACGGATGCTCTTTAACATCTCAGGTCATCAGCATCCCATTAAACTCAGGGCGTGAAATGGCCGACAAATTTTGCTCAGAGGCCTCTCTTTCAGGCTTGAGGTTCCTTTTCATGCCGCAAATGTACGACACGGGACCCACGGCTTTACTTCCCTTCCGAAGGAAGCCATACTTAGGATTTTTACGCCCGAAAAAATCCATCGGTCCTGGCCGGGTTCGAACCTGCGATCTGGGGTTTAGGAGGCAAATATGGTAACCACTACACCACCAGGACTGACACCTTTAATGGAGTTCCATATACCTTCCTTATGATTGAAATAAACTTCTTACAACTAGAGAGCTAGAACTATTGTGGAATACTTTACAGAAAGGACTTGGCATCATTTGATAGGTTGCAACTCTAATATTTATCATGTTAGCTGCGGCAATAGTGATATGAGCATAAGAGACGAATGACTCCCTGCTTAATTTTATAGTTGTCAATAAATTAGAAATGCTAACTATTGGGAACAAATGTATGTTTATAACCAGGGCTTGAGAAGAAGTTCTTGACATTAGAGTATGTACATAATCTGGTGGAAAAATGGCATGTCAGAGACATGGCTTCTTTTGCAGATCACTGTTACATTTACTTTCAGTTTAACGTAGACAGAGTAGAAATCTTAATAATTACGTATCTGAGAAGAACAGACTGGACCTCAAACCCTGAGGATCTGGCAGTGATGATGGTAATTCCTAAAAACATAAGGAATTTTCTGACATCAACAGTACAGAAAATAAATTTAATACTCGATGTATACAGGAGTAAACTGTTCTGTCTATATAAGGTCGGGATCAACAAGAACAGATAGTGGTCTAAAGAACTCAAAAGACAAAAAAAAAAAAAAATGTACAGAGCCAGGGTAAGCAACAACTGGAGAACACACCATGAAGTTCTGCAAGTAAATAAACTATTTGTAGAACCACATTAAATTCTTGGGAAACCTTAGGTAAGGAAATTCACATCCTTATGGGAGGCACCCAGAATTCAAATGTTATTAACTCATAAATCTATTTACCTATTGAGTACACAGCTACAAGAAAGGAGACTCTAGAAGTCTTGCTAAAAGCACACTTTTCAATTGAATTAGTAGTAAATCTTCAGGCATCCTGCGAAGATTGGAAACAAGCCAGGAAAATGATCAGTGTCTTAAGTTATCCATTATCCATTACAAGGATTGATGATATAAACTGGAAATGTTTGGTAGCCTAAGGGATAAGAGTACTCTGATATATTATAGGAGTTTTAAGAAAGAGTGGGGCAGGGAAAAATATATTGAGGTTTGTGACAAAATGATTAGGGAGTATATGGCATGGGCAAGAACAGGAACAATGATCCTAAACTAGGGTATTCATTTTTTACACTAAACTCCACTTACTTACATAAAAATAAGAGGTATTTCAGGAGATTTATGTAAGTAAGTGGAATTAAGTGTAAAAAATAAATACCTAAGGCATATTACCACTTCATTGACTACAGCTTCATATGTACAATATTTAGGAACAACAATGTTAGGTCCGGGTAAAAGTTGACAAAAAATTGTGCCCAATCTGTGGTAAGGTAGACAAGAACTTGCACTGTGTATTAAAATGTACAGAAACTGAAGGATGGAGAGAGGAAATATGGACCAAGAAGTGGGATAATTTGCAGGCAGAAATCCTGGCATTAAAACTTTTTTGGGATTAGCAGAAAAGAATTTTTAAATCAGTTTGAAAATTATGTAGGAAAAGTAAGAGAAAAGTGGTGGAGGAAAGTGATCAAGGCAAAGGAAGATGGTAATAAGGTAACAATGTGGGAAGATGGTCACTTTTAGGAAAATATTTGTAAAGTTCACTTAATATATATAGTTAGAGTGATGTAGGATCATGTACACAACAAGGATGTTAGTTGTATAGAATACTGAATTAATAAGCACTCAAGGATCAAGGGAATATTGTAAAACTGTAATTATAATATGTAGAAATAATAAATATTCATTCATTCAAATTATTCATAGGAAAGTTTGGACCCTTTAAATCACCTGGAGGGGATGGCATCTTTCCTGTTTTGTAACAGAAAGGACCTATCTCTATCACATACTTTTTTAACTATTTAGGCCATAATAGTTTATAGTTATATTGCCGAGACCTGGAGAACTAATAGAGTTGTTTTATTCCTAATTGTGGACACCAAAATTATGCAGAAGTTAAATCTTACAGGTCAACAAGTTTCTTCTTGTTTTTACTGAAATCAATGGAAAGACACATTGAACAACATATTCAAAAAGGAATACTTTCAAAGGAATCTTTGCATCAAAACCAACATGCTTACCAGGAAATCCTGTTAGACAACTCTTCACCAGCTAGTCAACAGGAAATGAAGATTCCTTGGTGAATAACAAGATTGAGCTCTGTGCTTTTCTTGATAATAGAGTTGCTCTCGACAACACTTTGTAAATATAAACAATGTATACAGTTTTTTTCACTGTAAACTTGATAACACTAAAACTTGATAAAACTTATGAACATTTGCATTGAACAAAATTACTTCATTTTCAATAAAAAATATTACCAACAAGTCTCGGGACTAGCTATGGGAAACCCGTTATCTCCATTTCTAGCAGATTTTTTTATGAGTTCGTTTGAAATGCATATCACCAAAGCCTTCCCTCTAATCTTCAAAACATGGTATAGGTATGTGGATGACATATTTGCAATAATTCCGAAAAAACATACAATGGATGCACTAAAACTTCTGAATTTGCAGCACAAATCTATAAATTTCACCATAGAGGAAGAAAGAAGTGGATATCTCCCCTTCCTAGATGTAAAAATCATAATAAATGAAAACTATCTTACATTTGGAATTCATAGAAAGGATACTCACACAGAAAATTACATAAAAAATGACAGTTTTAACCCCATTCCACATAAATATGCAGTGTTTTATAGTTTAGCACACAGATTAGTTAACATTCCACTCACAGAAATAGAGTACAAATTGGAATACCAATAAATCATAAAGATAGGAGAAACTAATGGATACAACAAAGACACAGTAATAAAAATCATCAATAAAACCAAAAAACAAAAGGCAATAAGAGATGTTTCCACTCTTAAAAGTGCCAAACAAAGGTACAAATTCAAAAGTTTCACATACCACCCAATTTATCACAATAAGTTCAAAAAGATATTCAAAGAACAAGGAATTATGTTAGCCCCAAAGAACAATTTTAATATAAAGAACTTATTAGGTTGCAGAGTAAAGGACTACATGCCAACAGAACAAAAGTCAGGTATTTACGAAATAGAATGTGCAGAGTGCGACAAAAAATACATTGGAAAAACGAAGAGGAATTTGGGAATCCGGAAAAAAGAACACTTCAGAAATATTCGCTTAAAACAAATTGATAAATCAGCAATAGCAGCGCACTTTTGGAATAAAAATCATGAAATTAAATCAGAGATAAAACTACTTAAACAACTTCATAATGCAATAGAACTTTCCACTTGGGAAAACATTTTCATTACAAAAAATAAGGATAATTTGATGAATTTCGATATCCCTCCATTGGATGAACTCAGCAAATTCCTAATAGAACCAACAGATGCCGCCACAAGAACATCAAGAGACCCAACCGCCACGTTTAACAACAGTTTGTCAACAGGCTGAAGATGGGAGGGATCGCTCCCAAAACATATGTTCCAAATTTTATGTAAGTGAATGGAGTTAGTGTGAAAAAAACTGTATACATTGTTTATATATATACCACTCCATTGTCAACAGCTTCGTAAGTACACTTATTTGAGGAACACTTTGTAAGTTATAAATCACAGCACTATTTTTTATCATATACAAGGAACAACACAAAAATCTAAGATATACAATTGAAAGTATATGGTATTTACTGCTGAGTTGTGCCACCAACAGAAGGCCGGATGCAAGTGGCCCTCGTAGGGAAGAAGCAAAACACAGGCAACCAGAAAACATTAGTTTATTACGGCATGAGCAAAAAAGTTTTTTTCACACAACAACTTACACAGGGTTGCAAAGCCATCACAGGACAGTTCTTCCAGGTAATCCACAGTGTTTAGTAGCCTTCGAAGTAGTCTGCAAGTACATCAATGGTTTGTTACCAGTGATGAGAAGGCTCTGTCCACATTATTGTTCTACAGGGCAGGGCCCATGCACCCAGTGCTTCCTGTGGCTCTGTATGGCATTCTTATGCATTCCTGCTGCGGATAAATGATATTTTAGCATATGCACTTAACATTTATTCCTGATCATCCCTGACCACTGTCACTCACGAACTGAACTTCAGGGTATGCTGAAACACACAGGTCTGTTCACATACACCATCTTGTGGCTTTATTCAAAAGTACATTTCATATACTTTCAAATGTATATCTTAGATTTTTTTGTGTTGTACCTTGTTCATAGTAAAAAAAAAATAGTTGCCATAAGTTATGACTTATCTCTAAAATGAATTTATAATTTGTTTGGCACTTATTCATGATATTGACCACACTACTTGTAGGTGAATCAATTTCATGCTATGGAGCCGATAAATTCAAGTGTAACACTAGTAAGTGAATACATTAGAGGTAAAAGGCAGCAGAGAATGTTCTCAGGAGGGAGTTTTATCACCACTCCTTTGGAGCACTTTGGTGGACAGTGTTCTTGTCAAACTGAAGGTTGTGGATAGTATGCACAGGATATGTGACGACATAGCATTCTTAATACAAGGAAAATTCCAAGCAACAGTTTTAGATTACAAAGTGCCCTGAAGCCTACAAAATTGGTATACTGAGGAAACACTAAATGTCAATTCCAGCAAAATCATTATTATACCTTCACCAGAAAAAAAAATTTAGGAAACCTTGGCAAACTAAAACTTTCTGCAATTGAGATAGGGTTATCCAAGAGTGTACAGTATCTGGGAATCGCCCTTGACCTGAGACTGACTTGGAATTATCACATTTACAGGGTCATAGACAAAGCAAGGTGATCACTTATGGCAAGCAGAGGTATGCTTGGATATATATGGGGTTTCAAGCCCCCACATATGCCATTGACTATATGTTGCAATGGTGAAACCACTGGAGCTCTGGTGTGGTGGAAAAAGGTGCAATAAATAAATGCATGAAATAAAGACTTGTTTGTCTTTGTATAACTAGAACATTTTGCAGCACACCATTAGAAATTTTACTTGGAATTCTGTCCTTATACCTTTATATCAAAGCAAAGGCAAGAGTGGCAGCTTATAGAATTAATACTGTGGGTAATTGGTGAGAAAGTCATCATAATGCTGGACAATCAGTAAGAACCATGGATTATCTAATACAGTGCTTTGACATGCCATTTGACCATATGTCTACCAAGCACACTTTTACACAATCATTCTAAATCAGAATGGAGTACAAACTTACTGGGTAGTAGATTTACTTACTCTACCTATGGGTCATCTGATCTTTTTATAAATGACTCAATGGTAGGAAATTCTTTAGGAGCTGGAGTTTATGAATTATCTCCAAAAGCAAAGTGTAAATCTTTGGAACTCATTAATGTAGAACTATTTGCATTTCTGACCTGCCGAAACTTATGTGAGAAGAGAAAGAATGTTAACCAATGTATATACATCTTCACAGACAGTCAAGCTACACTTAGTGCACTCAAATCTCACAAGTCAACTCTAGTCTTGTATGGGAATGTCTCCAAGCTAGCATTAATACTTCCACATAGAATCAATTAGAAATCTGTTGGGTTTCTGAACATCAGGTCATAAAAGTCAATAAATCAGGAAGAAGTAAAAGTGATTCCAGAAACTAGAATCTTTCTGCAGAAATAACAAGAAAACTGCTAGAATCAAAGTATATCATTGGACTAAGAAAGAACTTCAGATAAGGTGGAAGAACTTTCCCAGTCAAGAACTGGGTAAAATTCTAATTAATTGAATAGCGCCCAGATCTACTGGAAAGGAAGCAAAACAGGAAAGCTATTGGAATGATTACTATACATTGGGCATTCTGGAAACACATACATATGATGGGACTCTATAATGCAAATCCCATATGTGAATAGTTTGATGAGATTGCAAAACACATCTTACTAGAGTATGAAGCTCTGGAAAGACAAAAAAAACTCTTAAGATATAATCCTTTAGGAGATATAATTCCTATGCTTTTAGGAAAGATTCTAAGAGTTCAATGAGACTCTAGATCTAAAACTACAAAATTAGGATTGAAGGAATGCACAAATGCACTGTGACTTAAGTGCCAAAGGGTATCTACTTTAACATCAAGTCACTTTGTAAATTTACAAAGCCTTTTAGAAAGCAAATTGTGGAACCAACTGCCAATGCCAGTCATTTGCTCATGTGGAATGATCATCGCATGAATATTAGTTATATAGAGAAATAAGCCTCCATTTTATATTCAACAGTCTGTAGTCTGAATTGATAATGTAAGAAGTCTCAAAATCATAGTTATTATTTATGCTTCACAATTTCATTTGCAATTCTATAAAAATGGGAACAAAATCAGAACATGCTTACAAAGAGCATGTTTAAATATTTATTAAGCAAAACTTTAAAGCATTACATCAAGTTGCAACAATTTGTGACACCCAAAACACGTTGATCCTGGTGGTATAGTGGTATAGTGGTAGCCATCTAGCCTGGTTCAATCCAGACCAGGACCGATGGATTTTTTCAGGCGTAAAAATCCTAGTATGGCTTTCTTTGGATGGAAAGTAAAGCTGTGGGTCCTATATCATATATTTACAGCACGATAAAGAACCTAAAACCCGAAAAAAGAGGCCTCTGAGTAAAATTTGTTGTCGTTTCACAACCTGATTTGAATGGGATGCTGATGACCTAAGATGTAAAGCATCTGTAAATAAATAAAATTAAAAAAAAAAAACATACAGGTCCTTTACCCCAGTCATTCAAGCATTTCTCTTACAAAATTCTGCAGTTTTGCAAAATGTCTATGACTTATTTTAACTTGAATGTGATGTACATACTTAGGCTTTCATGGTCGATACTGATCCAGTAAAATGCAGTTCCCTGACTTATAGCAACTAACCAGGAGTCAACACTCCTCTGAAAATGCCTGTGAATTACATTTTACTATGAATGATGTGCATTTTACATGTACAACTGACTTGCTACACTTGGCTTTAAACTAAATATCTTAGATTCAAAAATGTTGCTTCATCTATCTTTACATATCTGTTTTTCCACAAGCCTAATGCTTCCTGCTGTCACTGCAAATGTTAATTTCATTCAATTCTTAAGCCCGTTTTGTTCCTACGGGATCCATCAACCATTAAAATTGAACTAATACACCAAAATATATGCTGACAAGCTCATTAATTCCAAGTATTTTCCATTTATTAGGTATGTGTATGTATGAGACATTATCTCATCTTTGGAAGTTAGCTGAACTCAGATGAACAAAGTTCACTACCATAAGAGATACTGGTACAAAGGGTATATAGTAATGGAAACTTCATCAACAGCTTAAGAATTAGTATGCAATTAACATCATTCTTAAATTAATAACAAATCCTTATTTATTAGGCTCTCTCTCATACTAACTTCTTACATATTCTCTCTCTTTCACATGCATGCCCAAACACATGCACACACGAAATTTATTTTTGCCACTAATAATGCCAATTTGTGGATAGTGACAACTGCTACATAATTCTAAACAAATTTTCCCTATATAAGAATGGAGCCTCTGATATTGGCAGTACAATGCCAATCTAGAATAAGAGATTCTAGACCCATTCTATGTTCTGTATGCAGAACTCAAGCATTTCCATGATCCTGGTCAGTCCTGGTGTAGTGGTAACCATACTTGCCTTCTAAACCCAAGATCACAGGTTTAAACCCAGCCAGTATTGATGGATTTTTTCAGGCCTAAAAATCCTAATTATGGCTTCCTTCAGAAGGGAAGGGTGGGTCCCATATCATACATTTACAGCACAAAAAAGAACCTCAAACCTGAAAGAAGAGCCCTCAGAGCAAAACTTGTCGGCCGTTTCCACCCTGAATAGAATGGGACGAAGATGACCTCAGATGTTAAAGAGCATCCGTAAATATACCAAATCAACAACAATCAACTATCCTCACTGTTCTATTGCATAATATGTTCTATTGCATGTGGCATTTATTTTTCTTTATCATTAAGCAGTCAGAAAATAAAATATAAATAGTGTATCTCTGCTGAAATCTCTGCTAAACATATGAATTAGCGATATGTATCTAAAACAAAAGATAATCTATATCTTTTGTCCCTCAAAACCATAACCAGATTACCTTAAAGTTAAATATATTTGTTGCCTGGATAAGTGAGAATTCAATAAACTTTTCTGGTGATTTGCAAATAACAAACTCGTAATATATGTGCATTTAAGATATTTGCATTTTAAGCTTAATAATTTTTAAATAGAACCATACATACTGTGTAAAATAGGGCTTCTCTTGGATATTTTCCATATCTTCCATAAAGAACTTCTTGGTATATACCCATTCTGGCTGACACAAAAAGTGCTACTGTAAGCAGGATAATACCTGGGTAAAAAAAAAAAGTATTAATAATAAGAATCATATTAGCTTGCAGTTATAGATCTTCCAATTTATAATTTGGATGCTCTATCTGATCTTAAAGCAAAAACAATAATTATCAGAAAATCATGAAAATATTTGAAGCTATAATTATGGTTGAAGAAGATAGCACTCTACTATTGGATGAACAGTATTTCTAGAGAACTAGAGAATTTTCATTTTATGAAACAGGGGTACTAGCCATTAAAGGTGCTGCAAAAGAGGCGAAAGTTTGCTTCTAAGACAATTATTACTGAGGCCAATCTTTAAAGGAGGACCCTACTAAGATTTAAAAGGCTGGCAATTTTAATTCAATTTATATAATATTTTGTAGGTTAAATACCATTGTTACCATATTCAATACCAACCATGGGTATTTAACCCCCAGACCATCTATTTAAATGTCCTTAGCTATTTTAACCTGTATAAACAGGGGTTTATTTATGTGAGTTTTGTTCCTAAATTGTAAATCCCAGTAAAATAAAAGTGTGTGCATAGTTGCATACCTTTTATGAAGCACCCTAATAGATTATTTGAGTATGATATTTGGATTAGCACAGCCATGAATTAAAGTAACTCCACACTTTGTACAATACCACACAGTTTCATTTACTTGTTTGTTCTTTTGACATGTTCTGTGTTTTCTTATATGTTTGAGACATTTTTAAGGGGGAAAATTTAAAAAGCATGTGCCCTTTAATTTTTTTATTTAGCTGAAATTATGATTCTTCCACTGGGACTCATTTTGGAAGTACAGTAAGGGGACTTTTCATACATAAAGATGACTAATCTTCACCTGGAACTGGGAATGGTGCTCGACTTTGTGTGGAATTTTGTATGAAGTTCCTGCACACTCTTTGCATGAATTAAAAAAGTTATGTTTTTGATAATATTCTTTTTGTCACACAATCAGAATATATTGAAAAGGGTATATTGTAGCAGATGAAAGAATACTTTCTTGGGACACTTATCCATTTTGTACATAAACAGATACTACTGGCCTGCAGTATCTACTCTATGCATATGCGGTTATAATGAAATACACATTCTGGCTTCAATGTAATTTTTAATATATATATATATATATATATATATATATATATATTTTTTTTTTTAACTTTTAGCATTTCAACTCAATTCATTGTAGGTATCATTGTGATGATTTTCTTGTCCATCCACAAAAGCAGCAACACTGCACCATCTCTAACAATGGTAATTTCTCCTTTCTTAAAAGTTTTCTGCAGCTCCCTGAAATATAAGGAACCTTCATATCATGCCTTATTGTTCCATCAATGATGGTGTTGTTTATGCAGCTCTTTGGCTTACCACACACTATTATTAAAATTGTCCAGATATACTTTGTACTCTTGGTCAAAATAAAGGACTTATTAGCTCAAAAACTACGTTCCTAAATAAAATCTTACTGGCATTGGTGGATAAGGGAAGGAAATGTATGGGCCTGGACAGGGGTAGTGAATCTGAAAGGAATAAGAGCAGGTTTAAATATAAAGGAATGTCCGATGTGTGGAATGCAAGATAGTTATTGGCATGCAATTGTGGAATGTAGAGAAACTAAAGAAATGAGAGCAAAACTTAGGATTGAAAAGTGGGACAATTTACCAATAAGGGGAAACAAGTTGGTGAATATGAAAACAAAGCAGAAAATCTTGGAGTTTTGGAATTCTTTAGGTAAGGTTAAAAGAAAACGGTTGAAGAAAATAAGTAAGAAATGAAGAACCAAATTGGGCAGAAATATAATTTAACCTGGTTTTTGATTGAGTTAATTTTGAAGATGTAAGTTGCTGATAGTTCAATAACCACAAGGTTGTAACTATTGGGGCCACTTGGTTATACAGCAACTAGGGAAGATCTACTAGAGTGACTGGTTGTATTTTCTTGTATGACTGAGTGATTATAAAAGACCACTGTGGAAGTGTGTTTTATTATTAAGTGAAAATAAATTGAATTCAATTCATACTGGCATCAATTGGAACCAATGTAGCCTGAATTTGACTCACATACCATTCTTATCAAAATTCCATATTTTATTTGTTTTCTTGGATTGTAAACTAAATCTCAAACATTCCTGCCAAGCCACTATAATTTCATGTAGAGCAATTTTCTTTCCTGGTGTGTATTCTTTTGAAAATTCATTATTCAACCTTTCTCAAATTGGCACGATTTTATACAACCTAATGCTACTATTGTAGTACAGAATGCATAGGAATGAAAGAATATGAAGAAAGCAAGACCAAATTATGGTCTTTGAAAATATGGGAGTCTAAAAACAATCTTCAGTCCAATATATTTTGTAGATGCTGTTTTTATGTTATGCCAGTAATTAGCACCAATCCTAAAAAGTGCTCAATTTCAGGAACATCGACAGATTCCCAGATCTTCATAATCAGGTAGAATGTTTGTGAATGGTCAATGTGCAGTACTAATCACCTTGCTAGCATACAGGTTTCTTTCTTCACATACCGAGGGTACCAAAAAAATGTATATACACTTTCACAGTAGATATCTATTTAATATATTTCAAAGTTGGACCAAACAACAGTAATGTGTTGTATGATGTTCTGTTAACAGATGTGACTTACATACATTATGATAGCTTTGCTACAAGACAGGTAAATAAACAATGAACAAATTAAGCCAAGATTATCGCAAATCAACAATGTACAAATGAAGCCAAGATTATTGTATGATGTTCTGTAAACAGATGTGACTCACATTACGTTATGCTAGCATTGCTACAACAATATGGAGACAAGATTATCATTTGAACAGCAGAAAGCAAGTGGTATTGGAAAATCGAGAATGTTGTTGAAGTTAAAAGGCAATGGAGACGTGTGTAACATATGTACAGAACAGAATTGTTAATGCGAATAATAATTGCACACATTTGAGACATATTTGAGATTCATGGTACTGTATGTGATGTTCACAAGGGCAGATCCGGGAGACATCCTGTGGCAACAAACCCTGCACACTGGATCCAAGGCACTGGATAGGATGAAGAGGTCCAATTGAGTTTCCACCGTGTTCTTCGGATCTAACTCTGTTGGACTTCTACCTATCAGGAACTCTTAAGGATGTTGTATACTGCAGAAAACCAGCTACACTGGCAACATTTTTGGAAGAAATTGGAACAGCATGTGCTGCAGTTGCTGAGGACACTTTTGCAAACGTTGCTCAATCGGTAGTTCAAAGTACTCAAAAGTGTATTGACACTGATGGTGGGCATTGTGAGCAACTATTGTAACTGTAAAAGTCTAAGATGATTAGTGCTCATCATTGTGTGAATTCAGTTTTGTTATGTTAACACAGTTTTTTCTTTGCTTTAAGTGTGTAAACATTTTTTGACATTCTCTGTAGATACTCAAAAACTCTTCAATCAAAAATACAATCACAAAAGATATAATATTTGTTTCTTTATCAACTTGAATATTCAACCTGTATTGGCTGTGAATGGTAGAAGAAGTAGAAAATAAGTAAAATGAAATGTATCATGCACTTCACTATTTTTTATATCAGCTTCAGGAAATGGTGCCAGAATAACTAAGGTGATGCATATCGTGTACTTCACTAACTTGCATATCAGCTTCAGAAAATGGATTATCAACTTTATTATCAATGTCACTATTATAATCTACTTCCAGAATAAGCTCAACTTTGGCATCTGCATTCAAAACATATTTAGAGTTACCTCATTTGTAAAAAGTTTTTTGTCCTACCATGATTTTTTCAGGAGCAATGTAGTACACACATAAAAACATGTAACAACGTCATGCCTCTATGAGCATTGCACATTAATTTAGAAGATACTATACAGTGAATAAACAGAAAACAGACTGCTATTTATGACATACTAAACTGTCTACACTAATGTATTCAACATGTTCACTCTAGCTACACTTACTTACTAACTCTAGGACATGTTTTGGAAGCCTTTGCTTCCATCATCAACTGTTGACAGACTACTTGAATTGGTGGCTGAATCCCAAGACGCTTTTATGGCAATCTCTGATGTTTCTAGTAGGAACTTGCTGAGTTTGTCCGTGAGTGGAAAATCAAAATTCATTACGTTTTTCTTTTTTTTTAAGATGAAAATATTTTCCCAAATGGACAGCTCTATTGGGTTGTGAAGTTCTTTTAGCAACTTAGCCTCCAATTTAATTTCATGATTTTTGGGTCCTCCAAATTTCTTTTTGTTTTTCCAATGTTTTTATAATCACAATCTGCACATATGATTTCAAAAACTCCTGATTTCTGTTCTGTTGGTATAGTGTCTTTTACTGTGCAACCCTAATCAATTTTTGATATTATATTCATTCTTTGGGGCTAACATTATACCTTGTTCTTTGAATATCCTCTTAAATTTGTTGTGATAAGATGGCTGGTACATGAAGCTTTTGAATTTGTATCTTTCTTTGATGCTCTTCAGTGTGGAAGCTGATGATGATTATTGTTTAAGGGGCGCACAACATCTAAGGTCATTAGTGCCCAAACACACCAAAAACTGCGCCAGAACTAAAAATAAATAGTTGACACAAATAATACCTTAGGGTAAATAACAGTAGCACGTTGTGCAACAAAATAAAAACCCATAACAAATAACAAATGGGTGTAATGGTCAACAAAGGACTGGTATTAAAAACCCGCAATAGCGAAAAACAACAGTCCCATAATGGTCTAAAAAGGGTCAATAAAACCCAATAACCATCAACACTAAAACATATAAAAACTGGTAGTAAAGCACATCAGCAAAAGCTGAAAAAAAAAAAAAAAAAAAAAAAAAACCAGAATTGTAAAAGTCTAAACTGGTAACAATAAAACCCCAAAACAATAACAAGGGTTATATATAACAACTCAATAAAAGACTGGTACTAAAAACGATGCATCAAATGCTGAAAAAACAACAGTCTTAAAAGAGTCAAAAAATGTCGTCAATGGTAAAAGATAAAATCTCACACCTTGCTCCAAAAACCACAAATACGAATAAAACGGAGCACACGCTCAACAGCAACCACATCATATGCAAGTAACTCCTAGATAGAGGAGGGCAAACCTAGGCTATTTCTAAAAGCTGTCAGATGAAGACAATCAACTAAAATGTGACGCACTGTAAAGGGGTGGTCACAGTGCGGGCAAACTGGAGCGGGTTGACCATTAAAAAGGTGAGAGTGACTAAAACGGCAATGCCCAATTCTAAGACGAGCTAAAATTACTTCTTCGCGACGAACAGCGCGAGAAGAAGTCGACCAGTTAAAAGGGGCGGATTTACATTCACGGAGCTTATTATTTGGGAGTAATTCCCACTCCTCGCGCCAGCGCGAAAAAATGGCTCTACGTAATGAATGTATAAAATCCCCGAAATAAAAACGCTGCTCGTACTCAGCAGGGTCTAAAAGAGCGGATTTTGCTGCACCATCTGCGGCCTCATTACCTGGGAGTCCGACGTGTCCAGGCACCCATAGCAGTGTTACCCTGACGCCAGCGTCGTAAAGGGTTAAAACTGCATTCTGGACCATCTGCACAAGAGGGTGAGTGTTGTACAGACTTCTAAAACTTAAAATTGCACTCAAAGAGTCGGAACATATAACACTTTTCCCTAGCCCCTGATCATAAATGAATAAAACCGCCCGAAAGATAGCATAAAGCTCCGCCATAAAAATAGATGTTGCAACGTTAAGACCATACGTAAAACTTGCCCCATTAAAAACAAAAGCACATCCTACACGTGTGTCACATTTAGAGCCGTCAGTATAGATAAAATTCCAGCCATTAAAAGAGGATTTGATCTCACTAAAAGAACAACGAATAATATGTGCTGCGGTCGAAGATTTCGGACAGGACGTAAGCCCGAGATGAACGGGGGCCTCTGCTAAAATCCAGGGGGGAGAAGAAGTTTCCCCGGCTAAGAAAAAAGCAGGTAACTCAATGTCCAACGTCCGTAAAATCTCCCGAAAACGAAAGCCAGCGGGCTTTGGAGTAAAAGACCGAGCAGCATAAAAACGATCAAAAGACACATTAAAAAACGGCCAATTCGTGGGATGACGAGGTTGCGCAGCCTAGCGACAACCGTGCGCGGCCAGTAAAACATCCCTAGAATAAAACAACGGAGGTTCTCCAGACTCCGCACATAAACTCAGCACAGGACTGGTGGGGAATGCCCCAATGGCGACACGGATACCTCGGTGATGAATCGGGTTCAGGCGGCGCAGAACAGAAGGCCGCGCAGAGCCATAAACCACACAGCCATAATCCAGTTTCGATCGGGTAAGAGATCGGTAAAAACGTAAAAGTATAGTCCGGTCAGCTCCCCAAGATGTGCCACATAAAACACGTAAAATGCAAAGAGAACGTTCACACTTGCCTTTTAGTTGCGCTATATGCGATGACCAGCATAATTTCCTATCGAACACCAAGCCAAGGAACCTAACTTCGTCTGCGAAAGAAAGTGCGTCTGGGCCAAGATGGAGCGAAGGTGGAGGATACTCCTTGTGGCGCCAGAAGTTCATGCAGACGGTCTTCTCTGCGGAGAAACGGAACCCGTGAGAAACACTCCAAGCGTGAAGGCGGTCGAGACAGCATTGGAGGCGGCGTTCCGAGAGACAGGTTCTCCGAGAGGAAAGATAGATGGCAAAATCGTCCACAAATAACGACGATTGTATTCCTGGCGGTAAACACTCGGTGATAGAGTTAATCGCAATGGAAACAGCGTGCAACTAAGTACCGAGCCCTGAGGTACGCCGTTCTCTTGAATAAAATTAGATGATAAAACTGATCCCACGCGAACATTAAAAACCCGGTCCTTCATAAATTCCTGAATAAAAACAGACATACGCCCACGTATGTTCCAATCGTGAAGCGTTCGGAGGATACCGCCTCTTCAGCAAGTATCGTACGCTTTCTCCAAATCGAAAAACACAGCAACCGTTTGGCACTTCCGAATAAAACCGTCCATTATGTGGGTCGAAAGAGATACGAGATGGTCGACAGAGGAGCGGTGACGACGGAAACCGCACGGGCGTTCGTCAATAGATGTCTCGACTCCAAAAACCACACGAGCCGTCCGTTAATCATTCGTTCCAACACCTTGCAAACGCAGCTGGTGAGGGAAATCGGACGGTAACTGGAAGGAAGATGTGGGTCCTTTCCAGGCTTAGGTATGGGAATGACGGTGGCCAAGCGCAGGGAAATGTGCCGTTACACCAAATAAAATTAAAAGTTCGTAATAAAAATGCTTTGCCTTCTGCTGGTAAATGCTGCAACATGGCAACATGAATGTCATCTGGCCCCGGTGCGCAATGTCGAGAGGTAGAAAGGGCATGCTCCAGTTCCCTGGCGGTAAAAGGAACGTTGTAGCTCTCCTGATGGTCGGAGGCAAAAGAGAAACCTTTCCTCTCAACCTGCTCCCTTAATGCGCGAAATGTAGCCGGGTAATTGGCGGAGCTCGAAACAACAGCGAAGGTTCGCCCTAAAACATTGGCGACGTCAGTCGGAGTAGTGAGCACTCGATTTAAAATCCTAAGACCGGGTATAGGTGTAAACCTTGGTTTGCCAGCAACGCGGCGTAGCTGTTCCCAAACTACGGATGAAGGCGTTGTGCGGTTAAAAGAAGAGGTAAAAGAAATCCAAGAAGCCTTTTTGCTATCCTTAATGACTCGGCGGCATTTGGCGCGAAGTTGTTTGTAGCAAATCATATTTGCTGATGTAGGGTGGCGACGAAAAGCTCGGAGAGCACCTCGGCGTGCACGCAATGCATCCCGGCATTCATCAGTCCACCAGGGAACCGGCAAGCGTCTGGGGTGACAAGACGACCGGGGAATAGCCTTATCTGCGGCCGTCATGATGACCGTACGGAGGTGCTCGATCGCGATGTCGATAGATGGAAATTCACACCCTGAAAATTCGGCCAAAGATCGATAGAGAGTCCAATTCGCCTTATCAATGAGCCATTTTCGCGTGCGCTGTGAATGTGCGTTCGGAGAGAGTACATGGATCTGACACGGAAAGTGGTCACTGGAATATAAATCAGAGATGACGTTCCAGGTGAAATGTACAGCAAGTGAGGCAGAACAGATGGATAAGTCCAAGTGCGAAAAGCTATGAGTGCTGTCAGAGAGAAAAGTAGGTTGACCAGTGTTGAGGAGTATAAGATTGTGATTTAGCAAAAAGTCAGCTAAGAGGTTACCTCTTGCACACTCCGTGGTGGAACCCCATAGGGGATGGTGTGCATTGAAATCCCCCAAAAGAAGAACAGGGGGTGGTAGCTGAGACAGAAGATCGTCCAGGTCAACTGTGGTGATGGTGCCGGACGGAGGTAAATAAACATTGCAGACTGAAAAACTAAGGCCAGAAAAGTGAACTGTAGCTGCAGGAGTCTGGAGCGGTAATGAGGTGCTGTACACGTCGTTTCGAATTAAAAGTAAAACTCCGCCGTGAGCGGGAGTGCCATCTTCGGGAGGGAGATCAAATCTCACCGAAGAGTAACCGCGTAAATTAAAAGAATCACTTGGGCGAAGCTTGGTCTCTCGGAGACACACAAGCAAAGGGTCAGTAGAACGTAAAATTAATTCCAGGTCAGGTCTTCGACTACGGAGACCACGCACATTCCACGAAAGGATAGCCATTGTTAAAATTAGATAAAAGAAGCTAAAAATTTACCACCTTACTTTTTGGACGGTGCAGGGCGAAACAAAAGTCCTTTTTTCAATCGCGTGGGACTCGGTGGTTTTGAAGGTGCAGGCACATCCTGCTCCATCACATCCTCAGAGGAAGGGCTCTCCCGCTGAGAAGCATCCGCCGATTCCAACGCCTGGAATCGGTTGGATGTGGGTATAGGCGGCGACGGCGACCGCCTAGCGGGTTTGCTCCCATCATGGGAGCGTGACCTCCGAGGAGGAGAAGGGCTCTTTTTCTGCTCTACCTGAGTTGATGACTTTAAAAAATCCGTTCGTGTAAAACTCGTCCTGAACTTAATATCAGGGGCATTAAAAACAACCGCTTTGGGCTTCACGGTAGAGCGCTTTGGAGAACTAGGCGTAGGTTGGACCCGTGTAAACACAAGATCGCAGGTCTGCGTACTGCTATCGCACTTCTTGGGCGCAAAAGAAGCTGCTGCGCTGTAGGTGCCGGTCTTAGGCACGACAGGTTGGCGAGACTGGAATTGCTTCCGGGCTTCAGTAAAGGAGAGTTTTTCCTTTACCCGGATCTCCTGGATACAGCGCTCCTCTCGAAAACGAGGGCAATCGCGGGACGAGGCTGGATGTTCACCGCGGCAGTTGACGCAGACAGGAGCGGATGGGCATGCTCCCTCGTGACTTGCTTGACCGCAGGTTGCACAGATGAATACGGCAGTTTTACATGATATGCGAGTGTGTCCAAAACGCTGACACTGGAAACATCGCAACGGGCTAGGGATATACGGGCGCACTTCTATCACCTCGTAGCCCGCCTTTATCTTCTGCGGCAATTCGACCCTGTCGAATATGAGGAAAAGAGTCCGGGTCGGCTGTAATTCCCCCTCTTTCCTTGCCTGTACACGATATACTGAGGTGACCCCTTGGTCTTCCAGACAGCTCTGGATTTCCGGGTCGGACATTCCGTCTAGAACATTTGTGGTGACAACTCCTCGCGACGAATTCATGGTCTTATGTTTCTCGACACGGACGGGATATCCGTGGAGTAGCGTCGCCTTGAGCAGCGAGTTGCTTTGAGACAGGCCAAGTGTCTCCACCAAAAGTGATCCGTTGCGTAGACGGGTACAGGACTTAACGGGTCCAGCTATGGCATCAATGCCCTTCTGAATTTTAAATGGATTTACGGTCGTAAACGACTGATTCTCTTCAGTACGACTAATGACTAAGTAACGAGGGAAAGACTTCTCGATTACTTCTTTTGCATCAACTCTTTTACGTTTAAAATGTAAAGGATTATTTTCCAGTACCATAGCGATTTATTCCTCCACCATTGCAACCGTCTCCGATGGCGGGCTGCTTCCTGGGCGCCACCCCGGCTTAGGTTACTGGCTCTGGCCTGAACAAAGTAACCTCAGGGTCACACCTTCCTGTGGGCTGACGAAGGGACCCAATCGCCTGCAGGAAGTCTACAGCTCATGCAATGGCCCTTCCCCGGGCCTGGCCTTTACCAGGGGATACGCTCCCGTCCTACATGATAACCCAGTGCTGGGAGTTACGCTGTTACCCAGTCACTTTTTACCGTGTCAAACACGGGGGCACCCATCAGACAAAGAACAGGGAAGTAGGACAAATAAAACAATAAAAGAGGCGAAATAAAAAGGAGTCAAACGCGCTAAGCGCGGACCTGAGGGAGCAGCTCGGGTGCCTCGGGGTCGCTACGCCCCGTACCCAATAAATTGGGCCCCTGAGGGGCAGTGTGGAAGCCTTTCTTATAAATTTTTGTCTTTTAAATAAATTGATAATTTTTATTAATGTGTCTTTGTTGAAACCATTGGTTATTGCCATCTTAATTACTGCTGGTGTTCCATTTTGTATTGTTTCTGTGATGAGTGGGATATTAATTATTCTGTATGCCAAGCTATGAAACACTGCATATTTATGTGGATTATAACTACTATTTTTTATGTTATTTTTTGTATGTTTCTTTTCTATGAATTCCAAAGTTCAGTCTATCTCCATCCATTTCTTATGATTTTACATCTAGGAGTGGGAGTCAGCCATTTTCCTCTTCTATGGTAAAATGTGTAGATTTATATTGTAAATTAGGAAATTTCAGATCATCTATTGAATTTTTTTTGGTATTAATGCAAATATGTCATACATTACTATATCATATCTTGAAAATTAAAGGGAAAGCTTTGGTGATATGTATTTCAAAGGAGCTCATGAATAAATATTATAGAAATGGAGACTAAGGGTTTCCCATAGCTAGGCCCGAAACTTGTTGATAACATCTTTGGTTGAAACTGAAAATATTTTGTTGAATGCAAATATTAGTAAGTTTCAGTAAGGATTCCATTTCTTCTGTTTGTAAATGCAAGGAGGTTAACCATTTCTTTAACATTTGCACAAGAATGGTATGCTTGGTAATAAGGGTTTACATCAAACAAAACCATTCTATCTGCTGTTGCAATTCCGTTATTTTTAAGTTTTTTGACTAAATCAAATTAATTTTTTTTATGCTCAAGCTTTGAAATCTTTTAAAAGAGTTAAAAATGCCATTCAGTTTTCTTTGCTACCTGGTATGTGCATGATTTAAATATAAAAATCATAAGAAATGGAGATAGGCTGAACTTTGGAATTCATAGAAATGAAACACACAAAGAAAATTACATAAAAAATAATAGTTATAACCCCACTCAACATAAATATACAGTGATTCATAGCTTGGAACACACAATAACATCCCACTCACAGAAACAGATTACAAAATGGAATACCAATGGATAATTGAGATAGTAATAACCAACAGTCAACAAAGACACAGTAATAAAAATTATCAATATTTTAAAAGACAAAAATCTATAACAGAGGTTCCCACACTGATAAGGAAAGATACAATATCAAAAAGCTTTTTATCGCCTGTGGTGCCTCAGGAGTAAAAATGGGCATTAAAAAACAAAAGTTTCTTGTACCATCCAACTTACCACCACAAATTTAAGAGAATATTCAAAGGACAAGATATAACGTTAGGCCCAAAGAATTAATATAATATCAAAAATTTACTAGGTGGCACAGTAAAAGACATCATACCAACAGAACAGAAATAAGGAATTTATGAATCAAATGTGCAGATTGTGATCAGAGTTACATCTGAAAAACAAAGAGAAATTTGGAGAAAAAAATACTTTCAGAATATTTGTTTTAAACACGTTGATAAATCAACAGTAGGAGCTCACTTTTGGATGAAAAATCATAAAATTAAATCGGAGGCTAAGCTGCTGAAAGAACCTCACAACCAATAGAGCTGTCCATTTGGGAAAAGATTTTCATCTTAAAAAAATAAGAAAAAACATAATGAATTCTGATTTCCCACCCATGGACAAACTCAGAAAGTTCCTACTAGAAACATCATAGACTGCCACAAAAGCATCTTGGGATTCAGCCCCCAGTTCAAGTAGTCAGTCAACAGCTGATGATGAGAGGCAAGGGCTTTGAAAGCATGTCCAAAAGTTATGTAAGCAAGTGGATTTAGAGTGAACATGTTGAATACATTAGTAGGATATATTACCACTCCACTGTCTAGAACTTTGGAAGTACAATTTATTCACTTAATCCTAAACTTTCTTTTTAAGCAGAAATACTGGATGCTGAGTTGAAATGCAATATCTCTGCATGTGCATCTAAAACACCTTAGCCATTCTGTAACAATTAACACATGGATATGCATAAATGCCTTAAGCCTGTTATGTCCTGTGTGTTAAAATAAAGATAAATGTAATATTTGGAGTCATTTGGTTAGAAAATTTCCAATTTATAGAATATTAAATAAATTGTAGACAATAGAGTGGAAATATATTAGTGTAGGTTACACTAGGTTAAACAATTATTTAAATTTCTCAAAATGTACCTTGTGCATGGTTTTTTCAGATTTCACTTTTAATTTTTACCATTTTAGTTATATAAAGATTCATCAATAAATATTTGTATTAATTTTAAATTTTCATATTTTCATATACTAAATCTTGCAATGAATACTAAATACTAAAGATATTACATTGTAGCATATGTTTACAAATTTTGAAGGCAAAATAAAACTAATGCACAAAGAGAAAAGGAAAATTTAAAATTGATTTTGTTTAGAAACTAATACAATGAAGCAATTAATTTATTCTTAATTAGCTAGTGAGTCAATTTAACAATCTTATACTCCACTTACCACTGAATTATACAGAACATGTTCCACAGGCCTTCACCTGCATCATCAGTTATGAGCGCTAGATTTGTTGGTTGAATGGACTCGGTATAGCTCTTGTGAACATTTTATGAACTTTTGGATTAATTTGTCTTCTGTTGGGATCTAGAAATTCATAACCTTATCTTTAATTTTTTTTTTTTTTTTTTTTAAATTTGTTTCCATATTCCCAGTTCCAAGGGTCTATCTACAAATTTTAATAATTATACTTCCATTTCTATATCACTTTTATCTCTCCAAAAATTATGTGCAACTGCTGATTTATCTATCTGATTGTACCTGATGTTTCTTCAGTGTTCCTTTAGCTTAATTCCAATGTTTTGTCAATATATACTTTGTTGCATTCCAAACAGTTGATTTTATATATTCCTGGCTTTTTCTCATCAGGTATTCTATCATTATCACTGGAGGTGAACAGATTATTTAGGCTGAATAGTTTCATTCAGTACAAAGTAATCCCAAACTCTCGAAGTATATTCTGGAATTTTTAGCCACCCAAGGAAATAATTGAATTTCTTGTCAATGGTAGTTTCTTTTTTTGCTGGCAATGTTGTAACCTGTTTTAACCTCTTCTCTTGTTTGAATTTCTTGATTTTTTTGTCTACAATTTCTTGCCCATACCCATTGATTTTTGCCATTTGTATCATGTGAGAGTACTCTTTGCCGTGTTCAAATTCATTCATGGGTATGTTAATGAGTCTATATGCTAAGGTGTTCAGAACTGCATGTTTGCATGCTTTGGGATTGAAGCCAATGGCCTTTATATAATTTTCAGTCTGCATATCATTTCTGTATATTCCAAATTTCAAATTTTTGCCTGTTCTTATAATCTTTAAGTCAAGAAAAGGAATCATGTTGTCTTGTTTTGTTTCAGAAGTGAATTTAATTTCCCTTTATTGTAGGTTTAGCAATTTCAAAGCATCATCCAAGTGTTTTGTTTTAACCATTGCAAAGGTATCATCCACTTATCTGTGCCAGATTTAAAAATGTATGGAAATGATACTCTCTTCGCACTGCCACATGTGGCCAAGGATAAGGCACAGACTCATCAGTGGGAGGTCTGGGGTTCGAATCCTGCCAGGACCATCCTCCCTGACTGAGGTTTTTTCCAGGTTTTCCTCAGTCCTCATGAATGGCAAATGCTGGGGAGGTACCCTAAACTTAGGCCTGGAACATTTCCTTCCTTTAAAAAAAAAAATTCCCGAATTTTACATTTCATTCCATGTATAATCAGTGCCCACTGCCTGTGGTGCCTCAGTAGTAAAAATGAGCATTGACCATATTCAAAAAAAAATTCTCTTCATTGCTTAGTTTCAGAGACTGCAACCATTTCCAAAGGGATGTTGAGAGTTAGTATTTTGTTTGCTAAGAAAGAGTGAATTTACAAAGGACATTAGAAGATCATTCTTTTGGAGAACCAAATCTTTAATTTTCTCCACAAGTTCTTTGGAATTACTTACACTTAAGCTATCAAACCTAGGAAGGCCTGTGAAACATGTTCTGTACAATTTAATGGTAAGTAGAGCATAAGAGTATTAAATCGACTCACTATATAATTAGAATGGAAAAGAAGTTTAAATGTTAAAAACTGCAGTAACTCATTTGCTTTTGTTGCTAGTGCTCCATACTCAGTGCAAAAATTTTCTGGGTGGTTTTAAAAGTTTCTTGACATATTGAATTTTTCTAATAACTAATATACAAAAATAAACACAATACAAAACACAAATATTAAAGAGGCCTAAAGAGAATCAGATATATATGCTAAAAGTGACATTATAGTTTCAATACTGATTCTGCTTACACAGCAATACAACATTAAAACATGTCAGAACATGAATAAATCTGCATAGTATTGGCATGTTTTTGTTAATTATTTTCTAATTAACAAATACCATGCAAGTAAAATAAAATGTAATATAACTTACAATATTTCTTGTACAAAAAAGGAAAAGAAAAGATAATAACACAATCTCCTATAATTCATGAAATGCATACCAAGTAAAATAGTAAATATAAAGTTCAGCTATCCCATGATAGGTGATAACACTAAAATATGAAAAAATGAAATGACTGTCACAAAAATCTATGCCTGATGAAAAGTGTTATTTACATATTTGAATTCAGGACAAAAAAAAACCTGCACTAGTGTCACTATTCAGTCTTTTTGTGCAAAAAAATAATATTCATAACTGTAATCACCACAAATCACAATACTAATTATTAGACTTAAATAATTGTGTTTGTTACTCACCAACAACCCACCAAAATAAAATTTCCATGTCAGTCTGTTCTGCCACTTCAATGTTTAGAGGCTTAGTTGCTTTCTGTAAAGAAATAATGAATGATTGATAATTTGTTACCCTGAATAAATTTACAATTTTTCTCCTGCTGAACAGATCTCTACAAAATTGGCACTAATTATTAATTATAATGGATTTAAAATACACTTCCGGCCAATAAAATTGCAACATCCAGAAAAATGCATTGACTGACTCAATATTTGCATAATGCCTAGAATGGCAGTTGCACAGTACAGGTGAGCATCTCAAGTGCCATTCATGTCTCCAGAAAATAGAATAAAAGGGAAGGAGACAGTAGCACCTTTACCTACAGGAAGTGTTTTTGCTTCCTGTGTTTGTGCTTAGAAAGAATAAATGCGCCTTGTCAAACAGAATAACAGCAATACCAGCAGGCTTCTGAAATAAATTGCAGGAGAATTGTGACAAACTGTGAGTGTGGAATATCCTTCGGAAAAATTGATGTCCATGTTAGATGTAATTAATACCTTTGAAGGAATCCACACAGTAAAACGAAAATATAACTTCTTTGTTTATTAAAAAGTTAAAATAATCAACACTCATGAACGTTTCACTCCTTTAATTAGAGTTGACAATGTGAACGATATGTTCACGAAACATGTCCTGTTATTTTAATAATTAAAGGAGTGAAACGCTCATGAGTGTTAATTATTTTAACTTTTTAATAAACAAAGAAGTTAGATGTAATTGTTTACAGTAAAAAAATATGGTATCAGTGGGTTATGGAAGAGTGAACATGTAGATGTGAAGGATTTCAATGGCCCTGTTGAACAATTTAAAGAGAACACATGACATTTTATGCACATGGCTATTATAAACTGCACAACCTTGTCATGAATTTGGGTGTGTCACACAGCAATCAGTCTCAGCACACACGGTTTGACATTGTTTTCAGCATAGGGGATTCTGCTAAGGTGTACATTAATTTGCCTACTATGACTGCACACCATTGGCATATGCAGCTGTAACAGTGGAGAGAATGTCACATATTCAATTCAATTTATTACATTATCTGTGGAGGTTACAGGCACCTGTTGGATATTGTCAATTTCTACAGTTGGAATCTGTACATAGTTACATATTTACAAACTTCTCTTGCAGAGTTTTAACTATAAATTATTACAAAAATATAGACTTTTTTGTATCAGATAACATTTCAATTTGTATTTGAATTGCTTATCCTCTTGCAATTGTTTAATATAATTTGGTAATATGTTACATTGAAGTCTTAATATATTTGAATCTTCATCAATTATTTTCATGTTTGTTTTTGGCCTATAATAGTCATTATTTTCTTTTTTTTTTTTTTTTGGTGTTATGTCCATGGATATTGTTGTTTTTTAAAGGATATTTATGAACAGCAAATAGTATTGCTTTATATACATATAATGAATTAAAAATATGCTATTTTCAATAAATCTATCTACAAAGGGCTCTACAGGCTTTTATGTTCTAGATGCTGAATAATTTCATTATAAATCATTTTCAATAACTGCTCATTACTCGTGGGTTTGAAATATCTCATTATATAAATTGCTTGACTAATTTTATTACATGGAATATATATTCGATGTGATCTGACCAAGACAATGTGTTATTTAATATATTTCTAAGAATTTATGTCTGTTTAAATTTGATATGGAGTGGGTATTTATGAGTGATTAATATCTCATGAATTCTGCTTGATGAGCAAATATACAAGAGTTTTGGTTTGTCTATATTGCATTTGAGGCTATTTGCACTGAAAAAGTTTAGTCAGTTGATTGTTTCCTTACTCAAATTTTGCTTTAATATTTCATTGTTTTTTCTACTGCATATTGCTGTGATGTTATCTGCATAGGTTATTATTGTATTATTTGCCATGATGGAATGTCATTTATATACATGATAAATAACAATAAACTTAGAACAACTCCTTGTAGGACTCCATACTTAATAGTTTTATAGTATATAGTTTGACTTGTAAAGTGATAAATTGTTTTCTTTTTGAGTGTAAATTTTCATAAATGGTTTTCTATTTTTAAATAAGAAGAGATTAGATTTTAACTACCCATCCTAATTCATAATGCTTCAGCTTGTGGGTCAACAGGCTGTGATTTAAACATTTGAATGCTTTAGAAAAGTTGAAAAAGAGTATACAACTTTTTTAATTTGTTTCCATATTTAATAGAGCTTCATGAATAAATTCTGATATTGCTGTTGTTGTAAAGAAGCTTTTTGAAAGCCATGTTGTTTATCAATTAATAATGTTGTTCAGTGAAGAAATTTAGAAGTCTAGCTGCTATTAATTTTTAAAAAAATTTTGGTATGTTTGAAAGTTTTTTTGGTCTACAGCTATTTACTTAATTTGGGTCTCCTGTTTTATTTATTGGTTGAATTCGACTTTATCTTAGGCAAGTAGGGTATTCACCTCTTTCAATGAATAGAATGATTGAATAAATGAGTTAATGGTTTAGAAATTATATTTTTATTACATTTTAATATTGTAAGGCTTATCTCATCCGAATCATTATTAGACCTCCACAGATGGCTGAGGTTGTTAAGGCACGGACTTGTGAGTGGGAGGTCTGCGGTTTGAATCCCACCAGAACCATCCTCTTTGACCGGGCTTTTTTTCCAGGTTTTCCTCAGTCCTCACAAATGGAAATGCTGGGGAGGTACCCTAAACTTAGGCCTGGAACGTTTCCTTCTTAAAAAAACATCCTTTTCCAATTTATTATTTCATCTCATATATCATCAGTGTTTACCGCCTGTGGTGCCTCAGTATAAAAACAGGCAATAAACACTACTCAAAAAAAAAAAATTATGTGATTTGGTAATTTAGTTACTGTGGTAGTCACTTTTGTTCCAGTGTAGGTGTCAAGAATGTTGAAGAGTATAAATGTGAGGCTATATTGTAATCTTGATCTTCAAACTTTGAAGATATTTCTTTGGCTATATTAATAAATAAATTGTTGAAATACATATTTTTGGTGGGTCTTAAATGTTTTCACAATTTACCTTCTATGTTTTTGTATGTATGTGAATTTTTATTCTAATTTCATTTATACATCCCCGCAGATTTTTATTTACATTATAAGATTTGTTACTTTTTTCTTTTTAATTGTTTGCCTTTTTATCATTTAAAATGTTTATGTAATATTTTCTCAAAGTTGTACATTTTTCCTTATAATATTTACTTTCTGTGGATTTCTGGATTTCAAGCAAGTATTGAATTTTTTTCTCAATTTTATCAATTCTGGAATATGCTTTATTGTGGATTTACTTCTGGGATTTAGGTTTATCTCTTTTGTTATTATTGGACAGAACATACCCTTTGGGTATTAAATGTTTTATAGAATTCTTCATTTTCCATTTAAATCCTTCCAATTAAAAATGTTGTCTCATGTTAATGTTATCAAATTTACTTTTTGGGAAGTTAGATTCATTAAATTTATTTGCCTATACTTTTTTGTTTCACCTTCTGTTTTTTATAATTAATTTTAGAAACACCAACATATTGTGCAAAGTGCTCTGAGAGTAAAGAATTTATATTTAGACATGTTTTACTTTTGTACATTTGTAATAATATGATCTATAATTCACTTAGATTTATTAGTAAATCTTGTTGGGACATGGATTAGCTACTTTTATTATTTTAATGACATATACCAAGTTTTGTTGAAAAAAACAAAAACTGCAGTTAAATGTTAAGTTCAGGTTAACCCCCACTCTTCAAATTTTGGTTTTCAAGTATACCCCACTCCTAATGGTCCAATTTTCCCAATTTTCAGAAACTATTTTTCTTGTTATATTTAAATGGTATATACCAAGTTTCATAGTAAAAAACAAATATTGGTGCCGCTACCGCTATTTTCAAATTTTGGGTTTCAGATAAACACCAACTCATATTAGTCTGATTTTACTGATTTTAAGAAATTATTTTCCATGTTTTATTTCAATGGCATATGCTGAATTTCAATTAGACAAAACAAAAGTTCTGGCGCCAGACTGATTTTTAAATTTTTATTTAGGTTAACCTCCAACCACCAATGGTCCAATTTTATTGGGTAATGAACTCAATGAATTGTTTGTTATTTGATCATTAAATGCTATGTTTTGTTGTGAAAAAACAAAAATTTCAGCCTCTAGAGTGTTAATAGGCATATACAAAGTTTTTTCATAGTCATTTTTGGTGCCTAGTAAGTAGGATTTATGGAATTTTTAAGAAGTATTTAAAAAATCTTTTCATGGGTACAATTGCAATAGATACATTCCTTCGGAATTTGCTAAAAATATAAATTTGTTAATTCCCCTAAAAGAAATCTATTCTTCAAGGAGTTACAAGCAAATGATGCAGTTTATTTAAGGCCAATCTGTCCAAATAGATGAGCAATTTGCTTCTCAACATTGTCATTATTTCATTCCAATTATCAGCAATTGATCCCATTTTTTGAAGAACTGTCAGTAGGAAACTAATCAGATGTAGGTGCTAAAGTAAATAAGTTTTTTCTTCAAATGCATCCCTTTCATTTCTACTTCTACATGTGTATAATATGAAAGATATTTTTTCACAAGAATGCAGTTCACACTGTGCTACAAAAGAAAACATGATACAAGTTCTGTTGTTCAACATCTTGCACATACCCTCCCACATATAAGATTCACTTAAGACACATTTTGGGAAGATTTCACACAATGGTTGAACAATTCATTGCATCACCCTTTGCTCTTTAATGTTTTTATTAGAATCTTAGAATTTTTTATTGTTTTTATTTCCCCTATGTTATTCCATAAATGTGTTAGGAGATTGTCATGCATTTTATTTTTATTTAAGACACATGTTTAAACTAAATACTCACAGAAAAAGTAAAGTTTGATTGTGAATAAATTTGCTTATTTCTTTTTTTAAAATATTCATTACACAATGCAGTTAAAACAGTTTTTTTTTTTTTTTTTGAGTAGTGTTTAACGCCCGTTTTTACTACTGAGGCACCACAGGCGGTGGACACTGGTGATACATGAGATGAAATGATAAATTGGGAAAGGATAATTTTTTTTTTTTTTTTTTTTTTTTTTTTAAGGAAGGAAGCGTTCCTGGCCTAAGTTTAGGTACCTCCCCGGCATTTGCCAGTTATGAAGACTGAGGAAAACCTGGAAAAAACCCCAGTCAGGGAGGACGGTCCTGGCGGGATTCGAACCGCAGACCTCCCGCTCACGAGTCCGTGCCTTAACGACCTCGGCCACCCGTGGCGGTCTAGTTAAAACAGTCATTAGTTAAACTTTGCATATTAATAAATATAAATTTCAACTTTTGGAAAATTCGGCTTCATAATTGACTGCATTATTTTCATAAGTCTTTGTTGGTTCACCACGTGCTTAGTCACTGCCTGGCATCATTTGGGCTTTGAGAAAATCAAACACTTAAACTATTCCCGAGTCAGTTCATCAGACCACATGCACACAATTTTCTCCTTAGTTTACTTTTGTTTGGCTTTGGCTTGTTTCTTGCAACCCATAACCTTCCAGCTGTTCTCAATCAGATTCAGGTTCAGGCTTTTTCCAGTCTAGCTCCTTCTGCTGTACTACATATGGAATGCTTTCACCTGAAATGTTTCATTGAGTGATAATTGCATCAACACTACCTATATTCTAATTTAATACAAATATTAATCAAAATAATTACGTTCAAAGCCCTGTAAAGGGGGTAGTCATCTTAATAACTGCAGCTTGAAGGATAGTCAAAATGATCTCATAGTGTGAGCATCAATTTGTTTCCAAGGATGCCTAAGTAGATGTCTGCATTAACAGTGCCACTTATAAAGTCCATATACCTATGCCATGGCCAGAAATGCACCACAGGATCATCTAACCTTAAGGATGCTTCATGTTTGTGTTATGCATAAAGGCAACAGTTCTTCACCACTTTTGCGACGCAAGTGCACTTTCCCATTGGAGCCATGCGGGTTAAGTTTAGAATCATCTGAAAAAAATCACCATGTTCCACATCTCTACTGTCCATGCTGCATGTTCTTTTACCAATTGTAGTTGGTTTTATCTAATTGTTTTAGTCAGCAAAGGTTTCTTTATGGATCGATGGGCAGGAGCCCTGCTTCCAGGAGTCCACTGCTGGTAATTGTGCTGGTCACTGAGATGTCATACATGTCTTTCCACTCTCACTTCAGTTCTAAGAATGATGATAGCCAATAATCACCAAGACAAATTCTTTTCAGTATCCTGTCCTGTTTTGGAGTAGATACCCTTTTCCTGCCTGTTTCTTTTACCCTGTCAACATTCCCCTTGTTTCCTGTATTTCTTTAGTACTCTTGAAATGGTAGGCTGATTAAAATTTGTTTTAGAGGCTATGTCTTTACTGTCTAGACCAATGGAGGAATAAGCAAGAATAGGACTTTTCTTCCTCAGCATTAATTCCACTCCTTTGCCCATCTTGTCACTGGAATATCTTCAAGGGGACAGGGTTGTCTTAATGCAATCACCATTTTAAACTGCTATCAAAACATAACCAGCATTTTGTATCTCATCATATAAGTATAACTGACCAGTTCATTAGAAGAAATTAGTTGAGACAGCTGGCTTTCATCTGGCTTTTGCTATAATAGTTAATTCGTAATTTCTTTGTTTTTTAAAATGTTTTTATTATTTGTATACTTTTATTTATAGTTATTTTTTACATTTTAAGCTGTTGTTATTGATTTGCTCATGTTTAGTTAATAGATTTTTTTAAACAAAATCTAATAAAAAAGTTACTGAACAAATACATAGATTTCATTTCAATTTACTACATATTACATAAATGACACTTTATTTTAATTTGTTTGCTGTTAATAAATACCATTAATAAAGATATAATGTTTAGTTATATTTGGGTCAACATTTGCCAAAATTATGTTTGGGTTGATGTCGTTTGGGGCTGTGATGGTGATCGCAAGTAAAGGCAAAGGATTCACAGCCATGCTAGAAAAACACTGAAAGATCTTTTTGCTGAAATTAAAACTGTAAACATTCTATTGTCTAATTCATTAGCAGTACCTTTGCTATAAATTGCTGAAAATGGATGGTGTGCTGAAGATAATGTGCAGAACTGTAAACCTTATACTGTACAAAGAGCTATACCATCCCAGAGCTTTGTTCTTCAGGAACCGGATAGCAAATTTCAAGGGTTAGACTTACATGGAGGTTCTCTGGCTATCTTAACAAAATATACTAAAAAGGGTTTATTTTACTCTGCTTTCCTTAGAAATGAAAGGTGAGATATATCACTTCTAAAGGATCCATTATGGGTACAATACCTGGTCTTTAAAAGTAGCTATAATGGGCCATATAAATGATCTAAGCATCAAACTACAGGGAATACATTGAAATTCATATGCCATATCTGGCTAGTTTTCCAAAAAAGTTTATTATATGGATACATCATTTAAAAGAGTGTAATTCAGTTTCCTTTCCTATTTCTAAACAATTAAAATATTAATCAAAATAACAGATTTTGAAAATGTTGTGTGACAATAGAACAGATAAAAATGAACGGAGTGTTGAAGATCCCAAAGTGTACCAACTCCTTTCACATGTCCCTTTTCTATAATTAGACCTGTAATCTTCAGGACCAATAGAGTGGAATACTATGGCTACAGCTGAGTACGTAGAGTAAACAGTATGATTTTGGCTGTCTGTCACCATGACATACAGAATTGTAACCACCAGTCAGTATAAACAGTGTTTCTGTAGTATAACAACAGTGATGGTAAAAGGGTCTTGAGTGCATAATTTTGCTGCAGAATTTGGTGAGTTTTGAGATGAATGATGGGAACATTACATGTAATATAAAAATACAAGATGACAATATTATATATAGATACACAGTAGCACAGGAAAGCATACACAAAATCTGAAAATGGTATCCAAGAATAAAACATAAGATATACCAACCAGTAATTCCCTTTTGAACAAGCAATCAATTTTTTTTCCTGCATATGTGTGAGATGATGGTAGCTGCTAACACACTATTATCTAAAATAAATAACTTCTACTTTAAAGATTTTATGAAAAAATATACAAATAAAAAAATAAAAAACATAATGTCACATAACATTGCAGCAAAACTATTTAAAAATATGTTATAAAAACATTTATTCTTTTGTGTCAGATACAGCTCTGTATATGGTGAAAGCTGTCAATATACTCAAAACATGTTATGCCCGAATAATATATCTAAGATGTGTCACTCGTGTATTCCAAAGGATAAATGGGATGATAAGAACCTGTTTCAATAATGTGAATAGATTTATATCAAATTGCAAAAATGTTTTCCTAAAGCTCATTCAAGATTGTTAAAATTCAAAGAAATTGTTCAAGTTTTGGTTCGTTTAAAACTTCTCTAACGAGATTAACTAGACACTGCAGTATATTTTACAACACATTGCAATATAATTTTGAAATAAATTAACAACAGTGCATGCTCTGCAACTAAGATTGTAAAAATGCTCAAAACAGAAAAATTGTATGATGATTTACTTCATACAAAATAACTCTGCACATGATTCTAATACATAAAATATTTAGAAACAGCAAAATTTTCAGATGGCTGATGCCCTGAAACTAGTGGATGAAATGGCACAAGTAATTAATTGGACACTAGTAGCACCTGTTACCAACCATGTAAAACCAAAATTTAATGTGATTCTGAGGGGGGAAAAATAGTCGTTATTCAAGAATATGTAAAATAAGGTATGTGATACTAAGTAGTAAAATAAAATAAACCTCACTGGCATTTATCTACAACAGAATAATGCTGTACCTTATTTTCATTTTACTTCTATCACTTCTTACAATGTGGAGCAGAATTTTGTGATAATTAGAGAAGATTCACATTTGAGGCACATTGTTACATGGATTACAGGAGGTATACCTAACTGACAAATAATTTTGTGACAATTATTCAGCACAATGGAAAATAAGTGTTTCTGTGAATAACAGATTAAGAAAATTCTTTAAAATACACTTAGACCAAGTCAGCCATTTATATACCATACTGTGGTCAACTGGTGCAATCAATCCCTATGATTACAAACCTATTTATAATGTATAGAGTGCTCCTATTTCCATACAAGTTAAATTGACTGATCATCAGAGTGATTCAATTTTAAAAGCAAAATGACGAAAATTTGGAAGTCCAGAAATTGTTTTCATATTTAATGCAAAATTATCCAAAAATGAGAAACTTTCTACCAAAATATTTGTTACTTTGGGAGCAAATATTTATGCAAACAGCTGTTTTTGTGCATGAAAGTTGACAAAACAGCTCACAGACCAAAAAAACAGATGCCAAACTTTCTCTTATAATGAAGATTTTGTCTTTTCAATCCTTTATTTCAAATCTTGCAAAACTGGTTATAAACAAGCAGCATCAACTGTCTGGGGGGGGGGGAAGAAAAAAAAAAGAAAGAAGAAAAACGCAAGAATGCAAGAAAGAAAAGAAGAAAAAAAATAAAAATAAAAAGATCTACTGTTCATTGAAATACTATTTTTTTTTTTTCCATTTTGTTGTTGTTCCATATTGATTTTTTTTTTTTTTACTGAATGAACTTTATTTTCATATATTGTAATTTTTATTACTATTTTATTTTAATTAAAAAACGTGTATGCATCCTTAGCATTTAGTATGAATAGGTAGCAAACAACTTGGCAGTTAAAAACTTTGCAGGCTTAGTAATGGCAAACTCTACAAAAACCTCCATGGGTGGCCTAGGTTGTTAAGGCGTGGACTCGTGAGCGGGAGGTCTGAGGTTCCAGGATTGTCCTCCCTGATCAAGATTTTTCCAAATTTTCTTCAGTCCTCATAACTGGCAAATGCCGGGGAGGCACCCTAAACTTAGGCCTAGAATGTTTCTTTCCTTAAAAAAAAAAATCCTTTCCCAATATATCATTTCATTTCATGTATCACCAGTGTTCACCGCCTATGGTGGCTCAGTAGTACAAATGGGCATTAAACATCATTCAAAAAAAAAAAAAAAAAGCCCTACAAATGTGTGCAATTCACAAGAGGTACAGCGATACAGGTAAATGACCTGCAATCTAAATAAGTTTGATAAACCTGCTATAAATGTTACAGATTACACAACTATAGCAAAGGAGCATTGGAGGACGACATTTCAAATATTAAATGTCAGTGGACATGTGAAAGTACAAGAAAACTGATCAGTTACTATCTCCTCTCTATGGAAGTTAGTTGGATCCTCAAATTGGATCTTTAAGAGGGTGTGTATAAACTCATTGAATTTACAATACATAAAAAATCTACAATTTCTTAAAAGATATCTCTGATTATAATTCACTATTCTTTACCCCTTCCATTTTCAAGACCTTCCAGTTCATATCTGGATAAAAAAAAAGTAGAGATTTTCAATTCAGATGAAACTGGAACTTTACGAATAAGTGAAATGATTACAATTATCATCTTTCTTTATGCTTTTAGTATTACTGCAACAACAGAACTTTGAAAAGGCTAACTGGGACTAAGCACATTTTGAATCTTCATACATTGAAAATGTGCCTACTAAAACATAGAATTTTTCAAAACATAGATTACAGCATAAAACCAGGGCAAAAATAGCATTATATTGATATAATATAAATATCAAACAGAAAATTAGAAATTTAAAATCAATGATTTAATACTTACCACATCTTTTCCCGACACAATGGTGCAAATAACTATACCAGCAGTTATCATAAACACGGAGAGATATTTTGAGAGAGTATACTGCTTCCGTAATATCAGGATACCCATTATCATGTTGGCAATAAGGGATCCCTAAAACAAATAATAATATTGAAAAAGCACCAACTACTTATCATGGGTGTTAACAACTGTTGATGCCAAATGCAATTATTTTGCCAGTGATTTGTGCAACTATTTAAAAGAAAAACTTTTCATGATAGTTGAAAGCACTTGCAAAATACCAAAAATACCTTCATTTAATTACAACAGACACATGCTTAAGAAACAAGTGTTTTTAGTGTAAATAGTAAAGTTCTTTTCACTTATTTTTCAGAACAACTAACATTTTCCTTCACTATTTCTGCTTTACAGAAAGAATGTTACTTTACATAACATTCTAACATTAAATAAAAAAAAAGTATTTATTTTGCCATTAAATAAATTATGCAATAGACTTCTTAAGTACAGTATGTTCAAAAGAGAACGTTACTATTTATATATATATATATATACTATTAATAGAGCAATAAAAACTTCTAAAAAGCATAAAAAATCATAAAAAACCACTCAGAGTGCAATATAAAAAGGTTCACATAAAATTTCACACTAAAAACCGTAAAATTGAACACTAAAACCACACGATATTTCGAGCTTGGCTCGAGTGTTTTTTTATGAGTTTATATATATATATGTCACAAATACAATTATATAAAAGCTGCTGGTGAAAACCACATAGAGTAAATACTATATGCACAGTATTATAATTATGTATACGCTTATTTAGTAATTTTTAAATCTTTAACAATTAAACAATTTCCCTAGTTTATATTCTCTAATGATTCTAATGGCTTTTCCCCTCCTTAAGAAAGCTGGTTTAGCAGTGGAAAATTACTCCAGAGTTCAGTAAATATTAAGTAGAAATTAAAGAAAGCTTAATAAAGTTATTAAAATACTATGACTTATGCAAGCTTTTAAGTGTTAAAAATAAGTAATTATAGAAAAAATTAACACAGAATATATACTGTATTACTTGCATGCTATACTACCTTGACTTTTCAGAACGAAGGGGAAAAAAATTTTTAAAAAGTCTGTTTAGACCCCCCAAAAAACCTGAAAAATTCCTAAATAATATATAATTACTCAATGTAATTATTATTAGATTGGTAGAGCGGAAGAGAAGACCTAAAAGCCTTAGCTGTGCCAGAATAAACAAACAAACAAATAAATTAATTAATTAATGGGTTTTCTCTAAAGTTCAATTTTCAACAATGCAAAATAAGAATTATATTATGTAATGGCTATTCTTTGATAGCATGCTACTAGTAAGAATAATATTATGTAGTATAAGGTTTCAGGCTTTCTCAGCATTTAGAATTAGCAATTAAAATTTCTTGAGAAATCAGTTGATTAAAAACATTTGGCATGTTCCAAGCTTTTAATGGACTGGAGGTCTACCATCTTCTTCAGGGAAAAAACTGAAGTATGCCGTAAAGAGATTATTGAAATCCAGTGGAGAGTCAAAACTTCAATCGTGACTAGGCTTCTGCTTAGTACACCTTGGAAGCCAGCACAGTGACTAGTATTAACAGATGGAACAGCAGAAAGCTCACAGAGCTTGATTATCCTTCTCCACTAGCTATACAGACAGGCAGTTTTGCAGCATATGGCATTATTCAGTTGTTTTTTTTTTCTTCTGAAGAATATGGCAAAGCTCCAGTCCATCAAAAACTTGGAATATGACATGTTTTCACTCAGCTGATTTCTCAAGAAATTTTAATTGCTGACATTATGTAGAGTGATGACAATTTTGATAAAGCAATTAGTAACTATAAGATGACTGAAAGCAGCATTTAGGCAAATTAATTATATTTTATTGGTATAATTATTATGGATTTGCTGCATCTGAATATTTCCATTTTAAATGTTTTTAGTCCATGTTTTGCAACTCATTAGGCACTGGGTAACACTACAGTTTTGTTTAATAAGTACACTACTCTACATATAAATGCTATGCAAAATAAATGAATTAAAAAAGTAATGTAAACTACTAGCAAAAGTAGGTTCTCACTGTTTCCACTTCATCTAGATGATGTTAACATGTAATGTCAATAAAACTTTGTGCTATGAATTTCAGTACACTATTATGATTGATAGTAACATTTGCACTTAGCAGTTTTAATATTGACAGATACTCTAAATCAATGATTCTGAATGTTTTTAAGTCTGCGACCAACTTTAAGGGATTAATAAACACACGATTCATAAATTAAATTAGTACACTCTAAACACAAAATGTAAAAATTACTCCAATTAAACAATGATAAAAAATACTCTAAATAAACAATGGTAAAATTTTATTACAAATTGTGGGGTTCCTTGCTCCATTCAGAGATTTTACAACCTGCCAAAAGCCCCTTCCCCCAGGACCCACGAGAAAATGCTGCTATAGATCAACTTATGATTGACATACTGGCATGATCATTTTCAATATTGGTATGACATTTCTTAACTATACATCACATGCAATGTAAGTAAATATGGGTAATTCACTTTCAACTAATTTGATCACTTGCAGTACAGTGCAGTAAGTTAAGAAGATTTTTAATCTTTTGCATCAAAGATAAATAGTTAAAAAATTAAACCAAGGTGTAACCTGTACCATGAATCTTTGTTTATTTTGCCTACAAACAAACAAAATGTGACCAGTATCTATAGAACTATAACACAAGATTTCCTGCGAACCTCTTATAAGCCCCAATTTATGAAACCAATACAAACGTTAATTGGAACTTATGTGAAGTGAATCATATAATTAAAATCATTGTATCACTGAGTCAAACTAAACACTCTTATTGCTTCACTTACTTGTCTATAAATGTAGAACTGGTTTCACAAGTCTTTGTCTGCATTGTCAGCTAGAATGTCAACTACTAGATACTTTGTTAGGCTGTGGGAATGCATTCTGCTCTGGTGGAGTTGTGATGAACTTAAAGTTTATGTTTTCATCATCCAAATTGTTGAAATTCATTAAACTGTCTTTGTATTTGTATATATAGATTTTTTTTTTTCCATGTTGCTAATTCCGTACTGATTTTAATAATTTTGCTTTATTCAATATGTCGTGGTTTTCTGTACAGAAATGAAATGTTACTGCTGATTTCTCCATTTGCTTGTATTTGATGTTCCTGAAATATTGTTTTAACCATGTGCCTATATTTCTCTTTGTTTTTCTAATGTAGATTTTCTCTCATTCTGCACAAATTATTTTTTATTTTGTAAATAACTACTTTTTCCTCCTGTGGAATACTGTCGTTAACATTGTCTATCAAGAGATTTTTGACATATAAATCTATTTACATGGCTAACCTGATATTAAAACCTTCAAGAATATTCTGAAACTTTTTCATAGTCCATGTGTTGTATGTGAATTTTTTTTAAAAATTAGCTTATCTTTTCTTGCTAAAAGTGTTGTGATTTCTTTAATAAGTTTTGCCTCTTGAATTTTTGCACTTTTTTGTGTATTAGTTCTTTCTGAAATCATTTTTAACAGCTGCACCTTCTATTGTTTGTATTCTTTGAATACAATATGCATTCCCATACATATTTAAAATATTGTACAGATATGTTGAAGATATATTTGCCATAGTTAACAAAAAACTCATTGATGATGCCATAAAATTCCTGAATATACAAGATAGAAACATATTATTTACATACAAAACTGAAACAGATAACATGTAACTATTCTTGGACATCAAAATTATGAAGCACCAAGGAAACCTGGAATTTGGAAAATATAGAAGGAGTAAACATGCAGATAATCATATCAAAGCTTACAGTTTTAACCCCACAATGCACAAACATGCAGTTATCAATAGTTTAACACACCAGCTAGTTAACCTAAAAATCAGCACAGAAGAATACTCAAAGAATACAAACAAATAGAAAGCACAGTTGTTAAAAGTGGTTTTCAGAAAAAAGTAGTACACAAAAAGGACTAAAAAATTCAAGAGGAAAAAACTTATTAAAGATACCACAACACTTTCAGCAAGAAAAAATAAGCTAATTTTTAAAAAATTCATGTATCTCCATGGGCTATGAAAAATTTTTAGAATATTCTTAAATATTTTAAAATTAGTTTAGCTCCTATGAACAGATTTATATGTGAAAAATATCCTGATGGACCATGTTAATGACAGTATTCCACGGGAGAAAAAAGCAGATATTTACAAAATAATTTGTGCCAAATGCGAGAAAAGTTACATTAGAAAAACAAAGAGAAACATAGGCACATGATTAAAGGAACATTTCAGGAACATAAAATACAAGCAAATGAAGAAATCAGCAGTAGCATTTCATTTTTGTACAGAAAACCACGACATATTGAATAAAGTAAAAAATTATTAAAATCAGTAAGGAATTAGCAACATGGGAAAAAAATCTATATATACAAATACAAGACAGTTTAATGAACTTCTGCACTTTGGGGGATGAAAACAAACTTTAAGTTCATCACACCTCCACCAGAGCAGAATACGCATTCCTCACAGCATAACGAAGTATCCAGTAGTCCACGTTTTAGCTGATGATGAGGACAAGGTTTCGTGAAACCGGTTCTACATTTATAGACAAGTTAGTGGAGCAATAAGAGGGTTTAGTTTGACTCAATCATATAATAATTTCCACTTTATGAAACCACCTTCATATATATAACTATCCGATAAGTTAACACCCTAAAACTGATACATATACTTGCTTAAACTGTGTCCTCACTCTGCTATGTAATCAGAGTTTACCAGTGGAATACAAGTTGACCTTCAGTGGGTACATAATCCTTAATAAGACTGTAATTTCCACTGATGCATATAATTAAGCTGCTCAGTCATGATTATCATGGCAACAGTTTCAGTTGCATTTCTGTTGAAAATGCATTTTAATTTTTCGACTATGTAATTGTATATTATGGAGTATGACATGAATGATATTTATACTAGAACAAACAATATTTATTTATGATTGTTATGTCCAAAATAAGTCATACAAGTATTCCAGAAGAGAATTTTGTGTTAAATTCCCAGGAAAAACATCTAAATCGTGAAGTACAACTTTCATACTCCTGAACAAAGCTGAAAACAAGGCCTTTTTACTAACAAGAAGCAGAGACCAAAAACATAAACAAAAAAACAAAAACTGGGTTTTAACAGAGGACATGGTTGATGAAATAGGCTATGAATTAGAAACATCTCCAAAGTTTTGCATGATTAGCCTTGCAAGTTGGTGTATTTGTTGGCAGTAAGTATAAAGCCACTCAGCTGCTGAATCTTTATCTATATAAAATTACTTGCATACCTGAAATAAAACCCTGGAGGTGCTGGAACAAAATATTTGGAAGGTGGTTTACAACATTTGAGATGATGCATTGCAATGTCTCATAATCTTTTCAAAAGGATTCAGACATGTCTCACAGTAAAGGGCAGGCACTTCAAGCACCTATTACAATTGTGAGAACAATATTTTTATTATTCACTACTAATAAATAGTGAAAGAAGCAAAAAACTACATGTTATGAGATTTGACACAAGACATGGTTTCCTTCAGCATGTGGCAAGGCCATTACATAGTAATTTCTCATGGAAAGTCAAAGATTAATGTTTCAATTTTCAATCACTACCTCAATGTTGACCAGTATAAACAACATAACAAATGCAAATTTAAAACATAAGCTCCCTGAAATAATCATTAAGACTTATTCATTCACAAAGAAAAGGACTTTTAAAAAATCTTTATATCTCAGCACTGTGAGAAGTATACTACAGTAAGTAAATTCTGATATATTACAGCTTAGAAGTATTTTAATCCATTTTCATATGAAGACTTACATTTAATTTTCTAATCATGAGATAAATAAGTGTGAAGTAAACTATGAGAACTGAAGTCATTAATCAACAGGTTGTTATAAAATAGATGTCCTTAGATAAAGATGATGCATAGATTGTAAAACATTTCCCAAACATTCTGAATTGCCATTAGCATATTAAGAGTAGTCAAATGCAAACGGATATTAATAACCATTTAGAGTGACCATCACTGAGGCGCTAACACTGCATACTCCTATTACCTCTACCACCATAAGTGGCCAAGGTCACCAAGGTGCAGACTTGTGCAGGAGGTCTGGGGTTCGAATCCTGCCAGGACAGTGCTCCCTGACTGAGGTTTTTTCCAGGTTTTCCTCAGTCCTCATGAATGGCAAATGCTAAACTTAGGCCTGGAACATTTCCTTCCTTAAAATAATCCTTTCCCCATTTACCATTTCATTTCACATATCTTTAGGTCCACTGCCTGTGTGCCTCAGTATTGAAAACGAGCATTACACACCATTCATTCATTTCATTCCTAAAACCTGGTTGCCCAACAACTTGACTATATGTAAAAATATCTTAAAAAGAAATAAGACATAGCTTACATGTGCCATCCATGTTCTGGCTTTGCTACTATTAGATTTAAAATATGATTCACAATCAAAAGAAACTACAAAGTGACCTATTTGCTGATTCGTCATACTATCCATCACCATATATATTTGATAATATTAACATTTTTGCTAGTATTTCTTTTTGTTCTGCATTATATTTTGAAAATATCTTGTAGCACAATGAAAGTTCAAAAATAAAAGTCAGAAAAATGGACAAATTAAATCAAATATATTAAATAAATAGCACGAGGAAAAATATAGCAATTGAATGAAAACTCATATATAACAAGCACATATAACAATTACATACTGTTCATTTCATATGTGAAATGAATTGAATGGATTTTTGATTTTGTGTTTAAGTATTTTATTTTTTGATATTAGTTTGATTCTACTGAAATGATTCTAATGAAATGATACTTTATTTATCCTATCATGATAACCCTTTAATCTGGCATCTTACTTTTGAGTGATGTATTCCAATAAAAGATTGATGACTTAAGTTTACTTCTTACAGGGTAAGCTTGTTTACGAAAGGTTGGAGATAAAACCCAAGGAGCATGTGCTGACACTAACTGCTACCTAAGGAACAGCCACGAGTCAAAAAATAAACCATACTTCCCTTCTTTACTCATCTCTATTTCTGATTTTTGGAAGAATAAAAATAGTGCTAACCTTACTTCCAGTACACTAAACAAACAACAAACATGCTGCTTACTTCTCCACAGAAGGCAATATCATTAGTAAATGGTCGTGTTACCAATTTTTGCACACTTTGAGTTCTAAGCATACGGACCAATTATTATTTGACTGCATCTCATAATTTGCTCCAAGTAAAATTATTCAAACTTAGAAAGAAAAGGCCTACTGCAAATTAAAAAAATCACAAGAGGAATCACAGTCCACTAAGGAAATCACAATTGTATGGATTTTGTGCTCTAAACACTAATTATAGTGAGAAAACAAAAAATAAAACAAAATTCTGTGGCATATCATGCATCTTATATCCTTATATCCTTTAACATAATTCTGTCATTACCAGACACATAAGAGTTCCCCGTGGCAAACATACTCTGATAGCCAAGAGATTAAAAGCACCTGTCTAGTAATGAGAGCTTACAAAGTTTTAATCCTACAATGTGTTAACTGTGTAGTTGTTAGTTTTTACAAGTGCAAAGTTTGAAACCTATCATGTATTAACTGTTTAATTTGTTATTGGGGGGTTGGCAACCAACATGGTGGATGGTGCATGTAGTTTTAACTAATGCTCATATACTTTAACAAGTTTTTATAGTATTATATGGATGAGTGCAAATTAATGGATGGTAATTGGCAACTAAATGGTGTCAACTATACTGTGAAAAAATAATTTTTCAATTACTGTGAGGTAGGATTAGTTATTAACAGTTTCATGTCAAGTGGTCTGGCTGCTCCCTTTACAGAGGTTATATAACACCAAGTTTTATAGTTAATTTAGTCCAAGTATAAGTTAGTAGACGATAATCAGTGATTAAAAGTTATAAACCAATTATTCATGATATTGGTTTATTAATTGCCATGGTAGGAATGTTAACCCAGCAGTGGAGGAGGAAATTTGTGTTCATAAGGAGCTGTGACAATGAAGGGGAAAAGTGAAATAAGGGATAATGGGAGTGGAATTTATAGTATATAGAATGAGAATTAGATTATTTATGGTTATAACATTTATTAAATGTAATACAGGCCAAAGCAGGTTAATGAATTGGATAACATTAGGAAGTGTGACATTTGTGTTACTACTGATTGGTGGGATTGAAATAAACCCAGGCCCAAATAATAAACAAACAATAATAGAGGACATTGTAAAAAATATCAATGGAATGAAATAACATATAAAAGACAATTTGAATAAAGTAGCTGAAGAAATAAAAGAAGAGGTTAGAAAAGATGTGCAAGGAATTAAAGAGTGAGGTAGATGGAAGCAAGGAAAGGATGGAAAGAATCCAGGAAAGAAAAGGGAGATCTAATTTGGTGTTCTTAGGTGTACAGGAGAGAAAGGGCATCTGGCCAGATGAAGAAGTTAAAAAAAAAATAATTCTAACAGATAAATTGGAAATGGATCTGAAAAGTTGGGAAATTGTGGAAGCACACAGAGTGACCATTACAATACAATAAAGAACCTCAAGCCTAAAAGAAAAGGCCTCTGAGCAAAATTTGTCGGCCGTTTCACACCCTGAATTTAATGGGACGCTAATGACCTGAGATGTTAAAGAGCATCCGTAAATAAATCAAATTAAACACACAGAGTGAGAAGGCAAAGCAGGAAAAGACCAATAGCAGTGCAATTTGCAACATCTAATCTAATCTATGAAATCTCGAGAAGATTAAAGTTGCTAAAAGAGAGTAATATATTCATAAATAAATACTTGACACCAGCCCAAAAGAGACTTGAAAATAAATTTATTACAGAAGATGAAGAAGGCAAGATTAGAAGGCAAGCAAGAGTTCATTCAAAACTTACATCTTTGGATAGATGGAGTTCAGGTAATGCATACAGGCAAGAAAGATGTATGGCAAAAAGAAATACAATGGAAGGAAATAAGTCAGCACCAAAGTGGTGAATGAAGTGAATTTATACCAGCAGCAGGTAGAGGAAGTTCAAAATCCACAGCAGATGTAGGGACAAAGAGAGGGCAGATTCAATGAAAAGAAAATGATGCAAATGTAACAAGTGATGGTATTCCACAACATATGATTAAACCAGTTCTAAGGAAGGAGGGAGACATTATGAGCACAGAAATGTCACAAGATATGTCAATGTTAAAGAAGATCATCCCCCTGAGGAGGGAAGAGAGAGAACCAATATGCATTCTACCAGAAAAGGGGAAGAAGGTGTGGTGCAGTGTTGAAAAAGAAGTGGTTTGGAAACGAGGTGGAGAGAACTAACTGAGAAGGAGGAGGAGGAGCAGAAGAAGGAGGAGGAGGAGCAGGGGAAGAAAGCACCTTAAACTTAGGCCTGGAACGTTTCCTTCCTAAAATAAAAATATCCTTTCCGAATTTATAATTTTTTCATCTCATGTATCATCAGTGTCCACCATCTGTGGTGCTTTAGTAGTAAAAACAGATGTTAATTAAAAAAAAAAGCAAATCATCACATGGAAGAATTTTAGTGCTACAGAAAGACATGCAAAAATCAACAGAGGTTATCCAGCTGAGAAGTAAAAGAACTTCAGATAAGTTTAAATCTCCAAGAAACAGATCAGGATCCCAGTAGCAGTTAATAAGGAGAATGGAATTTTGGAATTGTGAAGGTTTAAAAAATAAAATATATACAGGAATTTTGCAGCAATTAATTAGGGAGCTAGACTATCTGGAGGTAGAAACTTGGTTGAAAGATGATGATATTAAAATAAATGGTTTTAGCTATATAGGGAAAAGAAGAGAAATTGTAACAAAGAAAGGGAGAGTATCAGAAGGGTTCATATTGTTCATTAAGAAATCTATGAGTGTAACAATTAAGGAAACATGGGCTAGGTATAAAGAACCTTTATGTATTATTTTGCAAGATAATCAACTAGATGACAGCATAATCTGTGCAGGAATAATATTTAACCCACCGATTACTTCACAATTTCATAATCCACAATTGTATATTTTTTAGAGAAAAACATCGAATGGCTGAGGGATAAATATCTGAATACAGAAATTATGATAATGGGTGACTTCAATGTAATAGGGGAAAATGATGTAAATTTAATAAATGGATAGGAAAATAATGAAGCAAGACAAAAAAGAGATACTCTTAGACATAGCAAAGGTAAAGTTGTTGATCGAGGAAGTGATAAATTTATTGAGTTTTGCAAACTAAATGCATTTGATATCTTAAATGGTAAATATGGGGAGGATGAATATGGAGAATTTACTTACATTAACAAAAACGGTCCAAGTGTAACAGAATATGTATTATGGTCAATTAACACTAATTATTTGATAGATAATTTCAAAGTATTAAACTTATCTAATAATAAATGCATAAATCAAATTGGAGTACCAAGTACCAAACAAGGGAAGAGAACAGGATTGGGAGGGAATATCTTAGGTATAAATTGAAGGAGGAATTACAATTTTGAAAATGTTTTAAATTCTGGGATGGGACAAATTTGTCAATATGGGATAGAAAAAAGCTCAAAAGTCTACAAAATTGAAAATGCAACTAATATTTTAAATGTTATTATGTATTGGGCAGGTGAGGAGATGAGAGTAAAAATTTGGGGAAATACTAAGGGCGATGATTGGTTCGATGGTGTAAAATAAATAAAAGGAATGTAAAAGAAAAATTGGTAAAATGGAGGGAAATGAGGGATATATGAGCTAAAGAAGATTATTTACAAAGTAAATTTTATAACTAGAAGTTTCTTCCCAGCTTGGAAGCCGTGGTCTGTTGGAGCTAAGGAGTCCAAACGTTTCAATCCCACCTGCGGAAGACATCTTCAGTGGCGCAGTCTGAGTCTTCTAGGCGAAGGTTCTGGCAGGACTTACTCCGGCCGTGAAAGCTTCCAACTACTCAAAGTAAATTTTATTATAATGAATTAATAGAAGGTAAAACACTCCTTTGGAGGAAAAGAAGGGCAAGGAATTTAATTAAAATTATTGATGAAAAAAATGTTAAGTAAAATGTGGAAGAATACAAAATCAATGTATAAAAAATTTGTAGCTAGAGCTAATGTTAGCCAAAAAATGGTTACACTATTTTTTAACCTTATATGCTTGTGAAAGTTCTTTGGAAGGTAGCGTAATCTTAGAAATGGAAAATAATTAAGTAGAAATGTTAGACAGTGATATAGTGAAAGAAGAAGTAATTAATCAGATTAAAATAATAAATAGGATCACAAGTGCCAGGAATAGATGGGATACTAAGAGAATTTCTTGAGGAATGGTGTAGGGATTCAAATCAAGTTAAGGTGCTAATATACCTGTTTAATTCTATAAAAAGTAAAGGATACAGGCCAGAAAGTTGGAGAAAAGCAATAATACAACCAATTTATAAATGTAGAGAGGATATGGAGAAACCTAACAACTATCGGGTTATAGCATTATTATCTAAATTGGGAAAAATTTATATAGGGATCCTAACAGATAGACTCCAAGAATGGGTAAGAAAATATTAAAATTTTGTGAGAGCTTTAAATGGGTTTCAGGAAAGGAAGACAAACTGTTAATAATGTATTTGTTATAAAAACATTAGTTGGTAAATATTTAAAGAAAAAAAGAGAAAAATTGTATATGGCTTTTATTGACCTAGAAAAAGCCTTTGATGGAATAGAGATAAAATTATTGTGCTACAATTTACTACAGAAAGGGTTAAGTAATTAAATGGTGACTGCTTTAAAAGGGTTATATAAGAATATTACTTTTTGTGTAAAATAGAGGAAGGGGCAATAACCAGAGGAATACACCATAAAAAAAAAAGACTAAGACAAGGATGTATGTTAAGTCAATTTTATGTAACTTATTTATTGATGATATGTTACAAAATATCAACAATACCAATAATTTCTTGCCTGTAATAAATAATATACAGATACCTGGTCTGCTTTTTGCAGATAATTTGGTAGTAGCATCCATAACTGTAAATGGTTTAAACCTGTCCTTACAGGAAATATATTCATACTGTGAGGAATGGGGATTAAGTGTAAATGAAAAGAAAACATAATTTATAGTGTTTAAGAAAGGAGGAAAATTGAGTAAATATGAAAAATGGAAAAAAAGGAAGTAATGAATATAACGAGGTGAGAGATTGTGCAAACTTAGGAATGAAAATAGATGCAGGGGGGAAATGGGAGAAACAAAAGAAATTAGTTCTGGCAAAGGGAAAAATAGCAATAATGGCTAAGTATATGCTTATTTAAAATGCCAGAGATGAAGATGAAATGGCTGGTAAGAGTATACAACTCAGTCATTGAGTCTCAAATGTTATATAGTATTGAAGTATGAGGGCTTGAAAATGGGTGGGAAGTTGTGAACCAAGAAAACATAGGATGTTTTGTAAGATAAGGAAGTTCTTGGGTTGTCCTTAAAATGGCTAATGGAATGGCTCAAATTGAATTGGGACAAGTATCAAGAAAAGGATTGGTTATGGAGGGAGCCTTAAAATATTGGTATAAGATCATGCACCTTGATGAAGATAATTTGTTAAATAAATGTTTAAAATATCAAGATATTTGTCTAAAAAGCATGGGTTGGATAAGTGAATTAAGAAATAATTTAGAAAACAATGGTATGGGAGATATTTGGAATAAAAGGGAATTAAATAACAAAGTTTTTTGGAGAAATATAACATGATTTGAAGATATTCAGATACAAAAATTATTTAGTCACACAAGCAAGAAAAAATTGACATTTTATGTTACAATGAAAAATCATTGGGAAAGAGAGAGATATATAGACGTCACTAATAAAAGAAGAAAAAGGGGATAGCATGGTTAAGAGCAGGAATAAGGAGGCTATTGGGTAATGAAATGGTTATCTGCAAGACATATGTCCATTATGTGGGGGAAGAGAAGATATGCCTCACATTCAATTTGAATGCACGGAAATAGAGATTTGGAGAAAAGAAGGTGTGGTATAGAATGAATAGGAACACTCATATAAATAAAATTCTAGATAATAACTGTAAGAGCATAGGGCAATATTTAGAGAAAGTAAAAAAAGAATGGAAATGGACTGTTAAAAGAGGAGAAAAAAAATACTGTAATAGCACTATAAATGTAAGAATTAAATACTGTGTAAAATGTAATTGTCAACTTTAGTTGACTGCCTAGTTTAGTGGTCAGAGCCAAATAGAATGGGCAGTTTAATATATTTTTATATTTCAAAGCATTAAATTATTCATTAATTCATTCTATTTTTTACTTTTCACAAGTGTAAATAATGTTTAATATAATATAAGTGCAAATAATGTTTAGTAAATATCATATAGCTTCCAACTCCAAAGGCTTATTTGATTTTAAGGCATTTATGCTCACACACATAAAACTGTAATATTTGTTTGCTGAATAAACAGCCAATTAATAATTAATTTTAAAGTAAATAAACACATTTTATATTTTAATTTTAATTTTTTACTTTAGAATACTTTTATTAATGTAGCATTTATTTTGAAAATGAAGATGATTTATTATGTTTTTATATTTATTCATTTAGAAACTATTGATATTGAAGCAAAGAAATATTCAAAACTGAGTGTTCTTGAATGTTGACACAAACTTCACTTACAGGGATTTTAAATTAGGGCATGTTTTGGGAACCTTCATTCCCATCTTCAGCTATTGACTAATTTTTCGGTAAGTTTTGGACTGTTTGATTTGGTAGCTGGATCTGAGTTGCTTCTCTGTTGACATGGAATAGGAATTTTGCTCAATCAGTCCAGAGATGGAATGCCAATATTCATTAATTTATTTTGATTTGCAAAATGAAAATAGAAATGGAAGATTTAATAAAACTCACAAATGTATGCATATAGCAAAATTTTTTTGTATTCAACCAAAAAAATCTACCGAATAGTATCAGGACTGGGTATGGAAACCAATTTCTGAATTTTGGGAGGTGTTACACCAGTTTTTTTAAAACACACATAATAAATGGTTTTCTGTTAATTTTTAAAGTATAGACAGGTATGTAGAAGATGTATTTGCAATAATACCAAGGAAATATTCATCAGCAGCTCTAAAACTCAATTTACAAGAGAAAAGCCACAAAATTCACCATAGAAACTGAAGAAAATGCAGAACTACATTTTTAGATTTCAAATTCATTAGAAACAGAAACCCAACTTTGGTATTTATAGAAAATACACACATATGAATAACTACAAAAACAATGATAGCTATATACCAATTTAACATAAATATGTTATTTTCAACAGTTTCATACACCATCTAGTTAATCTACCATTTAAAACAATAGAATTTAAAAAAGAATTACAATATATATTCAATACAGAAATAATCAACAGATACAGTACTAACATATTAGTAAAGCAGATTAAAATTTAAAAGATAAAAAATCCATTAAAGACTTCTCTATCCTTAAAAATACCCAAGAGAATTACAAATATAGCAGATTTACATGTCATTCAGAATATCATTTGGGAAGACCTTCTAAGAACATAGCATAAAATTAGCACCATAAAATAAATACAATATAAATAAAACTTATTAGGTTCTTTGCTAAAAGATAGCATAACCAAGAAAAATCAGGCATACATGCAATAGAATGCTCATAAAACTGTTTGAAAAACATACTGTCCACCCCTGAATGAATTCAGTAAATTGCTATTCCAGCCAACAGATGTTGACAGAGAAACAACTCAGATCCAGCCACATATATTATTGTTATATGTCAAACATTAATTTTACTTGCAAAATCTAGCAAATAAAAAGTCCAAGTATAACAAGATTCAAATATATGTAGTTCTTATAAATGCTTTTTCCTGCTCAATCATCAAGGCACACATTCCAAGCAAACACGTTTTCTATTTATGGCATAATTTGAACATGAACTGACAGTGGCATTGTGATCCGAGCATCAGCAAATGTTTCTAATGTTTTCTGAATTGGAATGGTTTCTGCCCATTGCTCACATTTTGTCTAGGTCCACAAAGAAATGTGCTTGGGCAGACCCATTAAAAACATTACTTGTTTGTGAACTATAGTGATATTAGTTCACAAGCATATTTCTTATAGCTGATGTGGAATATAATTATTGCACCAAACTATTTTTAATAATTTGTATATGTTCATAAATATCAAACAAATATTCTAATTTATGTACATTATAATTAAGCTGTTGTCTAACACACTCTTATGCTTCACTTACTTTTAACTTTAAAAAGAAAAAAAAAAGTTAGTGAGGCATAAGAGTGTGTTAGATGACAGATTAATTATAATGTACATTTAACAAGCTTTACTGTGTAGGTTCCAACAGAAATTTTTAAAATGCCTTATTTTTTTAAAGTTCTTAAATGAATGGAATTTTGTTTGCATATTTGGTATTACATTCTGTAATACAGGATTAAGCAACTAAAACAAGCCATTTGAATAACATAGATATTTTTAAGAAAATTCTTCATAGAAAATTACCTGGCTTGATGGAGGATTAAATGCATATTGTTAATTATTTAATAGATGGAGGTGTCCAATAGATACAAAGGAAAACTTTTTTATTTTATAGGATTGATACATTTTATTATTTACTTTTAAAGTGTGTTTGAATGTATGCAATGGCTGTGTTTTGAAGGTCATTCCAGATATATGAAGGTCCATAACTAAGTTCCAGTTGTGTAAAAGTTGCTAAATGGAGACTACTTTGAATGTAACTTACATTAGTCATAATTTTTTAATCATAAAAATAACCTCACACTACATAATCTTGAGTTTGCACTAACCGTCAAACCTATGACAAAATTGTGAAATAATAGGGAAATTTGAGTTTAAGAGTGTGTTGAGGTTCAACTGTTCAACCTGAGAAAAGCAATAAGTATTCAATTTTCCCATCTTATAATAAATGTTTTTTTCTTTTAATGACATCAAAAATGGATAAGGAAAATTCAGAGAGAGTGCAAGCTGCAAATTTTAGCAAACATGAAAAGGCTATTATTATTTATCTGGAGTCAAAAAATAATGAAATAACTAAAAAATAAAAAGTTTTGATTTCAAATAAATATAAAGAGCGCATGAGGGGAAATTGCCAAATAGTATGATTACCACCACAAGAGATTGGAAGAGTGTAAAATTATGTTATGAAAACTTATAAAAGATAAAGAAAGACAATGCTCCTGATAAAGTTGTACAAAAATGATAACAGAGATAAATTGTTCTCCTTTATGAAAATTTTGAAACCTATCAGAATTTACTATTTAATTTCAGGTTGAAATTCACAAGACAATGCACATTGGTTGTTATGCACCCCCAGCAGGATGAAAGTCGATAAAAACTAATCTCTGTACTAGGGCCACAGTCTTGGAACATTTTGAACAATGTAGGCAATAAAAATTTTAACCCGGAAGCAATTATTGATGTAAGTGGAACAATTTTTTTTGTTAAGTGTTTAACACGTATTTTAATTACTGAGACATCACAAATGGTAGACACTGATGATATATAAGATGAAACAATAAACTGGAAAAGGATTTTCTTTTTAAGGAAGGCAGCATTCCAGGTTCAAGTTTAGGGTATATCTCCAGTATTTGCCATTTATGAGGACTGAGGAAAATCTGGAAAAAACTTCAGTCAGGAAGGATGGCTCTGTGGGAGTCAAACACCAGACCTCCCGTGAGCCTGTGCCTTGATGACCTTGGCCACCTGTAGTGGTAGCTGTAGCGATATATTTTATTTTATTTATTTAAGTGCATATATAACAAAAGATTATACTGCCATGGGTGGCCAAGGTCGTAAAGGTGTGGATTTGTAAGCAGAAGGTCTAGGGTTCGAATCCCGTCAGGACCTTCCTCCCTGAATGAGTTTTTTTCCAAGTTTTCCTTAGTCCTCATAAATGGCAATGCTGGGGAGGTACCCTAAACTTAGGCCCGGAACGTTTCCTTCCTTAAAAAATCCTTTCCCAATACATCATTTCATCTCATGTATCATCAGTGTCACCGCTTGTGGTGCCTCAGTAACAGCCATTAAAAACAGGCATTAAACACTAAAAAAAAAAAAAAAAAAAAGATTACAATAAGAGAGTTGGAACCTGTAAAGAGCAGCAGCTCATGATATGACATCTACAACAGGTTTGGATTGGGAAATTATCACCATAGATGTTGATTTAGAAGTTGCCGTAGAGAGAAACAAGGAAAACATGGCATTAGGAGATGGAGGATTCCATAACAATGTAAAATTACAAAAAATATCCATTTATATGTACTTTATTATTACATATTGCATAGCATTATTATGCAATTATCTGTGCAGGCAGAGGTGAACAGATTGGATGCTAGTCTATCAAAGCTGTCAGTGCCGTAAAAAACAAAGGCAGAAGATATTGGGCTGTCTTATTATAAATGGAGAACTGAGTGTTAGAAGCAGAACATTAATCAAAAATTAAAATTTTGAAAATTGAATTAGAAATTGGAGAGATGGAAAGGCCAAAAAATTTCTTGTGCTAAAAAGTAAAACAATATATTCATTGTAATTTATGTAATCACTTCCAAGAGAAAATATATAACTGAATGTGTTGTTAATAAGTGCATTTTTCAGTGAAGCATTTTCATTCTACTCAACTGATTACCAGCTGGTATAGGCAGTTCCTGATTAACCCTTCTTCCTCTAAAATTAGCATGGTAAATTTCAGGGAGTTGTCTTGTGCACTGATACTATATTGTGCCACAAAAATGTTGCATTTATGATGGGCAGAATTTGATTCAATTTGACTCCAATTTTCATCCTCAAACAGGGAAACAGTGCTTTTACTGCATCAAAAGCCCTTCAATACTGATTTTGTTTGCATATAGGCTCTGTTGTATTCTTGTTCTGAAAGTGTTTGTTCATGCAATACAGGTGTTATTAAATAATGGCCACAGAGGCATTGTCTCTCCTAGGAGTATGTCTTCAACCAATTCTCCTGCTTCAAATTATGCATTTATTCAAGAATTCACAATTATGTTACTATCATGTAGGTCCTGACCATCTGGCAACAACATTCTGAAAATGCAGCTCAGAATTGCAGACTGTTTCGACATTCAAAGAAAACCAACCATGATGATTTCTGAAGACTTTTGTATTGTTATTCCAAAGTTGCAAATGTTATAGAAGTCTGGCATTATTTTCTTTACATCATCCTATTTGGTCAGCATTTTAATGAACTGAGGCCTCAAGGGCTGCAATTGCTCTAGTAACTTCATGGATGGTTCTATTAGTGGTTCCTTTCTCCATTTTGAATAGGTCTCCAATAACTATTTGGAAACTTCCTTTTGTATAGAACCTTAAAGTAGTAGTATCATGAACATTAGATTCAAAGTATGATATTGGTTAGTTTGCGATTGTAATTGGAGACATAATATCTGCTCCAGTTCTTAGACATCTTTTGCAAACCAAAATCACATTTTGGAGTTTTGCCATTCAGTCATAGAAATGGATTATCTCTCTCATGAAATATACTAGGATCATGGAGAAATTCATCACCCAAATTTGTAATTCAATTTTCATTTAATTTTTGATTAATGTACTGCTCCTAAACATTTCATACGAGCACACAAACCATTAAGAAGTAACCTACATTAAAACTTTTAAGATTACAATTTCATACGAGCACACAAGCCGTTAAGAAGTAACCTACATTAAAACTTTTAAGATTACAATTTCATATGAGCACACAAGCCGTTAAGAAGTAACTTACATTAAAACTTTTAAGATTACAATTTCACACGAGCACACAAGCCGTTAAGAAGTAACCTACATTAACTTTTAAGATTACAACTCAATCCTCCATTTATAAAAATACAGCTCCAATATCTTCTGCCTTCACTTTTTACAGCACTGACAGTTTTGATAGACCAGCATCTAATCTGTTCACCTCTACCTGCACAGGTAATTGTAAGGTTAGGTAACATAACCTAAAATTGAACACAATTTGTCTTTAGTTATTACGCAGAAATGAAAAGTGAAACTTTGAATAAACTTTATCTACATGAAATTTAAATAAACATGACTGACCATTTTATTTATAAATGAAGTTGTTATGCTTCTGTAATCTGGGAAATGTTTTATTTAGCAATTACTAATCTTTAGTTACATCTGAAATTTTGCAAGTCATATTTAATTTGAGGTTAAGACAAAATTATCTTTTATTCATATTTATACAACTAACATTTCTAAGTTAGGTATAACTGATGATTAATTTTATACCCTAAATTCAAGTAAACTCCTTATACAACCTGGCCCTAAGAGAAACAGTTTACTTTAGGAAACCAGTTAACTACTTGGTTGACCTATTATATTACAAGCCTTTGCATCAGCAACAAAAATAACATATTGAAACTAGAAGTAAACAAACATTTAATTAATGTTCCCCTTGTGTATCTGTGTTCAGGCTGTGGCATGTTGTATTAGTCATCAGATGCCTTCTTAAAAGTATTCAGTTAAACAAAAACCAAGAAAGTTGGTATGGTTTTCATTTATGGCAAATGTCACCAAGTTAGAGCAGTAGTGCAATTATATTTTAAAATACATCTTGATCACACCACACTTCTTTGACCAGTCTTTGTAAACATAATAAAAGCATTTCAAGAGACTCACAGTATGAATAACAAAAGATGCCAACAATGCAAGACAGTGACTGATGAGGGAAATGCAATTACATTTTAACAGCTATGGCACATAAGCCACACGTCAGCACAAGACAGATTAAATATGATACTAGGATAAGTCAATGAAGCATTCTGCAAATACTGCATTCCTCCAAATTCCACACTTTTCACATTTAAATTCATCACCTACATGGCAATTACTTTCAAAATTGATTACAATTATCTGAATAGTGTCTACAGCAACTGCAAATTTATAACATGTTCCTACTAAGGTTTTGTTTACAAATGCATACCCACTGGTCAATTGAAAATACATAGTGGCCATGGTCCATAAATGTGGTGAGAGCTGGTAAATAATAAAAAAATTAGTCACTATTTTATTGATGGTACATTAAATAGTGATAAGTATTCATAGTTCTTACCAGAAATGTTGCCACAATTATTAGAAGACATTCCACTAAACATATGTAATCCATATGGTACCTACAACATCAATGTCTTGCCCATTTGAACATGCATGAGTCTTAAAATGCATTATTAAAAGGTAAATAAAACATATCAATCCATTTAAAATAACAAAGCTGATTTTCACATGTCCTCAATCCCTCCTCCTATGGAAAATCTAACAATATCACATTATAAACAATGTAATACCCTTTTTTTCACACTAACTCCATTCACTTACATAAAACTTGGCCAGTTTGTCAACAGGCTGAAGATGGGAGGGATCGCTCCCGAAACATATGTTCCAAATTTTATGTAAGTGAATGGAGTTAGTGTGAAAAAAATGGTATTACATTGTTTTTATATATATACCACTCCATTGTCAACAGCTTCGTAAGTACACTTAATTGAGTTAGATAGACATACAAGTGTTTAGAAGCAATTCAACCACGTGGTTAACACAAAATGGCGGAAACACAAACAAACAAACTCAACACATACAATTTAAACTTCAGTTACAGCAAACGCAATATAAAAAGCTTTTTGAAACTTCAAACTAAAAAAAGACACATCGTAGCTAACATAAAAATCCTGAATTTATGCCTAAAAAATAAAATCACACCAAAATTCGTGAGGAAAACAGTTAAAATAGACAATAGCCCACACCAAAAAGCAGCTGAAAAAAGAGTAATTGAAGTAGAGAGAAGCGTACAATATAAAAAAACTAAGTGAAACAGACTTAAAATGTTATGAGTTACATTTAAAACTTTCGAGGACTTTGGGATTCAGGCAGTTTGTCAACAGGCTGAAGATGGGAGGGATCGCTCCCGAAACATATGTTCCAAATTTTATGTAAGTGAATGGAGTTAGTGTGAAAAAAACGGTATTACATTGTTTATATATATATATATATATATATATACCACTCCATTGTCAACAGCTTCGTAAGTACACTTAATATCACATTATGTTCCCGGTTTAAGTCAAGCAACTTTTGTCTAAAGAATTTTCACATAGCACTAACAATAACCATATTATTCAGGTGGCCTGTTTAATTGTCTCACTCTGTATACCATATACCATATTAACATTGTTGGCAGTGGTATAGTAATAAATTTAAGATATGGAGCTAGTGTTTTGAACATTTGGCAAATTTGCTCCGAACTTACGTGCTACATACTTAACCCTTCACAATCAAATTTTGTTGGTATAACAGTCGCACTTGGGTCTCAAGACCCCCTTAATTTATTTCTCAAATTTTGTAGGTTAATATTAATGAATTACCAGTTATATTTGACATTATATTCTACACATCTCTAGAAATGAATTACACATAAATAGTATTAATACAGTATTATTATATATATCTGCCTGCAAAGGAAACACAACCAGGAGAGTCACAATATGTTTTACTATACCCCAGGAAATGTAGCATAAACACTTCCTGGGCAAAATCTATTTATTAATGGGCAAGAAAAGTAGTAAATTCTGAGCATAAAGGTATGAATGTGAGCAACAAGAATGTTTTATCATACTGTTGAAAAAATGACAAAAAAAATTGTGGTAAGGTCCCTGATTATTGACAGCTGTTAAAAAAAGCAATATATTCTTTAATACCATGAAATTTAAAATAAATAATGACTCACCAAAAGTTATTATAAAACAAAACCCATTCTTTTGTCATTGCAGAACTTTCCTTGTTGTTACCTTCACTTCCCTCTGTGTATAAAGTAATGCCAGTTCATTCAGTATTTCCTCACTATGCGAGATGCATGAGTAATTTTTCAATCTCTGGAAAGTCAAAAAGCATCTTTCTGACTTGTGGTTGTTGAAGGCAGAGTACATAGAAATTAGGGAAGTTTGCAAATATTTGGGAAAAAATTTTGATAGCTTGCATTAAGACTCTCAATAGCAATGAAGGGATGCTTCTGAGTGAAATAAAGTTCCATTTTGTTTTCCAGAGTTTATACTCAGTGTTTATTACAGAAACCAGATTTGGTAAATCACTTTGTAAAGCGTTACTGTTTTTGAAATCTTTTTCCATAAACCCCCAGCACAAAATTTGCAGGCCAACATTTGAAGCATGTGAATTGTGTATGTATGTAATTTAAACCTTCAAATCAGTTCACGTAAAATGAAATCCAACAAAGGAATGCACACTGATACACAAAATTTCACTGAATCACTTAGTGGTAACCATACTTGCTTGTAGAACCAAGACCGTGGGTTCAATCCCGGCCAGGGTCAACAAATATTTTTGGGCATAAAATTCCTGTATGGCTTCCTACAGAAAGTAAGTAAAGCCATGGGTTCCATGTAGTAGATTTTGGCACATAAAAATCATCAAATCTGAAAGAAGAGGCCTCTGAGCAAAAATTGTTGGTTGTTTCATGCCCTAAATGATTGGGACCTGAGATGTTGTATCTGAAAATAACATAAATAAATAAAATAATCATTTTCTGTGTAATTTTCCTTGGTGTCTGCTTCCTAACTTGGAGTGGCAATTTTCATAAGTCAATCTTACCATGTTTGCAAAGACTTCAGCAGACTTAGTTAAAATGTCCAATGGATTATCTCTATTACATTTATGAGCAATTTGCATGATGTCTACATGTGCCAAAGATGTTCTAAATCATATTCTTTAGATTGAAGTGAAAATGACAAAAGATATGAAAATGAAAAACTTTTTGCATATAGGCAACTGAATTAAAAAGTTTTCTCATTAAATACTAGGAAATAACTGACAAGCTTTATTGAACAAGTCTTGATCAAAAGTTTTGTATGTGCTGCAGGCTCATTAAAACTGCCATAAAAGCTCTACAAAATTAGTCAATATTTCAAGTAGCTTGAACCCAACATGATTCACATGATCGGTGTAGGACCTGCAATGTATTTACACTGCCACAGACACTATATGTTTTCTCTGAGTAAATTAGTTCATATTTAGGAATTACAGAAAAAGGATCTTCAACAATGCTAATGCAATTTCTAATGGTTCTGATAATGCACTATTTTGAGAGAACCAAATTGAGCACACGATTTGCTTAATGGACATAAGCAGCTTGAGGTTAAACTTTCTTTTTCTCAGCTCTAACTCCTATGATGCCCACTCATAGCACTTTCACTATCAAAGATGAAAGTCATTTAAATCTATACTCAAATCTGACAGGTCTGTAATAATAGCCTTTACTAAAGCTGAATTGCTGTAGTTGTAATGAGAACAAATTTTAAGAAATTTTAAAATAATCATCTTGTCCTGCAGTGTAATGAATACAAAAAAAATAGTTTCATTCCCTCAATATCACCTGTTTTACTGGCCAGGATTAAGAAGCATTTTGCAATGTTTACATTATCTACTACTTTCTCTACAATTAAATTGCCACAAATCTTAATTACTTGTCTTGAATTTGGGAGCAAATGTATAGGTGGCGCAAAAAAAAAAATGAAGAAGGTAAGCAAAATATTCTAGTAACCTTTTGCACACAATGATTACCTATCACACAAATGTGTGTTCTACAAGTTTTCCATCATTGTGTATATGTTCAACATGATTTATCATCCTACTGACCACAGCACCATACTGCTCTCCCCTGTTACACAGTATATAAGTATTTTGATATTTTCATGAAGTTCATCTAGACTACAAGGAATGGGTATGAAACACCGATCTTTCAGGATACCTAACAAAAATAAAAAAATGCATCATACAACACAATCAGGATCTTGTGAAGAATATGGAAAATTGAGTGTCTAGAAAGCCGCTGACCAGGAAACAGCTATTGAATAAATGCCCATATGAGATCGCCCCTATTGTTGAAACAACTGCTTGTGAATATCAGTTGTTCAGCACACAAAATATATCCAAATCCTCCTGAAAATGTTCAATAAATTGCTCCTACAATTTTATGTGACATTAATGCCATTGTTGCATAAAAGACCACATGTCAATCGATATTTCAGTGCTCATCTCTTTTATTGGTACTGTCACATGATCATGGTTGGGTGACTTTCAAATTTAATTTTATGGGTCAACGCATGCCTTGCCTTCAATTGTCTGTGATAAGTACCACAATCCATTAGAGAGCAAGGAGATTCTTCTCTGAGCTGCTTGAGTGATAGGATGTAGCCAAAAATGGGGCTTTGTTTTGGCTTTCTTTAGAAATTTAACAGAGCTTTTTTGGGAGAAATCTTGCCATTTTGCTTTTGAAGTCACTGGACTTTAATGTTGAAAAGAATTTGTTTCAGATTATATTGTTGGTATGTTATGAGAGTTATTTCTTTTCTGTTTGATTGTATTATGTAATATTGCCCGCTATGTGGTGTATTCAAATTTTGCTAGCAGGTTTCTTTCTCTTTTGCAGAAAAGCTTGAAAGTTTAATTACAAACGATTCTTGTTTGTATTTTATAAATTATTATATATAAAATTTTAGCAAGTTATTTAGATGCAAAGCACAGCTCAATTTTGTATCAAATTTAACCCATCATATATTATTAATTTAAGGTTCTTGATAATAGTGTTTAATGCCTGTTTTAAATTATTGAGGCATCACAGATGGTGTACTGTGATGATACATTAAGTGAAGGGATAAACTAGGATTTTTTTAGAGGAAGGAAGTGTTCCTAAGTTTACGGTCCCTCCCTGGCATTTGCCATTTATGAGGACTGAGGAAAACATGAAAAAAACTTCGGTCATGGAGGATGGTCTTGGTGGGAATTGAACCCCAGATCTTCTGCTCATGAGTCTATGCCTTAATGAGCTTTGCCACCCATGGGGGTCCTCTTATCACTAATAGTTTATAATAAAATGGTTTAAAGTTTTATATATATATTTTCTCTTAAATGTACCAAAGGACTTATTTTTTTTTTTGCAAATTACACACACATTTCTAAGGAATCTGCAGGCCTATAAGGTTTTTCTCTGGTATACTAAGTAGCAGTTGAGAGAGTAAAGATCATACAAGATGCTATAATAGGCAAGTGCCACAAGATAAATAAATTAGCACTGCACATTAATTCCATTTTCATGCACATTCTCAATGAAGTATGGATCAATGATGCCATGGATAGACACCGTGACCCACACTTCACTTTCTCCAAATGTAATGTTTCTGTGCATATTCATTTGATTTTTTGTAACCAAGAAAATGAGAATTTTGTTTATTGACATGACCACTCAGTAGCACATCACATTCGTCATACCACCACCAGTTTTGGAGATACATCTTGATACAAGCTGAATATAAAAAGTTCATAGTATTGGACTCGTGCAATGAAATCTGGTTCCTTCAGCTTACAGAATACCTTATATAAATTTTCTTTGTAAAAATTATTTTGCATACGATCTAACGGTTATCTTTCTTCTGGAGAGGGGGGATGCACCCTATATTGAGCATTTAGTGAACACTATTTCAGATGTTCTTTCAAATCTTCATTCCCAATAGCAACTCTAAATCTTAATAATGTATGAACATTTCCATCATTTTCATCTGAATTTATAATTAATGGTCTTCAGTCCCTACGTCCTCTTAGAGTAATATTATTGCCCACAAGCATTACTGTTTCTACAACTGAAGTAGGTTCTATACTAGCCTCCTGTGCACAAAACCGACATTGACAGCAAAGAATTATTTGAACAAATACAGCACAGAACAAAAATAGTCTATGTCTCATATGCCAAATGTGGTATTAGTTTAACCTAATATTCGTCAAAACCTCAATGAATACAAATTATGGAGGAAGCAGTTTTATTTTTAAGATCCATTTTTTCCAGTATTGCACTCATAGTGATGCAGGTCTTTACACACTTAATTCTCAGTTAAATTTGAACATGTTTCTAAATGAATGGAAGAAACTTCAGCTGGATGAGTCCCCCGCCTACACCATTAATTTTTGGTAAGTTTTATTTCTTTAACTTTTTCAAATAGTGAACATTATATCACTTTATGCTATTTGTTCAAAAGACTTAAAATAAACTGCCCAGAATGAGAAAACATTACAGATATATTTTTCTAATATCTACATGGAGATCGTTGTTGATTTGTTTCATTTATGAACCTTCTTTAACATCTTAGGTCATCAGCATACCATTTAATTCAGGGAGTGAAACGGCTCTGAGGGCTTTTTTTGTAGGCTTGAGGTTTTTTTAAATGCCATAAATTTATGATATGGTGTGACAGTTTTACTTCCCTTCTGAAGGAAGCCATACTTAGGATTTTTAAGCTCAAAAATCCATCAATCCTGGCCAGGATTGAACCCACAACCTTGGGTTTAGGAGGCCAGTATGGTAATCGCCACCCCACCAGAACCAAAATGGAGATCATGAAATATTTTGACAATTCAATGGCATTTTTAGTGTTATAATACACCTAGTAATGTGGTTTATACAACCATTTATATTTGAAACATCCAACAAAAGAGTGCCCTACCTTACAGCTTTTGAGAAACTGTTCACCTTATTTTGCCACATTTAGCCCTGTTCAATTAGTATGTTTTCAAACTCGGAGAAAATAGTAGAAGTCAGAAATTTTATAAACATAATGCTATTATGTGTGGTGGTTTGAACACTTATTGGTATATCAATTTAGAGTATAAATGATACATATTTTCTGAGTAAAAGATATATTATACTGAAAGAGATATATTATACTGAAAGATGGCTTTAAACAAAATATACTGCTTCTTTATCAGACCAAACCTTTTTCATCACCCTTCATATCTGTCACAAGAATAAACAAAAGGGTTAACAAGTAATGTTAAGTTCTAAACTAATCAAGTGGTAATCACATCTTCTATAGCATTATGTACTTTTGGCTTAATTTCTGACAGAAGCCTGCCTTCAGTTATAAAATAACACTGCTGTTGCACAATGCTAGACAATAGCAAACACTGAGAAATTTATGACACATATTAAACAATTAATCTCTTTATTTCAGCTATTAGTATTGATACTGATTTAGATGAAAAATATTTAAACAAAAAATAGCTACTTGTAAAAACAAAACTTCAAAATTTTCAAGTACTATGCACTAGACATCTAAAGCATGATGTACATGATACTTGTAAAAAACTTATTTCTATTAATAAACCAACATCCACATTTTGTGACTGTGGCTTTCAACCTATGAAATATTTTTTTTTCCATTGAAAATTTCTTCAAATCTTTCACATTTCAGCTAACTAGTGGGCATATATGTACAGTTTAGCTGCAATTTGATACTATATTACTTTTTTATATTCTCCTTAAAGTAGTGCAGAGCTAATTTCATTATAATTAGTATAAGCATGTAACATATTGTAATCTTAAAAGAAGTTAGGAACAGTGAAGTTGTTACATATACAACTGAGTCAGTTGTACATGTAACATATGTTTTTGATATATCACTCTTAAAATAAAATGAGCTTAACAATATTCATCATAGAGTACTAAAGCTAGAGTACTGCTATGAAACATACCAAAAACAGATCCACTGGGCATATTAGCTACAATATTCCCTTGCATTTGCTAGAATATATAAATATTACAGTAACTTTGACCTAGCCACCAGCACTACAAATGTTAAAACCAAGACAGATAATTAAAAAAAAAAAAAAAAAAAAAAACCTTTAATAGGAGCACATTCTTTAGTTTGCATGCACAAATATGGGCCCATAAGAGCTATACTTCTATTTCTCAGTGAGCTATTTGTATACCTGACTGATCCTGAAAAATGGCAGTCTAGGTGCTTGACTGCTTAGGAAATGGGATACTCAGACCAATTCCTGGTATTGGTAGAGTTTCTTTCAAATGAGATTAGCTGAATTGTCTCTGTATTTCTGTAAAACATACCACACTGCATGTAGCTGGTCACTGCTCCAAAGGATTATAAAGTAAATAGTTAAAACTGTAGGTATCCAAAAAACTTAGGGTAAGGAACTAAGAAAAAATTAAATAAATAAGGGTTTAAGAAATATAACTATTTATTGAGCATTGTACATCAGCAATGTAGCTATCTACTTAGTGAAAAAGCAATATAAAAAAAATTCACAAGGCTATGTTTTAAGTTACTAGGCAATATACAGGATCAAAAAGCACAATTTTTCATTAGCAATCTATGTACAGAAATATGAAAACTACGACTTAATGATGCTATAAAAGTAATTAATATAATGTATTCTATTCAAAGAAGCATTTTTTGCATGTGATGTTTATATTGATAATGATAATAATAAAAAACCAAAGTTGCACTCGAATGAGCATACAATATCTATTTGTTCGCTTTGATAAGCTCATTTAAAGAGCACATCCTTTTTTTTGCACTTGCTGAAGTGGTATAGTTCACACTTTTTTCCACATATTTTGCAAACACATTGTTCTTGAGCTTGATGGTATTTTTTATTTGTACACATTATATGATGGAAGCTGTGAATCTCAAGTTCTATGTTTATATTGCCTACTGTTAAGGTGCTTCTAACCAGCAAGCTAGCACTACTTTCATTCAATAGGCAGCTCTTGAGGTCACCAGTTCAATTTCAAATGTTGACAACATTGTTCAGTACAAATCACCAAAACTTTGACAGTAATTTGTGCATGGAGAAAATGAAGTAATGGCAAAGAGGCTAAGAGCCTATACTATATTTAGCAGAATTCTAAATATTCGCAAAACAGGACAGCTAGGTCTACTTTACACACTTTTTAGTGGTACCTATCAACATTTTCATTACCAAGGCTTTTACAGGCCCAGACACTGATGATACATGAGATGAAATGATAAATTGGAAAAGAATATTAGGGGGAGGCCAAATAGTGTTCCAGCCCTAATATTAAGGTACTTTCTGACAATAAATGAGGACTGAGGAAAACCTGGAGAAAACCTCAATCAGGGAGGGCAGTCCTTACAGAAATCAAACTCCAGACAACCTGTTCACGAGTCTGACCTTAGCAACTTTGACTACATATGTAAGCTACATGAAAAAGATGCAGCAAGAAAAATTTGAGGAAAAGATAGACGAGCAATGGCAATAGCATAGTACGGTGTGAAATATTTTACACAAATAACATGCATACCTGCCACCAACAGAGGGCCTAGACACCACCACGGGTGCCGAGGTCATTGAGGCACAGACTTGTGAGCGGGAGATCTGGGGTTCAATTCCCACCAGGACCATCCGCCCTGACTGGGGTTTGTACAGCCAGGCTTTCCTCAGATCTCATAAATGCAAATGCCGGGGAGGTACTCTAAACTTAGGCCTGGAATGTTTCCTTCCTTAAAATAAATATCCTTTCCCAATTAATCATTTCATCTCATATCATCAGTGTTCACCACCTGTGGTGCCTCATTATTAAAAAAGAGCATTAAACACCAAACAAAAAAAAAACAAAAACAAAAAAAAGGGCCTAGACAATGACTCTAGTTGATGCCAACATGGCTTTTAGCATCTAAATTACACAACCATAGACATGGATTCCATAAGAAAAATTGAACTTTCTGACTCCTCTGCCATTTCTAGAAGTTTCTAACTTAGTCACATAAAATTCTATATTGCCTCTAGCAGCTCATTTTTTATTCTGATTTAAAAATAAGAAAATAATTGCTTTAAAATAATTATAAAATATAATGAGAATACCTTAGACACTTTACAAGAAAGAAGTGCATAATTCCTTAGAGCTTTCCACTTTAGGCTTCAGTCATGAATTGTACTGTGCTTTCAAATAGACAATCTGCTATAGTGTCAGCAGCAAAAACAGAGAAGTACATGCTGCTATTCTCTGATCACCATAAGAAACCTACTAGATGTAAACATTTGCATGTGTCTCAGTTTGTGTTAATTGTGGTTACCAATGCAGCACTGTCACTTGAAAGCATATTAAAGAAAGTATTTCCTTTAAAATGGGTGTCTTAGAGCTTAGTTAACAATTTAAACTGGTAATATATGACATTAAAATGAGTACAACTTGTCCAGGTATTTACTTCATAAGGAAAGGCATTATAGAAGCCATTAAGATGAGATATTCTCCTTCCTTCTCCTCCCTACCTCCAGCCAGTTGAAAATTGCAATGATTAATAAGTGGTGTGCTTCAAACATAAGTGAGAATTTGAGTGTTAGTGAATGAAATAGTGAAATTAACAACTATGTTCTATAACAAATGTGCATAAAAAGCTGAGAGAAATGGGTACTCAGAATAACATGAATCATTAAGCATTGTAGTCATAATACTATTTATGAATTCATTCAAGTGCCTGTATTTTATGCCAATGCTAGACTTAATGCCAACATTTATGCATGACTTTGCATGTTTACAACGATTTGTTTATAGGATAAACACCTTTGTATTTTAGTTCGTTTACATAATTTTAATAGTGTTAGAGGTTAACTTAGCCATATGGTAAGTTGTGAAGAGGGGAGTTGCTTTTGAACTACTCTTTTTCCAATCACAATTCATTCAATGGAAGGATATGAACATAGTTTGTTTGTGGGTAGTAAGAATTCAAAATCATTGAGTCAAATTTGTAACACTTACATCACGTAATATTTAAAAAAGGAAAACTAAGTTTCTGGAGCTAATCACTCCCATCGTCAGTTCCAGATCGACTGCCAGCCTTGTTCTTCGTGGTGATTTTTTGGATTGTATCTGGTGGTGGTTGGATGAACTTCTGTATTAAGATGTCACTTGGCTGAATTTCAGAGTTGAAAACGTGATTTTTGTTCTTCCAGATATAAATGTCTTCCCAGACTGTAAAATTCTGTTTTTGCTGTAATATTTTTAAGTAGTTTGGGATTCCTGTCAATACTATGTTGTTCCTTTCAAAAATACCAAGCTACCATTGATTTTTTCATCTTGTCTTTGATTTATATTCCTGATATGTTCCTTTGCTCGTGTTTTTATGTTTCTTTTAGTCTTTCCAATACAAATTTTTTCACAATCGTTACAATTCATCTGATATATTCCTGATTTGTTCTCTTGTGGAATATCCTTTTTTAATTCAGAATTTAGAATATTTTTTACGGAGTAACTGTTTTTTGGAGCTAAAATAATGTCATGATTTTTGAAAATCTTTTGAAATTTATAGATGGATGACGGATGGTACGTGAATTTTTTGTATATTCTATTTTCTTCCCTGTTAGGAATAAGTGTATTGGTGTCTTTGATTCTCTTTTTGTTCCTTGCTCCGTTTACTTTCTTATATACCACTTCTTGTTTGAAGCCATTGTGGAATATCCTTTTTTAATTCAGAATTTAGAATATTTTTTACGGAGTAACTGTTTTTTGGAGCTAAAATAATGTCATGATTTTTGAAAATCTTTTGAAATTTATAGATGGATGACGGATGGTACGTGAATTTTTTGTATATTCTATTTTCTTCCCTGTTAGGAATAAGTGTATTGGTGTCTTTGATTCTCTTTTTGTTCCTTGCTCCGTTTACTTTCTTATATACCACTTCTTGTTTGAAGCCATTGTGGAATATCCTTTTTTAATTCAGAATTTAGAATATTTTTTACGGAGTAACTGTTTTTTGGAGCTAAAATAATGTCATGATTTTTGAAAATCTTTTGAAATTTATAGATGGATGACGGATGGTACGTGAATTTTTTGTATATTCTATTTTCTTCCCTGTTAGGAATAAGTGTATTGGTGTCTTTGATTCTCTTTTTGTTCCTTGCTCTGTTTACTTTCTTATATACCACTTCTTGTTTGAAGCCATTTTCTATAGCTATATTTATTATATTTCTCAGTTCTTGAACATACTCTTCTTTGTTCATGGGGATATTTACCAACCTGTGTGCAAGATTATTTAGTACTGCATGTTTATGGAGAACTGAGTTATAATAATTATATTTAATGTGGCTATTAGTATGAGTAGGTTTTCTATATATGCCAAATGTTAAGTGATTCCTTTCTTAATTATTTAAAATCCAAGAAGGGTAGCTGTCCATTACATTTTCTCTCCATTGTGAATTTTAATGATTTTTCTTGTAGATTAAGTAACTTAAGTGCATTTTCTAGGTATTTCTATGAGACTATCACAAAGATGTCATCAACATAGCGATACCACGCTTGCTTTATATAACCAGGGGAGACCTATCATAATTCTAATTTCTAATGCGCGCATTAAAAGATCTGCTAATAATGGTGATAATGGAGTACCCATGGCTAAGCCAAATTTCTGTTTATAATACTTTCCATTTAAGGTAAAGTAATTCTGCTATATGGACAGGTTAGTTAATGTATTCTTGAGTTTCTTCTATTGTTTTCCCTATTTTTAGCAATCAATTTTTTATATGAGTGGGTAGATTTTGCGTAGAGATACTTGGAAAAAGAGCAATGACATCAAAAGAAACCAAGGTATGTTTTTTCTATTTCTATATCTTTAATTTTTTTAATTAGATCTAAGGAGTTTTTTATGCAGATTTCAAATTTAGGAAAGGAAAAAAATCTGTATGTTAATCATTTGGCTAATTTGTATGTTGGGGCATCTATGTTGTTTATAATGGGTCTCACTGTTTTACCTGATTTGTGCACTTTTGGGAGACCATAGATTCTAGGTAGTGTGGGGTTATTTACTTTAATTTTGTATTGTTCTTTTTATATATTAATTTACAATTATTGTTTTATTTAATGAATTTTTGTACAGAATTCAAGGATTTTATGTTACTGTCAAATATTCTTTGTTTTCCAATAGTTGTTCCATTCTATCTATGTAGTCGGTTGTATCTAAAATTACAACTGTTTTTCCTTTATCTGCTTTTATGCAGATGACTGATTAGTGATCTAATTACCATTGTGTTAGGGTAATTCCTTTTGTTTCTAATTTGTTCAATAAAATTAAAAAATTGATTTTGTATTGTGTTTCTATTTCTACAAGATTTTTGGTACCAATTTGTATATCTGTTTAGTAGTCTTCAATTTTTTCGGAGAAACTTATGCATGTTTTGAATCCTTTACGCAGAAATCAATTTCAGTTTCGATGAAGCTTTGTTTGGAGAGGTTATGAACATTATTTTATATAGTTTTTTCCTTTGATGGTGATTTCCTCTCATGTTTTTGGCATTAACTTTTCAGTTTCCACTGTTACAAATTCAACTCAATCATTTTAAATTCTTAGTATAAAACATCACTGTTACAAAAGTACACCATATTTAACTAGTTGTTTATGGTTAGTTTGTTTCTTACAGTGACCATAGAATAACCAGTTTCTCTGATCTTTGGTGTCCCAGCCGCTGCAGCATTGTCTTTGTGCCATTTGGACATTCTTAAAGTGATAAGTCATGAAATTAAGTGTTTTTCACTTTATTTGACAGTTAAAGCTGTCATAATGCCAAAAAATATAGCTTTAATTGAAGAAAATTTTGAGCATAGAGTTATTAGCAAAGAATTGTGGCTTGCAAGATCCCTAGATCTCTTACCATATGTAAATTCTATTTATGGAGGGACTTTGTATCAGAATAACCCACATAAGCTAGAAGAACTGAAAACAAGAAGATAAATTTTAGCAATTTCTAAAGTGTGAATGTAAACTCTCTTTAAAGGTGTAAGAGAGGTGTGTAACACAAAGACATCATTTTCAACAACTTTTGTGAGAATGGTAGGCTGGTGACTAATTTGCATGAGATGTATGCACTTGAATTGAGGTGTTTTATATACATCCAACTTAGCTGCAAACAGCATATTTTGCCATGTGGGCTACATTGTCACACATGAATGTCGATTTGAAAGCACTGTAGAACTACAAGGAAGCTCAAAATGTTATATTTACTTATATATGAAAACATTCAGTCTGAATTTTCCAGTACTTACTTAAGGATAAGAAAAAGGGAACTGGAAAATGACAAATAAAAAAGTTTGTTGTCTGTGACAAATTCAAAAACAGAGACAATATTGTGAACAAAGTACTTAAAAAATCAGTAGATCTGATAGGACAAAAGAACATTAAAACCATTTGTACTCGTTAAATTGTAGAAATAGTACTAGGTGCTATATAAACTGCAAGTAGAGAGCAAAAAAACCTGTGGTTCAAAAATGAAAGAGCTGAAGAGGGTCAAGAGCAAGAGGGATAAGTAAGACAAATTACGTTTATGTTTACGGAATGTCGGAATCCACGCAGTGAAACTTTTGTTAATCTTATTTTGATTTAAAGTAAAATACTAAAAATCATGTCGTCACATTAAAACTCTCTTTAAGTTTCACAAACACACTTATAAAAGTAATTTTGGTACATGTTTTTGAGGAAACATGTATGTACCTCACGAAACATGTACCAAAATTACTTTTATAAGTGTGTTTGTGAAACTTAAAGAGAGTTTTAATGTGACAACATGATTTTTAGTGTTTTACTTTAAATCAAAATAAGACAAATTACGTTTAGGAGGATCAGAACAGATGGATCTTTCTAATTCCAAATGCAAAACTAAGCATTTATATAATACCAGGAATCTAAAAATTATTCAATTTTTGTTAAGTAACAAAACCTGATGAATTTTTATGATGATACTCTTATTCTTGAACACACACTTATTTTTATACAGTTCTTCAAAAGCAAATTTACACAGCTGTTATTGCTGTCCTCAAAGCCTATTAGCAATGCCCAATTATAATTACAAAATGAATGTATTAATTAGCTTTCATGTTCAGTATAGTTGCAACAGCTCATATGGCAAAGGATACTCCCAAGCTGCTGCAATTACAGCATTACACATCTTTTCTAGCAGTTTATTTCTCCGTGAAAAGCAGACAGAATTAACATGCAGAATACAAGCAGAATGCACGTGGTTGCATGGAGAATATTTTTATAAAAAACTACACATATTATTGTCTATTTGGTAAACTTCAGAACACAAGTATATTAATGCTGCAGCTATCAATAAATGTTCTTAAATATAATGTGGTTGTTCTTTTCCATTGTATCATCACCTCTCATTCAGAACATGTTCATATAACAAGTATGTTTGAAATTATAATTTCTAAAAAATTAACAAAGGAAAGGTTTTAAACCTGAATTAAAGTACTGATTCCAGTTCCTCTGAAACATTATGGATGGATGGTTGGGTAGGTAAGAATGGAAAAGAACAAATAAATCTTAATTAAAACTCACCGCTCTGAAAATCATATGTAAAGGCATTGGAATGTTGAAATTAAATGCATAGTTATTACAAACATTTGCAATGAAGAACATTGCAACCAGAAGTGCATAATCTCTGCAAAAGAAGAATCATGTTACCATTAGTAATTAAGAGATGTTAATTATGAACAATAATGATATGCATAGACTTTTTTCCCCAAAAATGTTTAATGGGATTCTTTATCAATCTATTTTTTATTACAAGAAAATCTGAAGCTGTGATGTACATACATTTGTCAAACAGTATTATATTTATCAAATGGAAATTAAAAGCAAGCAGTATGTTACAAAAGTTTTATTTTGACATACTACATTAGAACAAAAGCTATACAAATAAAATTAATAATTTGCATTTTAAAAAAAATTATAAAATGAGTTCATCACATTGGTGCTGCCATCTTTACCAGTTCATTTCTTGCTCTTCGTGTAGGATGCTATATGCCTTTCAGAAACCAGGAACTGATATATGATAATGGTTGGTAAAAATGCAGAAGACCAACCAACTTGATTGTTAATTTGGTTTATATACAGATGCTCTTTAACATCTCAAGTCATCAGTATCCCATTCAATTCAAGGTATGAAACAGCCTATAAATTTTACTCAGGAGCCTCTTCTTTCAGGTTTGAGGTTCTTTTACATGCAATAAATCTACAATATGGTACCCACTGCTTTTCTTTCCTTCCAAAGGAAGACATACTTAGAAATTTTACACTCGAACTAATAATCAATTAGGCCTCTGCAATGTTACAGGAGACCTATAGAAAGTTTGTTCTTCCCTATAACACAGCTTCGAAGATGGATTAAAATGTTTAAGCAGGAAGGCAATCAATTTCAAAGGAAGGTGGACCTGGCACTCCAGTTTGTACTCAAACAGCTGAAAACATTAACGTTGCTGCTGTCATTGTGAGAAAGAATGGTTGAATAACATAAAGAATGCTTGCAGAAATTCTGAAAATTTCACTGAATGCCACCCACATACTGGTAACTGAAAAGTTGCACATGAAACATGATACAGTGGGTTCCAAGACTGCTGATTTCCGAAAATTCATGTACAGGCTTGCATGCATTTGAAGATGATGTTACAGGAAGATGTGGAGTTTCTTTCAAAGGTAATCACTGCTGATGAAACTTATCTACATCACTTTGATCTTAGAGTAAACAGCAAAGCTCTGTGTGGAAATCTCCGTAATCACCAACACAAAAAAAAAAAAGTTCAACATTCAAGGAGTGGTTTACCAGCATATTGTGCCCAGACACACAACTGTAACCCGCCAATACCATTGTGATAACCTGAAAACTGTGCAAGGCCACATCATACTAAAGGTTACATTTCCATGCAACAAATCTGACAAAAATCTATGTAAAGTATGTCCCTCATGCTCCCCATAGTCCAGATTTAGCCTCATATGACTTGTGACATGTCATCACACTCACACATGCCCAAGAGTAAATTCCTTTAGATAATGTAAATAGTAATAATTATTAAATATACAGCTTGTAGTAACAAAAGGGGACATTTCATGTGATATGAAAATGTATTCATGGCTACTTGGACATATGACTCTATGACAATAGGGAAAAGGTTGCCTTTTGTCATCTTTTGTGCTTCTTCTGCTGGTAATGGCTAGAGCAATGCGTCTCTCTATTATAACAAAGGTAAGTGCATGCAGGTGGCTGAACATTAGATCCCTTGTATCTTAGTTGCTGAAGATGCTTCAAAACTTGTTAAAAGTGTAAGGAGAACAGATGTTGGCAATGAAATCACTACATCACATGATCAGGAGCTCTCCAATAAGGTGCCAAAGAGGTGATAAATTTAAAATAAGCACATTTGGGAGCTCAAGAACTCGCCCATAGTATTTAAACATTTCAAAGGCTCAGGAAGCTGTGGGCGCTATACTGTAAACCCTGTGAGCTTTTGTAACCATGTGGCAATGTTTTGGACTTCATGTATAAGGAGAAACAACCTAGCAAAAGTACGTTTTTCAGTCACACATAAGCTCATTCATACATACGTTTTTGCACATTCATTTGTTTATACGTTTCATTTGTTTTCTAATTATCAACTCCACTTTACCAGGGGCAGTAGATGAGAGGCACAGCATATGTAGCACGCATCATCAAAGTCATTGAGATAAAGGAACAGGTGGCCGATCACTAAGTGTAGGGTGATTAAACATCTTGTATTCAAAGATGCAAGTTTGTGTGAATTGAACCACCTCCTTCCATTTGCCTCCTCCCATGATCAACAAGACAGGAAAGGCAACTTTTGGTCCCTGAACGACCTAAGGTATGAAGTGGGACCGTCAGTGCAACAACAACATCCGCAAGTAAAAACCACTTCCGACTTTTTCCTTTTCCATAGAAGAAATACCTTTGTGAGAGGCATCTTTCATCAGCAAAAGCAATGGGTAAAGGCTGCACAGGCAAATTGAACAGAAGAACAGTATCTTGCACATACTATTATAGGTGGCCGCAGTCGTTATGGCATGGACTCGTGTGTGGGAGTTCTAGGATTCAATTTCCACCAGGACCATTCTACCTGACTGAGATTTTTCTCAGTTTTCATAAATGGCAAATGCCAGGGAGAGGTGCCCTAAAATTATGTCTGGGACACTTTCTTCCTTTAAAAAAAAACTTTCCCATTTTATCATTTCATTATCACCAGTGGTGCCTCCTAGTTAAAACAGGCATTAAATACTATTATAAAAAAACTTGCATATTTTTTAAATTATTGTATGGGAGGCAAAATTTTTCAAAAACCCTCTTGTATGAGCACCAAGGTACTATTATATAATCTATTGACAATTATCATTCTGTATCTCTTCAAAGCCATATTAAACAACACAAGGTAGATATTTTTTAATCACTTCCTCAAATTTATTACGGTACATACCCCTGGATAACTTATCAAGATAGATAAATTAGTCTTTGTGAAGAGAAAATGCAACCTAGAGAGAGTGACCAGGACTACTTGGGTGAAAAAATATGGAAAATGCAAGAGATGTTTTCTAGTTATTGTTCCATAATGCAATAGTCACATTAAATATGGTCATCCTGAATCATGTAGTACCTTGAGCAGTAAGTGGTAATGATAAATTCCATGTCAGTTCATTGGCATTAACATAATATTGGCTTCACCCTTACCATGTACAGTTTCATGGATACCAACAATACAGATGTCCTTAAGCAAAGGATTCAAGTGAAATGGTCTACCATTAAAAGAGATATGCAAAAAATAACAGGCAGTATGTATGGAGAAGCCTACATTCAACAATTTAAAGTTACAATTCTTTCAGGGGATGATCAATGTTATGACAAAACTCTCATGTGCTGCTAAAATTCAAATTTTATGATTGTTTAAAGTCACTCAGGCACAAGTTTAATGTTAGTAGCAGACATATAAAATCTCACCAGTATTAGTCATCTATGATACCCTTACTTGTAGTCAACAAGAGCCAATGAAAAAAGTTGCTGAATAGTGTTAACAGATAAATTTCCTTTACCTTCATCATATGGCACAAAATCTGGCTGATCTTCAAATAATCATGTGGAAAATCCATTTCATTACGGAGATTCATGAAGCATTGAAAAACTGCCATGGGTGGCCGAGGTCGTTAAGGTGTGGGCTCATGAACAGGAGGACTGGGATTCGAATCCTGCCAGGACCGTCCTCAATGACTGGGGTTTTTTCCAGGTTTTCTTCAGTCCTCATAACTGGCAAATGCAGGGAGGTACCCTAAACTCAGGCCTGGAATGCTTCCTTCCTTAAAACATATCCTTTCCAAATATATCATTTCATTTCATGTATCATCAGTGTCCACAGCCTGTGGTGCCTCAGTAGTAAAAATGGGCATTAAACACTACTCAAAAAAAAAAAAAAACATTGTAAAGTGCCTTTTTCATACATGTTTTCTAATTCCACAATGTCAATATATAGAAATATTTATATATTGTCATGTCATGCCATGCACATATATTACTAATGGAGATAACTAGGCTCTCAAAAATTAAGAGCAAAATCACATAATCTATTATTTTTCTAATAAGTATTTTTTCCCCAATAATTTTTTATGTATTAATGCATGCATTTATAGAATGCTCATATCAGCTTCATTCAATTCTTGGAGGTTGATTTTGTATTCAAATCAATGAAAGCCTGGTTATTCTTAGCAAATGACATCTGGATTAACATAGAATTGAATTGTTTTTCATATTTAAATGTCTTAGAATAAGCTAACTTCAATTTCTAATATTTTGCAGAGTATATAATTAGTGGCAGCATTTTTAACTGATCTAGTTTTATGATCCTAAATATTTTTAATACAATGAAGCCATTTGCTACTTTTCATTACTAACAACAAAATAAATTTGATTAGCCCAAGGCTTAGAAACCAACATAGGTGGCCGAGGTCATGAATGGGAGTTCTGCAGCTTGACTCCCACAAGGGTCATCCATCATGACAGGTTTCTTCGAATTGCAAATGTCAGGAAGGTACTCTAAACTTAGGTCTGGAATGATTCCTTCCAAAAAAAAAATACCAATTTACAATTTCATATATCAGTGCCCACCAATGTGATACCTCAGTAGGGAAAACTGCATTAAACACTACTAAAAAAAGACTGAAATATTCATACTCTGCTTCGTTGTTTTTAGACGCAAACTTGCCACTTATTACATATTTTGCAACCAATTGTATTTTTCACCAAAATCAGCTTTTGGTATAAAATACATAAGACTGGCAAGTCTTTTTGGGAGTTCTTACATGTTAATGTAACAACTACATGTTTTATTTCACAATTTTCTGGATTCGTTTACAAATTTTCATTGTAATCAAATTTGATTTTGCATCATTTTCATTAAAAACCTGTTCTCAAGCTTAACATGTTAGCTGTGGCAGCAGGTGAGAAAACTGTGTAATTTTAATGTCCATTATGTAAAACTTTTATGAAACTTGATTGCGCATCATTAACATGCAGTTTAAAAAATAAGAGTGACAGCGGAAAGAGTTAACTGTTGCACAGAAAGTTAAACTTTCAAGAACTTCCCACCAACTATAAACTATCAAATATAATAAAAATGTTCATCACTTCCAGCTATAGTGTTAAAAACAGAAGATGGCAGCATAAACATAACACTTTTATCTGTTGTCAATGATCACGTAAAATGAAAATTTCAATTGGCGATTATCCCATAAGTCAATCTCTCTTTCTCTATCACCCGCACACACGTGCGCACACACACACACGCATTATTGGGGGGGATCATTAGAGTACTAAAAGTTTCATGGATAGCATTCTTACCATTTCTGCTGAAAGAAAGTCCTGCTAATATGTATGTACATCATGACTGTCAGAAAAATATCTTGTATATAAATAAACCACATAAAACAATTATAAAAAATATATATATAACTGGAAAAATCTATAAGGATATAAAGAGTAGAGTGTAAAATCATATCCTTAACTTCTTGTCATACATTTAACACTTAATGATCTGCTGTTTTTGCATGTCAGTCATTTCTCAGCTATAGACTGAGCTTTCTATGTGATTTTAAAATTCATAGATCTTGAATGATTTTAGATAAATTCATAATCCTTGTTTTTTTATTTTTACCATAATGTTTAAACTACATTTTAAATATGAGGGGCTTTTTGAAATTATTAGAATAGCAGTGCTTTACGACTACCATGCAATCTATGGGCATGTCCAATTATATTTTATTTATTTATAGATGCTCTTTAACATCTCTGGTCATCAGCATCCCATTCAATTCAGGGTGTAAAAAGGCAAATAAATTATGCTCAGAAGCCTCTTCTTTCAGCCATGAGGTTTTCTTTTATGTGCCATGCATCATGGAACCCTCCGTTTTACTTCCCTTCTGAAGGAAGCCATACTTAGAATTTTTACACGCCCCCACCCCAAAATCACCAACCCTGTCTGGAATTGAACTCATGATCTTGGGTCTATGGGGGCATGTATGGTTATAACCAAGATCAATCCATCTATTTACAGGATGATGGACTAATACTAGTACATTAGGCAGATTTTAGATGGCAGTTTGCAGAATTTGCAGCAAAATCACTGTTCATTTGTTGTCAAGTACAGAAAGGCATGGAAGGTGACTATCATGGAAAAAGATAAACTACACAGTGGGAGAAAGGTGACAAAACTGCAGAATGTGGTCAAGAAGCAGCAGGGAATCTGCACACAAAAATATTCAGTACTTGTTGTCCATTCAACATCATGATCTGCCAGAAACATTGAGGATGTGTCTGAATCGGTTATGGCTGACAGGCATATAACCTTTGATGAACTGGAATGTCAGACAGGCATTGACCAAATAACACTGTACACCATTATTCATGATGATTTGAATATGAAAAATGTTTGTGCACATTAGTATCCATGGGACTTGACACAGGCACAGAAGGATAAATGTGTTAAAGTCATTGAATACTGAAATTGCTTAATGAAGATCTGGATATTTGGAGAAGCTGGTGACTAGTCATGGTGTTACTACCACACATCAGAGAAGAAAATATAATCCATGCAATGGAAACATTCAGGGAGTTCCCAGCAAGATATTTTGTGCTGCTTCCTGTGGGCTAGCAGATGATCACAGTCTTTTGGGACACTTCAGACATACTGCTAATGCACTGGCTTTCTCAAGGAATAACTGTCAACTGCGATGTTTACTGCAAAAACCTTACATAGCTTTAGCAATGGTGAAAGGGGAATTGATTAACAGGAGTGTTCCTCAAACATGACAAAGTGTAGCCCCACACCAGCGACACTATGACATCAAAATTGGCACCACTGTGGTTAATTGTTATGCCACATCCCCATATTCACTGGTTCTTGTTGCATCTGATTACAACTTATTCAACAATATGAAGGACTCTGCGAAGTAAAACATTCTGCAACGAGGAAATTAAGGCAGCAATGTCACAAGTGGTGGCATAGTATTCCCAAACAATGGTTTTACGATTCCATGATGAAGTTACCAGGAAGATGACAATGGTGTAGTGGCATTGGTGGGCAGCATATTGATCCCATGTGCATTGAACCATTTTGCACAATAAATAAGGTACAAAAATCTACTATTTTAAATCATTTCTGAATGCCCCTCATATAATGCTCAAATTCTTCAGTAAAAATCAGCATCTTCTCATAAGTGCATTGCTGTTTCTAAACATAAAAAGTCCTTAAATAGCTAATAACAACAGATATATATAAATATCATGACACTGTAAGCACAAAATATATTTATGTATCTAATGACACAATTCTACACTTTTTGCCAGACATTCTCTTACAAATTATAACATATGTAACTTTTATATTTAACAAGCATAGCTTGTTATAATTTTCTTTGTACCATCAAGCAAGATATATTATTTATATAACAAAATTTATGATTTTCATGTTAGAAATCTTGCACATATATTTTAAAAGCAGTTAAAAATCTCTCATGAATTATAATATCCCAAAGTATAGTTCAACAGTTACTTTTTTAGGAGGAAAATGTAAATGTTTCAGAGTATTTGTAGTTATCATGGATGGAATACAAACTCTTACTAATTTCAAATTATTATAAAGTAAGTATTCCAATAACATATTATAATTATCTTCAGAATATTCATCAAGATCAAAATATTTTGTCTTCCAATGCCATCACTATCCATTCAAACTTGTGGAATTCTCCCCCAGTCTGACAAGAGTGTAACGGACTTCTGAAGTTAGGAGCCTGGAAGGCAAGGCTATATTATCCCAAGGATAGATGCGAGGAGGATGATAAATTATAATTTGACTGAATGAACTCAAAGAACTTTCTGAACAAGTTTCCCAGGCATTCACCTTAAGACATTCACACCAAAGTGTGAACTGAACCTGGGAAGCACAAAAGCTACCATTACACAATGGCAGTTGTACAGATCAAAATCTTCATTCGATTCTGCTTTTGAGTCAGAATTATTAAATAAAATATTAAAAACATTTTTTTCTTTCTACATGAGACTCTTCCTAAATGGTGCTATTTTTCAGTCATGAAAGTAACAGAATTTACTAAGAGAAACATGGCCTTACAGCACATATTTTCTTTTACAACTGGTTGGTTCCATAGTCTAGTGAATTTTTATGCTAATTAAAATATCCAACCACTTAATGAGACAAAGTGTGGGTATAGCACACCATGTATAAGTAGCAAATTTTAGGTGTCATTGAGAGCATAGCCTGTCACTTATCAGTGTTGTGATGGCACTGCGAGCATAGGCCCATAGTCAGACAGGAAAGTGTTAAAGCATGCATGTCATTCTTAATAATTAAATGGCAAAATGGGATACATTAACAGCTCTGCAGAAGGAATTAATACAGAAATTTATTTCATGTATAAGCCAACTCACTTTATACCAATTCTGGGCTTTTTCCTTCCAAAATTGGCAGTGAAGATGAAGCCTTCTAAAGATATAATAAAGAACTGGGAGAATGTAATCAGATTTCCACTAGAAGGGTCTTCCCTGAAAGAGAATAAAAAAAAAACATATATGAATACAAATATCAGCATGTATACTGATTAAAACAGTTAGAGCAAAGTATTCTAAAATATAAAACTTTCAATGTGTACATTGTGTTTTAAAATGTCTTGTTTTACTAAGCAGCAGTTTTGTTCCTAAATGGTTAATAGAGCAGTATAAATATGGTGCTATTCTGTTCTTAACATCAAATCAATTCTTAGAAAAACTAAAGTGCTCTGAACAATAGGAATGCAAAAACCATAATTTTAATTGCATAAATCATATTTTAATATGTATTTAATTATACATATTTATAATAATGCATTGTACATATTTAATTATACACACATTGATAGGTTTTCTCTTCACAAAGCTTTCTTTCCATATACCTGTCACACGATGCATTTAATGTAACTACTAATTACTTAGTTAAAGGCTGAAATTTAAATGTCAAAGAGATGCGACTAACTTTAATTGACAAATATCTTTTCTAAACATAAAATAAAATGCTTAGAAAGCATCATTTAATTAATTCCTTAGTTCCCTTGACTATAGAAGGAATAACAATACATTACAATATATTAACACATTAAATAATGTCCCAGAAAAAAACAAAAACTTCTTATTACCAACAATAAATTCCTCATTTATGATAAAGGCATAGCCAACAAAATTGCATAGGAAATTAGACAAAATATTAAAAACACATAAGCCAGAGGTATTTGCAGGGCAACATCTACTTTATGATGACTTTAAAATTCAAGAACTCAATGTTATCTCTAAAGAAAAAAAAATGGGGGGGCCCCTGGACCATACACACTACTTAGTGATCACATCAAGGATTTAGGGTGCAGAGCTAAGAAAGTACTCTTGAACGTATTTAACAAGATCTGGAACAGTAAAGATAGCATTCCTGTTATATAAAAAAAGCCACAATCATTCAAATTAAGAAGAAAGACAAACCAGTTGGAGAGTTTGACAGTTATAGGCCTATATCCTTAACCCCAGTACCTATTGAAACAGTGGAGAAAATGGTCACTACAAGATTAACTTATTATCTGGAATCTCAAAATCTCCTTTCAGACTCTCAAACAGGTTTCAGAAAGCAATATTCAACAATTAATCAGGTTTTACATTTAACACAGGATATTAAAAAGGCCTTTAAGAAAAAAAAAAACATTGCTTACTCTATATTATGAGGAATCAACTCAAAAATACATAAAACTGGTAATAAAATGAGACCTATAATAAATACAATTAATTCACCGACATAAAATTTAGCCAAATACATTTTAAAAAATTCAATATTTTACCGAAATCCAAAAGCCAAAGCATGAAATCTCATTAGAATCAATAGAAAAAAATCAGAGATATGAAGCTGGAAAGCAGATGTTTGATAGTTTCTTATGATGTAGTCTCTCTGTTTCTTAACGTCCCAAAAGAAAAATTATTAAATATCATAAACAAAATTGCTAACCTCAATAAATCTACCCTGGAGAAGCAATAGAACAATATCTTGAACCTCACCAAAATTTGCATCAATTAAACCTACTTCACATTCAGAGGCAATATATATATATATATATATATATATATATGTATGCATATATGCATATATACACACACAAAATAAGAGTTTAACAATGGGAAATCCACTCCCACCATTCTTAGCATATTTGTACATGAGTTTCTTAGAAAAAAAATTAGTTCAGGCTTTCCTTTAAAAATATATACAAATGTTGGTACTGTTATGTTGACGATGTCTTTGCAAAAGTAAATGAAAAATGGAAAGAGCATGCAATTAAACAACTCAAAATATAAGACAGCTCCATTAAACCCACAATGGGAACAGAAAACAAAGTTCTTCCTTTCCTGGAATAAAAGTTATAAAAAAATAATATATACTGGAATTTGACATATTCAGAAGAGACACCCATACAGATAATTATATAAAAAACAGCCACAATCCAAAACAACATAAACTTACAATAATCAATAGCTTCACATTCAGAATAACAAACCTACCAATAAGCAAGACAGAACATGAATTGGAGTAAAAAAATCATAGAAAAATGGCTGCACAATAGATTTGGTCAAGAAGAAAATTGAAAAAACAAATGAAAGACATCACCACAGTGAAAGGCTACAAAGGAGATCATATATATTCCATCAATGAGCACACCAAAAATTCCAGAAGATTTTTAAAGACCCCAACATTATTTTGGCTCCAGTGAATAAATGCAGTTAAAAACCTCCTAAAACCCAACACGAAAGATAAAATTCTGCCAGGAAAACAATCAGGAATTTACAAAATCAGTTGCAAAGACTGCAATATGAAACATATAGGTAAAACAAAAAGGAACATTACACTACGCTTTAAGGAACACATGAGAAATGTAAAATACAAACCCATGAAAAAATCAGCAGTACTCTACAATTTCTATTAGTGAAATTTGAGCGATTTCCTCGTTAATAATTTGTTAGTTAATACTGTAATTCACAGTGAAAATTCCCGCTATTCAAAACTACTTATGAAGGAGAAGCCCATGAATAATGTCTCATTCTCCTTTGATCTCCAGCAAGTTCAACCTCTCCCTAAATTTTCCATAAAGAGATTTACTATTCACAACAGATAAAACTCTTTGCATAACTGACTTATCATATAAATTTTTGCATTTCTCTTGTGGGACAGAAAATCAGGATGGTCATAGGGCAGTTGCAGTCTCTTCTGTTCTAACTGATTTCCTCAGTAAATTCCAATTTGATCCTACTATAACAATTGTAAGACTTGTGACGGACAAAACCAGAATGATCACATTGTCCACGCTCTTTATGGTGAGTTTTGAAACATTCTCCTCCACAGATAAGGGACATTTCAATAATTTTTCCAGTTGGGGGGTTTCATTTATGCCTTCAGATAGAATGTTTGAAGTTGCAGAAACATAAAAAAAATACCATTAAATTTATGGAAAAACAGGCACTATCCAGTATTGGGTATTGGACTGTTCTGTTTTAAGTATTTACCTAATTGAGCTAAAAATGTAAAAATGATATTAGGAATATGAAGAGGATCATATTAAAGGACTGAGATAAGGCAGGAAATGTTAATGTTGTAAAAATGGAGTCTACTTATAGATTAGATGATCCTTCTAAAAATTCCAATCCATTTTGGAAAAGGGGCATCAAATGCAAAATGCATGCTAGTGATCCAGATACTGTTACAGATTAAACCTGCCAAAAGGAATGATGTAGATAAGTTACTGAAGCAGACATTTGGTGACAATTGGAGAAGCTTAGAATCACTGAATTTTTATCTTGGTGTTATTGATCAGGTGGCACAAGAAACTGATGAAAATTATGGTCCATGAAGTTGATGAGGATATTACATGTGATTGCCTTGAAGAGGAAGAAGAATTGGGTGTGCTGTGGATTGACTGCCTTCTTAAGATAAGTGGCTAAATTAATAAAAGTTCCATTTCAAATTTATACATGTTGTTTCAAACATTAAAAATTCCATATGTTTGATGCAAAAGGCAACTTGTCCAAAATTTTTTTTGAGATTGCATCCAAATATTAAACTACCGGTTTATTTTTTTTCACCTTATAGCCTTGTAAGGTCTTGATCTCAAAAGTTATATTTTTGATTTTTGTTTATTCTTTTTAGTTTAGTTGCTCTGCATTTTTAACAATTCCTGAAAAGTTTATATTTGCAAACTGTTTTTTCAATAGATGCTCCTCATATCTTTAAGCCAGAGTGCAATAATGAGTTTTTTTTATGTGATTTATATGGGTATCTCATTTTAACTGGTTTGAACCCACAGACCAAGAAATTTAGTGGATTCTACTTTCCCCAATTGTCGGTTGATGTGGTAGATCTCCACACCACATAAATCCACAGATAGTCACCTTAATCAAGTGAATATAAAATTAAAGAGGATATTAAAGTAATATTAAAAATTAGACAGCACATAGTTTAGCAGTTTTATTTGTAAAGTTATATATTCTCTATTTTCTTTTGTATGAATGTCCATTTCTACTGTCTTATTGGCATTTACTATGAGATTGTTTTCTATGAAATAGTTACCAATTTGATCTGTTACTTGGTGAATTGATTTTAAGTTTTCTTTGCTTGCTGCCCTTACCAGGACATTTGTGTCATCAGCAAAGAGAAGGGACTTTGCAGAATCATAAGCTATAATGAAGTCTGAGTAGCAAAAAAAGCATAGGACTTAATATAGAACCTTGAGGTTCTTCATAATTTGTCATCACTCTTTTTTACTTCTCTAATTTCTCTGTGTTTAATTTCAACAATTTGTTTCCAGTTATTCAAATATGATTTTTTTCTGTTGTGGGGTAGTCCTCTAATTCCAAGTTTTTATAATTTTACTAATAGTTTTTTTTTTTATGGTGTATTGAGTCAGTACTTTTGACAAATCTAAGAAAATGGTTGAAATATGTTTTTTTGTCAATAGCTCTGAGGGATTCACAAACAAAAGAGAAAATTGCTGATTCAGTACAGCAATTGCTTCTAAAGCCATGTTGTTCTCCAGATAGTAAACTGTTCCTTTCTATGAAGCTCCAGGGCCACTTTTAAAATAATTTTCGCAGATAGTTTGACAAATTATCTCTTTAGCCATTTTTGTATAATGGCTTAAAAATAGCTGTTTTGAGGCAAGCAGGAAAAATACCACTACTGAAGGTTTCGTTGTAAAGGTTTGTTAATAGCTGAACAATTAGATAAGAACATTTTTAATGAGGAAGTCAGGTGTGTTATTTATTCCTGCTGAACATTTTGGTTTTAGTTTCTTTATTATTTGTAGTATTTCCAATTCATTTGTTGGGAGAAGGTACGCTGAATCATTAATTATACTACTGACATCACAGGTAGGCAAGAATGTATTTTTTGCTTATTTGCCATATTTTATTAGGTTTTCTGCTAAGTTGACAAAGTAATTACTAAAACTATTTGCTACTTCATTTGGGTGTGAGATGGATTGCGAGTTCTCCATCAGAGTTATGTTTGCAACCTGGGGTAAATAACCTTTTGCTTCTCTCTTAATTCCATATGGCCTTTGATTTGTTACTAGCTATTTTGATTGCTTTACCATTAGCCTGCAGTTTATGACTTTGAATAGAATTATTTTATGTGGTCATCTTTTATTTTAGGGCTGAAAGGATGAGTTTTTAATAAAGTATATAAGCGACATTTTGTTTTGCATGATTTCTCTATCCCTGGTGTAATCCAATGCTTGCAATTGTTATTAGGATTTTTCCAGATGATTTTCATGAGGAAAATGAGGATTTTCATGTTTAGATAATAATTAAAAGTTTGTAAAAGTGATTCAAATTTGCTTGACACATTATTATTATTGTAAATTTCTTCCCAAGACTATTTACTAAGTAAATGAATGAATATTAGATGTTTTGGTCTTTAATTATTCTTTTCTTTTTACCTCTGAAGCTTGAGTTGCACTAACAGCAGCAGGAAGTGTTAGTGTTAATGCACTGTGGTCACTAAAACCCAAGTAAAACATCTGGCTCTTATATTTATGAGGGTCAAGATTTACATAAATTTGATCTATTAGTGAGGACGAGTTTTGTATGAATCTTATAGGCAAAAATATAGTTTGTATTAAGCTATAAGTTGTCATGAGGTTTATTAATGATGCAATATTTGATTCACATTTTAAATCTATATTAAAATCATCACATATTGTTTTACTTTGATAATGTGATTCAGAACATTATCAAGCTTTTATAGGAAATTTTTGGATCACTTCCTGGAGAGCTACATATACACATTATTCTGATATTGGGAGTGATGAGTTGGATACCTGAGTATTCAAATTTTTTTCTTTTATCATATTTTGTAAATTTTCCAAGGACATTAAAAACAATTCCATTCTTCACAAAAATACAAATACCCCTACAATAAAGAAGTTCTACACGAGAAAGCTGCAAGTGTGAGGTCAGATAATTTGGTTAATTGTACACCATTTTCCTCAAGTCCATGCTCACTAAGGCAAAGAATGTTTGCTTATTTTAGTTGTGTCGATAGTAAGATCTCCATTTTGCTAATTTTGTTACCTAGTGACTGGACTTTTGCTGAACAAGTAAGAGTGTTTATTAGGCATAGCTAAGTAACCACCTATCCTGATTGTATTCTCCTTTCTCTTTATTGGCTTTCCTGATTCCTGTTCAGCTGACTGTGGATGACATTTTACAGCAGCTGGTCCAGTTTCAGCAATCCCCAATAAATTAATTATGGCTTTGTTACCAAAGTGCTGTCTGTTTGCCAATGATCCCTCCTCAGCAGCATTCACCCCATCATTATTAACTCCTGATAATGCATAAAATTCACTACTGACTTTTTATACTCTCATGAACCAAAGTCATTTCTTTTGGTCACACTGCACTGACATCCACTTCCAATGTGTTAGTTTCCCTTTAGCACTGATTTAATTACATTACACAGTAGCTTTCCAAATTTGTAGGACCCTCTGTGGTTCAAGTATGCACCACCTCTGCCAAATTCATATTCAGTTACCCAGAAGTTTGCATCTAAAAAGTACACTGCTTAGCAGAAACCAGCCAGTTTAGTTCTTTGTTGAATTTCATTACTCTTCTTACTGTTGCATCTCACCTTCTTAGTATGCAACTAACAATTATCTTGGCATCAGACACTTCAGATTTGATATAACTTATAAGATACATTGTCTCCCACATAATTTCTTCAGCTCATAGCCCCATTTTATGTTGTATATCGAGCCAAATATCAGAAGTTACTTGGTAACTTACATTTAAAAACACAACACAATCTCTGTGCAGTAATAAAAATTATATTTACGCCGCTTATATTTAAACATTTCTTAAAATACAATAGAGAGTGTAGGTATATCCAAAGCTACCAATTTGAAATCAAAAATATGAAGCTTGTTCATTAGAGTATATTTGGTGACTTAAAAACAGGTACTAAAGACAGACTTTAATGAGTTTGTATGTTCTTTGTAGATGCATTGTTGACAAGAATCACACCAGTGATTTGTTAATCTATTTTTTCTTGTAGGACAATTTGCACTTCTTAGTTTTGCTGATTCACCATTTACTTCCATATCTGTTAGAAGCACTGTTACTCCTGTAACATTCTCTGCACAGAGGTTTTAACCCCACAATACACAAACATGCAGTATGAACTTAAAACATTGGCTAGTTAACCTCAAAATTAGCAAAGAAGAATATCCTAAAGAAAACAAATATGTAGAAAGAACAGCAGTTAAAATGGTTATAACAAAGAACTAGTACACAAAGTACAAAAATTCAAGAGGCAAAAACTTATTAAAGAAAGCACAACACTTTCAAAAAAAAAAAAAAGATAAGCTAATTTTTAAAAAATTCACATATCATCCATGGGCTAGAAAAAATTTTCAGAATATTCTTATAAAAATTTTAATATCAGGTTAGCACCTGTAAACAGATTTAATGCTAAAAATTTCCTGATTGACAATGTTAATGACAGTATTCCACAAGAGAAAAAAGCAGGTATTTATAAAATAAGTTGTGCAGAGTGTGAAAAAAATCTACATAGGAAAAACAAAGAGAAACATAGGCACACTGTTAAAAGAACATTTCAGAAACATAAAATACAAGCAGTTAGAGAAATCAGCAGCAGCATCAACTTTCTGGACAGAAAACCATGATATATTGATAAAAACATAATTATTAAAATCAGTGCAAGGGCCTACAGAATTAGTAACATAGGAGAAAACCCACATTTACAAGTACAAAGACAGTTTAATGAACTTCGACATTTGATTATGAAAACAAACTTCAAGTTCATCATACCTCCACCAGAGCAGATTATACATCTCCACAGCGTAACGGTTTATCCTCCAGTAAAAAATGGGGCTGACAATGCAAACAAATGGTTCTACATATTTAAACAAGTAAGTGGAGCAAAAGAGTGTTAGTTCGACTCATTCACACAATGATCTTAATATACGAGTATGATTAGCTTCACTGTGCAATATTCCAATTAACAATTTTAGTTACTATTCTTGTGCATAGCACATGCCTTTGAACAAATAAGTCTTCACTTTCAATCTCCTAAAAAAAAACTTTCAAATACAAAGTCGATAAATTTGTAGTAAATATCTGGAGCAATACAATTAGTTACATATTAATGTACCACTTCTAATTATTTTACTCAACCTCCCAGATAAAATCATTTATGTTCTTGCATTTAATGTAATATATCAAAGCTAAATACAATGCATTGCAGATGTAGCATATTTTCTTCACACAAATGTGAGTTTGGTTCTTGAAACCTTAAGACTACATAACGATCTGATCAGCAAGTTATAGGTTTGGTACAATAAAATCAATGGATTAAATAATGCTGAAAGTACTTACAAACCTCAGTTTTACAAACCAATGAGGAACATTACAACCAGAAAGCTGAAAAGAGTATATCTCATAGTTATAAATGTGTTGGTAGATCATTAACTTGGTCTTGAAACCACTAACCTCTACCCTCAGCCCACACCCTCCTAGGCCTAGGCAGTGTATCACTTATATAGCCACAGGCTCCACCTACCAGTAATGATTGTACTTCCTCCAGCCAGTTTATAAGAATGGGCAATATAATTGCAATTCTAGTAGAACTTTAATGGGTAAATGGGAAAAAATATAATTTGTAATTAATTCATATACACACATTAATCTAAACATAACCTTGGGTGAATCCTTGAAACTGGTGGACCCAGTGGTTTATTGCAGCTTACTACAGCCCAAAGCCTCTCCTTGCCTCCTTTTCCTAAGTATACTTTGGTGATTTATATTGTAGCAAATCACATGTCACTATGCTAATGGGTAAATCATTGTAATAGTGGCAAAGCTGCTTTCAACTACAGTAACACCATCTGAGTGGAATTCTAGTGGCATCTAGTACCAGAAATTATAAGATTGATTTGGGTGCATTAGCCCAAAGTGGGAGCATGTAGGCAAGTGGCACTTTAGACCAAAAAAGAAAGCACAATTTTGTTCTGGATTGTTTAAAATATTAAAAATCAGTAATGTGTGTTTATTTGTGTGAAATGTGTGCACCTAACATAAAGAAAGTGCAGTAAATATGTTTTATATAATACATTGAATTTATGGCAAATATGTCAATTTAGGAATATAAAACTTCATATTTTGGAAAAGTTCGGTTTGGCAGTGGAACTCAACATACTTTAATTGTAATGCTGCAAAACATTCACGGATTATAATTTATGTAGCACAGTGAGGCACATTTAATACCTTCCATTCTCAAGCTAGTCACTTACTGGCATGACAACCACTCCTATCATCAGTTTTTGGCACTGCAAACTTGACAGTATCACAATAACTTTTAAAATTTGGGTACTACAAAAAAATAAATTATATCCTCACTCTCCTTACTGGAGTGTTTCCCAGAAAATAGATCCATTTGTGAAGAAGAATTGATGAGTAGAAATATTAGCTTCTAAAGAAGATGTAGATTATGTGTTATACAAAATGGGCAACACTTCCAGCATCTTGTCTAAAAAGGATGAATGCAGAATACATTTCTTTTATTTGTAGTACCCAAGCTTTAAGTCATGGCACCAAATGTCAATGATGGCAGAGGGAGGAATTAACACTATGCAGCTGACTTGTACAAAGAAGCATTATGGTGTTGCACATAACTCTGAATAACAATATTTGTTTATTTCAGCTTTGCAATTTTAGCTCTTATGACACTGCTTGTCCATACTTATAAATGACAATCTTACAGTTTTCCTTAACTTTATACTATTTTCTATTTTTGCACCTACAAATAAAAATATGTTCTGATTCACAACTTGTTATCCATTACATTTTAAATCTTTAAACTATTGACAATAATTTTTTCTATTATCACATGGAGCTGATCTGTTACAACCTCTAATCAGAGGAATCATGGATAATCAAGATAAATCTTAAACTAGCTGCTTTCATTTTCACTTCAACTTGCATTTTTGCAATGTTTATTTGGTTCCATCATCACAGTATTTTTACACAATTATGTGGATTTATCATATATGAAAGCTGAGAAATTGTATGAGGATATTTAAGCATTCAGTAAGGCAATCCAAATTAGGGATAGTAAGAAATAAAATCATTAGACAAAATGTTTTATCACATTTATATAAGCTATAATCAACTAGAATGGATGAACATTTCATGAGAATTAGAGAGAAGAAAGCTGTTGTATTTTTCATGGGTTTCACCAAGAAATAGGAAAATATTAAGAACTATGCAAAGCAATAAGTGAAAAGGGTTGATAGAAGACCTGAATTAGAATGACAGGGAGAGGAAGATGGAAAAAATATAAAGTGTACATTTTTTGGACATAGAATGACACATTTTATACTGTGGGGCTGATTGTAAACAATAATGTATGTTTTCAGGACTCCAAAAATACACTGCATAACAAATTGATGCATAAAAGTTTGCAAAAACTGTAATCCGTGATGGAAGTTTGCTTTTTCCCCAATTTTAGGTCTTTATTTTCTCTATAAATCATGAAAAAACTAAACATGTGTTCTCTAGGTGACATTATATAAGACCACTAACAGTAGCAGAGATATGATTTTGGTTAAACAACATTATGAAAGGACATCTTCAGTGATGACATTATTGGAAAATACATTCTGCTATCTTGCAGTTAGCTCATAGAATTGATGGTTAAAGATTTTCACTGAGCGTGGTAGTCAAAGAAAGATTTTTTCAGCTATATTATTAGATAACACGAATGTCTACATATATTATCTCTTTGGTTCATAAATAATGGTAATTGTTGATTACATGCTACTGTTGTAGCATGAAACACTTAAGGTTAACATGTTTTAGATCCTTACAATTGCTACATCATCTCGGTGTTCAATGAATACCATTTATGATACACATAACCTTACCACATGAATTATCAGCGTTAAATACTTACTCAACAAAATTTCACACAAACTTGTAATGAGAAGGCTAGTTTATATGTTTATCCTTTTTTATCTAATACAATGTCAAAAGTCATGTAGAGCCAACCATGCATATGCATGTTTAGGTTATGTTAACAGAAGTTAAGGTACACCTAATGGACACTTACTTTATTAGCAGTTCCAAAAAGTACACATTACTACAGCAACCAACAAAGACCATAATTATCGCTAATGTAGCCTTCATTTTGAAAAAGTTTTTAAACACTTCGTCCTACCGCTTGCTCAAGTTTGAACAGTTTGCCGTATGTTCACTTAGTTCTACCTTTCCTAGCTGTCACCTGTGAACATCAGGATTCAACTGAGAGCCAGTGACAGATTATACAGATATGCAACTCAATGTTAACAACCAGTGACCGCATCGAGCGCCAATTTTTATATCATCCGGCGATGCACGAACTAAAGTTCGTGGTGGGCGAGTCGATAACGCAGTCACGGGAGGTCGGCAATGTAAGCCTCACTAGATTTGTTTGTTTGTTTGTTTGTTTTTTTTTTCTCCTGTTTTACTTGGAGTTTCATTTCTTTCTTGGAGAAAATAAGTCATTGTTAAGCTTTCATCGAACTACAGACACCAGTGACAGAACCGCTGACAGCCTGAAGAGTCAAATATAAGACGTAAAAATCTGGCTAACGTGTTCTAAGGTGCTAGATCGGATTTTTGCGTCTTGTATTTTACTCTTCAGGCTATCGGGGATTTCTTCAGCTGGTTGGTTGTCTAGACACATGGTTTCTTACGCTGTCCAGAAAGTTCATTTTTAAAATCTGACAGTAGCTCGTATTCTTAACGCAATTCTATGCAGGTAGGAAATTAGGAAGGATATATGAAGTAAAATTGTAATGCTATATTTGTACACAACCTGTATATAACCTGTTCGCATATAATGAACAGTGTAAAAATGTCAGTAAATAAACCTCTCAATGACAATGTACTACTATGTACGACAAATAACAATACATTAATTTTATTTAAAGCACATACAGGGTTTTTTTTTGGGGGGGGGCGCTCTTTAACAGCTCAGGTCATCAGCGTCCCATTCAACTCAGAGCGTGAAACGGCCGACAAATTTTGCTCAGAGGCCTCTCTTTCTCGCTTGAGGTTCTTTTTCGTGCCGTAAATGTACGACACGGGACCCACGGCTTTACTTCCCTTCCGAAGAAAGCCATACTTAGGTTTTTACGCCCCGAAAAAATCCATCGGTCCTGGCCGGGTTCGAACCCGCGATCTTGGGGTCCGACTGCGCGTACAGGTACCAATATAAAAGTTATATTGAAGGTTATAGCGTACAAAATTAACATCCTGTCCTCCAGATAGCATTTACATTGCAAAGACCTAATGTTGTCTATAGTTTTAAAAAAGACCACTTTATAGGCATATATTTAATAAATTACATCTAATGCTCACATACAAATTTAGGAATTATAAACTATTTCACTCATGGCACATACAAACACTGTAATACTTTGATATGGGTGTGAGGAATTAAGTTCTTTACTTATCTGAAAAAGCAAAAGTACTTTGTCTGCTTGAAAGATTAATTTGACTACAACGTCCTTAATCTTGTATTGTCAGGGCACTTTTTGAAACATTCTTTCGTTTTTTAAGAGTAAAAGAGTAATTTCTTATTAAGTATACCAGATGTGATTTTTGATCACACAATGGCCATCACCATGGCACTTATGGTTAGGGCACTGGTCCTAATGAGCTCTGAGCTGCAAGAGTAACATCACAGAAATTAATTCTGCTGATCAAGTTGCATGAAGGTAATGATGAACTTATGTCGTTTTCAATCATTCCAATCATTGTGTTGACTATACAGTACTCGGCATGGGATAAATGCAGTAAAAATGGAGTTCTATTTCATATAGATTCAGAACCTTGTAGATTACAAATATGCCAAAGGAAATATAAAGCAAATTGCAAAAATGCTCTTTAACAACAGTAACATAAATAATAGTATTAAACCTTAACTAAACAATAAATCATGTTGTGAGCTATATAACATGATTATGAAAGTGCAGTTACTCTTCAGATTCTCATGTATCAACTGTTAAGTCTTAAATAAGTATCTATAAATAACTCTGCTGCTTATAAGATAAAATCTTTAAGATTACTCACAGGGTAAAACACTTGAAAATTACACGTTTTGGCATGTTAACCCTTAGATGTTCAGCTAAGAAAGTTTCCTCGATAGATTACTATAAAGCAGCATAATTCTGTGTTATATATTATCTACAAGTTTACTGGTAAATTAGATGTTCAGACTGCTGAATGATAATTGTTGCAAAATACCGAGGGTGCTAAAAATGTATATACACTTTCATAGTAGATATCTATTTAATATATTTCAAAGTTGCACCGAAAAACAACAGTAATGTGTAATATAATGTTCTGTAAACAGATGTGACTCATATATATTATGCTAACATTGCTACGTGACAGGTAAATGACCAAATAAAGCCAAGATTATGTATAATGTTCTTAAACAGATGTGACTCACATTACGTTATGCTAGCGTTGCTACAACAAAATGGAGCCCAGGTTATCGTTTGAATAGCGGAAAGCAAATTTGAAGTGGTATTGGGAAACGGAAAATGTTGTTGAAATTCAAAGGCAATGGAGACATGAATACAGAACAGAACCGCCAACGCGAGTAACAATTGCACGCATTAGAGACAAATTTGAGACTCGTGGTACCTTATGTGATGTTCACAAGGGCAGATCTGGGAGATCTGGCACAGCAACAAGCCCCGCGCACTGGATCCAAGGCACTATCCTAGACACTATCCAAGGCATTGGATAGAACGAAGAGGTCCGATTGAGTTTCCACCGCGTTCTCCAGATCTGACTGCGTTGGACTTCTACCTATGAGGAACTCTTAAGGATGTTGTATAGCGGGAAAAAAAAAAAAAAAAAAAAAAAAGCTACACTGACAGCACTTCGGGAAGAAATTGAAACGGCATGTGCTGCAATCGCTGAGGACACTTTCGCAAACGTTGCTCCACCAGTATTTCAACGTACTCAGAAGTGTATCGACGCCGATGGTGGGCATTTTGAGCAACTGCTGTATCTATAAAAGTCTAAGGTGATTAGTGTTCGTCGTTTTCTGTTTGTGTGAGTTCAGTTTTGTCATGTTAACACAGTTTTTCTTTGCTTGAAGTGTGTATACATTTTTGGACACCCTCTGTATTTCTTAAGCTGTACCAGGCTGACAAAATGAAGCAGGAATCTACTTGATGTACATGGAAGTTTCTAAAGACAAGGATAAATCCTCAGCAGCTAAGCAAAAATCACACTTCTTTGCTCTGCTGATTCGATTGGCCATAGTCTAATGCAATAAATAACTTTGCAACAAAAGATATAGTACAGCTGTTAGTTTGTATTGCTTGTACAAAATTGGGCAGAGCAAACAGCTTATTATACCAAAATAAAGTGCAAAAGCAGAGGATGCACGTTGCAGTTTCTGTAAAAGTCAAATTGCAATTAGCTTAATGGTCTCAATTGCACCACTCATTCATTCATTCATTCATTCATTCATTCATTCTGACAAGCTGTGGAAGTTGGAACAACAATGCACTATTAAATATTACTGAAGTGAATGAATCTTAATATGAATGGGAGTTACCACAAACATTTTCAGTTATGTAACTTTGAACAATTACAAGTTGGGATACTGTTGGATTTTCACATACACTACAGCAAGTTCTATACACTAGCACCTCTGCCTGTGGAAGTAGTATACCACTCATTCATTGGCATAGCATTCATCTTTTCTTCATCCGCAGCAACAGCTTCTTCCAGGCTGGAAAACCAGTGTTTATGTAGGAGACTCTTCACATTTTATTATTGGAAGAAATGCATGATACCTAGTTGAGACTGCAGGTTTGATGAAATTACTAATTTACTGAAATGAAGAGCCGCGTTATCTTGAGGTCGTCCCTACTTGATTTCTGAGAACGCCTTAGATATCTGTAATTATCATCTGCTTTGCTCAGTACCCTAGAAAGAAAAAAAGCACTGTATAAGTTATGTTTTGCACGTTCATTAAATGGATAATGCCAATTTAGAACTCTTTTTAATTTATTAGAGTAAGATTTGTTTTTTATAATATTTTTCATCGTGTAAAATGATATGGACAGATTGCAGATTTCATTCTATATGTATCGCACGTGCTGCATATTCAGTGATTAGTTTTTTTTTTTTTTTTTTTTCAAATTTTTAAATTATCAAGACCATTTCTAACCTCAAAAAGCACCTAAGGATTTATGTATGGTTAGTGTTTTTCTGCATACTTACAAAATTCTACTTTGTACCTGATATAAATGTATTAACCAAGATTTAATTAAATTTAAAAACCAACTTCATATCGAAACCACTAAAATGGAGTTATATATTCTAAATTAGGCTAGTTAGTCGATTTTTGACTCTTATATTCCACGTACTATAGAACTGCTTAGAATGTATTTCATGAGTTACTCAGCTGATAAACCCTCAGTATGTACCCTCAAACTTTGGGGCATAGATAGTAGTAGAATTCTACTCGAAATAATATTCATCAGTAATTACGCTGTTACCACTTTTGATAATACTCAAAACTTAAAATAATGTCACTGAAATGATATTATATAATGAATTAAGTAAGCACTTTTTACTTTACACCACGTTGTGTTCACTGCTCCTATTACTATATTTTTGGAGGAGGATAGGGAATTAGAATGAAAATTCTATCCAATTATAGAACTTATGAATTTACGATATATTTTGTTGAAATACTGTGAAAAATTTGTATTGCTCATTTAACACATTTTGTACAAGACACATATGCACAGGGCATTTAAACATATAATTTTAAACATACGTTACTTGGGTCGATACAGTTTTTTCACTGCAATGTGCATTTGCATTTTTAAGAATCAAGTAAAATAGCCCTAAACATGCTGAAATTTTATTTACCGCTCAGCATTTTTCGGGAAACGAAATAGTTTCAATGCTGCACCCCATCACGGCGCACTTTCTGTTTTAATAAATAATGGTACATATTTTCCTTTGCCTACTTTGCCACTTTGTAATGAACATGGAACACATGAAAACATGCGTCTGTGATTCCCAGGCATCCCAACAACCATCGCGATATCAACATATTACGTAACATATCACATTTCTTTGTTTCGGAACTGCAAATAGCTACTTTCAAAGAGATTCCACATAAAATTATTCGACCTTCCTTCCATTTGCCAACTTTAAAGCACATATTAATGAAAAGTATATTTCTGTTAGGCGAAATTGATTTAAACACGTTTTAAATTTGCAACTGTAGCGCCCTCATGTTGCACTCGTCGTAAATCCTAAACTTGAGATTTTCAAAATTAAATATTAAATACTTATTTTAATATTGGATAATACATCCTAAAACAAAATCTAAAGTATAATAATATTCATGTTCCCTCACTTTTGAAATGTGGTATTTCCTTATGCCTCTCCCTTTTACGTGCTTATGCTTCATCGCTGTCCTCGTCACCGTATTCTTCTGCTACCAGCAATTCGGCACTTTTGTCATCCTTTGTGTTCTGTATATGTTTTCAACAAATAAGTTCAGCGTTTCATAATTAACAGGATAGCCATAACACTCATTTTTCATTTCCTCAATTACTAATTTCACACGCACAAATGCAGGAACTGCTTGTGAGAATAATTTGTTCCTCTTTTTGGTTTTGAAATCGGAAACCTTTTCCTTTTTACGCTCCACTGAAACATTAAAGTGGAGCAAAGAAAGACAATTTTTAGCTGATTTGCTATATTTTTAACAAATATTCACAGTTAAAAATTTGCATTCCTCAATTTGTGCTGACAAATTTAAATAAACACCTTTCTAATCAGCGGGAAAAAAATACTGAAAATATACCATTCATTTTTTATATCAGAAGTGATTTTCGTTTTAAATTTTTGAATTAGTCGTGCTAGTGAATTATTACATTTTTTAATTGTGGTTACTGAGGCAACCTTATCGCCATTGATAGCGGATCCTGATTGTCTCGATACGTCAATGTTTCATGGTTTTCTCAACCGCTGATGTCCTCCAAAAGAAAGATGTAAGAGCGTTTGAGCTGTAATCTTAAAAGTCGTTCAGTTTCATTTGCAAAGCTGTGGTACGGTTTTTTTTATGGGGGAAGAAGGAAGAAAAAGGATGGGTTTTAATTTATCAGAATATCCATAGTGTTTTGTAGAATCAATGAATTTCTTCCTCTTCTCTCCCGCCGCAGTCTCGATATGTCGCTATGCCATAACTAGATTCGGTAGAGCGCTGGAATTTTGTTACCTTTTCAGGTCAACGGGGGAAATAGTCAGGAACTAGGAAATGTATAAAAGCAAGTCTTAAGACTGGAGATGATACTATTTATTTGCCTTTGTCACTTGTTAAATATTAAAGGGTCGCCTTTTTATGTTCTGTTGAGCGGTTCTTAAATCACACTTGCACTAACGGAACTAATTATCTATCAAAACACACTCCCGTTTATTGCTCTACTTTCACTTTCTATAGCTCAAATGACTTTTCTTTCGATAGATATAACTCACTCTGTATGATGGTTAAGCTCACCCTGTCTCATTACTAAATTCACACTCCACTGATGGCTCAACTCTTTGTATTCTCGAGGGCTCGAAATCCTAATCTTTTATCAAATATCCCCTCATCCGGTCGTTAGACCATCTCCTACCATGTCGACAATTATTCGTCTTATATGTTTCTCTCCATTCGCCGAGGGGCGTGCATATACTTATTCTAAGATTCCTGTTTGTACCTTTCATAGGCCTTAAATTTAAGCATTACTTTCTTCTTTTTTTTTTTTCTCCCCTTTGGTCCCAACAGGTCGGGATATCTGGTTTATTTCACCCTCATGATTCGATTCTTTGGTCCATAATATTTTCTGCTTGCCTTCGGATGCTAACAAAGCTGAGTTTCTCCAGAAGCCTAAAAAGGGGCGACCCTTTTTTAACACAAAATATTCTTGTACATAAGTACAAAAGGAGGGCATATGGTCAACTGCCCTTTTTCCTGTACACAACATATTCACTATCTACATATTCTGGCTTATTTCTAAAGTTTCTGTCCGCCAGATTTTTTCCTTCTTACTACCCAAGAAATACATAATAATAAATACACAATACACAAATAACTTAACTACTAACATGAATACACATAAATTGTACACACTAATTGTAATACTATTTATAATATATGTAATTGATTATGCTAACATTTTATAATATTTTAATTGGGGACGGCGTCTCATTAATGGTGCTTCAGCTGGGTGTAAGAATCTTCTCAGATTGAAAGAAATGAAGGAAGGATTGCAGATATGCTTTAATAAAAGGATTACTTAATTCAGAAGATATAAAATTTGCTACTGATCTTCAATTTTATCCTGTGTTAATAAGCTAAATAAACCCGACCACTGATTGCTAGGCACACAGTTCCCCAGAGTGAACCACCTTGTTTTAGAGGGGTTTATCATCTTTTGATGACTCGCTCTCATAACTCGTCTATAATTCTTTGTCGTTTCGGACTTCTGGATAGGTAAATATAAATGAAGTGTAGCAATGACTTAATATTTTTAAGCAGACATTCCAATGCAGCACTTGCAACTAAAATCAATAATTTCGTCATTTTCGTTCAGAAACCGAAATACAAAAGAATTGTGTTTGCCCACCATGACACTTGCTTTATCGCTACAGAAACCATAAATCCTTTTCCGCGATTTTGCATCATGAAAAAATATTTTTTTTTCCAGAACAGTCATAAAATACGTTTCTAAAAAGCTGGAAATATTTTTAAATTTTTACTTGAAAACCCCCTACATTTCCAAAGAATTCCCTCATTACCTTCCGCGTTGAAAAATACCTTCGCCGAGGTAAAAATCTTTCAACCTGACAACATTGCATCTAGCTTGTAACACTTTTCCTTACCAGTAGAAAATTTCTCGGGGGTGCTAGGAGTTACTAGAGCTCCAGTCTCGAACCACTCCCGAGCGATAGAGGAGAAAGCCGATGGAAGTGTAACTTTCAGAGATACAGCTAGATAATTAGGCTCTTTAGCACCACGGCATGATAGCTTAGATGGTTAGAGCGTCATGATATAGCTGGGTAGGCAGTGACTTCAAATTCGTACCTACTTACTGCTTTTTTCTGGTGGAGTTAAAGGAAATTTTCCACCATAACAATAATTTACTCGCTAACATAGTACCACACACACAATGCCCTATAAATTGATATTTGTGATTTTTTTCTGTTGGAATCAAAGGAGATTTGCCACAATTGCAGTGATTTACCCGCCCCTATCAATTTATATTTATGAAAAGGAGGCTCGCTACTGCCGTATTAATTTACTTTCATGAAAAGAAGGTGAATGCAGGCCGTCAGGCCGTAGCGAGCCGCACCAAACCCCTGGGTCCTGATTTCTAGGATTTACCCGAGGTTAGCGTTAAGGTTAGTATTTGTGTATGTATGAATTAATTGCGAATTCCAATATTACAACACGTGGTAAAAATTACAGAGATTTACCCGCACCTATCAACTTGTATTTACGAAAAGGAGGTGAGTGTAGCAAACCACTGAGTCTGCCGGTTTCTAGGATTTATCCGAGGTTAGCGTTAGGGTTAGTATTTGTGCATATATGAATTAATTGCAAATTCCAATAAGACAACTCATACTCAGTTTTGCAATAAGGAACAACATATTGCAGGCAGAAAGTTACAGAGGATAATGCATAGGTTACATTACCTTTAACAAAAAATTAATACATGCAATATTTATACTTTTACAAGCGGCCACGCAAAAATACCTCTTCCGCTATCTCCTGTTCGGGATTGAGTTCGCCTCTCTCCACTGTCGCTTGGGACTGGAGCTCTAGCACCTCCGAGAATTTCTCTACATCTAAAGGTAGGTATTTAAACCTGGTGCGCCAGTCACGCCTCCTTTCGCGAACGACAGTGTAGTGTAATGGATAAAACTGAGGAATTACAATGCGGAGAAGAATAGTGAGAGAGTTGAACAAATGCAGGCGGATGTAACGTTGGTAACGCACAGAAAGATGCAATGGAATGCAAAAAAATTGCACTTTTTAGTTGCACTTATTAATAGTTGCTCACATTCAATATACAGAGAAATTAAATGGAAAACTGTAATGTAGCAATGTAAAACGCATAGAAAATAATTGATTCGAGAAAAGGCATGAGCTTTTAATAGTGTAACTTGTGGAAAAATTTTTTACTTTTTTAATTTAAGCTAACCTAACCTAACCTAACTAACCTGAGCAAACCAAAAATTGCAACCTGTGAGTTAACAGTACACATTTTCCATTTTTTAAAACCTAAGATAGCTTTTTGCATTGATTTTAACTTCAGCCAACTTAACTTAACCTAATATAAATTTCCAACCTGTGAGTTAATAGTATAGCTGAAATAAAAGTAAAATTGTAGCCTATGCGTTGTCCTCCCTAGAAAAGGTAACATTAATTATAATAAGAAAAATACAGTCAAATTATGCTTTAAAAAGTAAATATTACACTCCGGGAAGCGATTCCCCTGTATTTCTGTGGTAGTAAGACGCTCTAACCATCTGCGCCACGAGTCCGGCCTTAAGATTACGCTAACTATCCACCTACATTAGTTGACTTGAATTGAGCTCGGTTTTCTTCGTTGCTGTTCGTGAAAGGAGGCGTGACTGGCTCACAAGAAGCTTTCATTATATAAAGAAAGACTTTACCACAGTTCCACTCCAACTCCAGCCCCTCACGCCTCTAGTTTTGACGTATAGCCCGTTCCCTGAATGCATTTCCACTTGCTATTAAAGGTGGGCCGCTATCGTTTATCTCTAGCTGCTTAAACACATGGTTCGCCTTTGCTTTGCAGTAGCCAATTACGTGCTAGTTTTAGCTAATGACAGTTCCTAATCAAGTCCACGTGGGGTGAAAAGGAGAAGCATGTTGCCAAATGTACATTGAATTTTTTTTTTACGCAGTTGCGTCGTTATTGTCAGGAATACGGCTTATCTATTAAGTTAAATATGTGGTATCCTTGGTTAAGTGTGCCAGTGAATGATAATGATCGATTGTTAATAATGATGAAGAGAAAATGCATGATTTTGAAGCTGATCATGATGCCGATGCTGCGGAGATTGTGTCAGGTCCCAGTAGCAAGTGTTAAAACATAACAAAAACTCTAAATAAGCAGTGCCAGTTACTGGTTCATAAAGTATATGACTATGTTGTGAAGAATAAACTAGGTAAAGGACCAATAAGCGAGACAGTAAAATTGAGGAACTGAGTAGGCCAACAGTCAGAAAAATTGTTAGGAGAGGACCCTAACACCCAAAAAAGCACAAACAAACTCAAAGCCATTGAGGAAATTTGATGAATTCAAACGCGAAATAGTTTGCCGAGAAATCTACAGCTTCTATAGGCAAGGAAAACCTCCAACACTCCAAGAACTCCTAACATGCTTGCACAATTTTCAATTCCTATACAAAAGAACGTCCCTATTGCACCTTGTACAAAAACTTGGGTTTCGCTTTCGTATTCTTCATAAAAGGCATATTATCATGGAATCACCTCGGATAGTGCTTTGGAAGAATCAATATTTACACAGAATCAATAATTGCGATCTGCAGGGTATGGGTGCTGTACGTAGAGGTAACTTGGTATGACACACACGACGTTCTAAAGAAAGGCTGGGTTGATGGAACCTGCTCCTGTGCGCTCAACACATCCATGTCTAAAGGAAAGAGGTTAATGATGCTATATTATGGTGGAGGCGAGCGTTGTGTTCCGAACTTTTTCTACATTTTGGCGAAAAGCATAGTCGATGTTAAGGTTGACAGTCATGACGAAATGTATAGCAATATTTTCGAAAAATTGCCTACTGAAAAACCTGCCCAATGATAGGAAATGTGTCACTGTGCTCGATAATGCCAGTTATCATTCAAAATATCTACACAGTCATCGAGAAAAGACGAGATTTTGGCCTTCATGCAACAATTCAATATTACCATACCCACCCAATTCCAACAAAAAAAAATTTAATATAGAAAATAAAAGCAGTAAAATAAACAAATATGCAATAGACAAGTTTGCTGAAGCATCTGGGCACGGAGTATTAATACTACCTCCTAATCACTGAGTTTTTAATCCTATTGAACTAGAGTGGGCTAGACTGAAACATTGCGTAAGGAAGCACAATGTGGTACCCATGTTAAGTGCGAGTGTTTTTGGACGCATTGATGAGAAGAACTGGAGAAAATGTGAATAGCACACAATAAACAAAGAACGTGAATATTATGTTCGACTAATGGGGGAAGACGACAGATTCATGTTCTGGGGACAGCGCTGATGATTCCAGCGAAGAAAGTGACTAAGGTAGAGCATTATTTGTTTTATACTGTAACATTAAATATTTTAAGATTTCATTTAGCCCTGAATTTTTTTTATAGCAATAAGTCCTTGGCTCGGAGTCATACGTCACATGCGTACTGCACTTACAAGACATGACAGTACAGTTTGCTTATCGGACATTATTTGAAACGGAGGCGAGAACCAGATAGAGCGCTTGTTATCTTCTTTTAGAGGCTGCCGGATGGAAACGCATTCAAGGTACGGGCTTTAACATTGCAGAGTCATGCATTATGTGGTGGCATGCTGCGAAGTTGATTTACCTTGAACGGAAAGCGCCAAACACAATTTACGCAGTCATGTTTCGTTTTAAGATTCGCTTAAATAACATTAAATAAAATGTATATGAAAAATTGAGTTTGAAACTATTATGAATTCACAACAACAGGTCCTATAAGCTATAAATGCAGTGTAAATATAAATGCTGAAAAAATTATTATTTGGGGAAATCTAATTCACTCGTCAATTGCGCGCCTCTTGAAAATAAAATAATGCGGAGCATGTAGTGAAACTTTCATAGCTGCTTCACATAAAACTGTTGTTCCATGTTATCGATTGGTACTGGTATCTATAGAATGTGAATTAAACTAATTTTAACAACATTTCCGTAGTCGCCCAATAGTGTTAAAAAGTGAACGGAAGGTTGCAAAATTACATAATAGGTAGTGAGGATCATTAAAAGAAGATGTGAGTTAATCTGAAGCTATTTATTCACCCATGCAACCCTCCCCCCCAAAAAACTATTTAATTTATATCAGACTTCGGCAGCAGAAAGGATATTTGGCATTTTGAGTGCTGAGGATGTTGGTTTACGTCACTGTCGTTGCCAACAGCAATCAATTTACAAGACTGCAGCTCAATGGAAATAGTGCGAAAAGACTGGTTGTGTCCGATACCTCTTAAGGACAGACTTAGAGCAGTTTTGTACTTTAGCAAACTGAACCAAACGTAAGCAGATAATCGTTATAATTGGAATCCTTTAAAACTTCAAATTAAGCCTAACCCCTAGTTAACGAATCTCATTCTGCAAGTTTCATTCTCAGGCCTCGCTTAAGGATTAAGGAAGCAGTAATGTAATTTTGTATAAGTGCAATAGCATTTGAGAGAGAGGCATTGAAATGTATTGGGTGTGTGCGCACGTAATTTTTGTGAACGCATCAGGGTTTGTAATGTGTAAATGATGGATTTTAAAGTTGACTTTTGCGATGAATTATCATGAATCATGAATTTAAAAATGGGGGGAAAGGGGGAGAAAAGGAAGGCAAGGCAAGGCAAAGGGAAGGGGAAAGGTCAATGTGTGGATAGAAGTGGAATTCAATTTGATGCTAATTTACTTGACCTAAAAAAAATACATATCGTAAATTTGTTTTACCATTCTTTTTCTTGTATTTCATTGTTTGTACCTATACATTCAAGGATAAATGCTGTTAACATTACTCTAATGTTTCGTGTACCTTTTGGAAGGTTTTCGTGGACCCCCAATGGTCCGAGGACACAGTTTCCGAACCTCTGAGCTATATAAAAATAATTCATGGAATCAGAAATGCCCAAAATACCCGACAGTCGCCCTGTGGGGGGACAAGCAAGACCCCAGACGTAAGCGTTCATCATCAGCTTGGGCAATTGGGAAATACATTTGCAATAAATACTGTGTATATGAAGTGGTTATCTTAATATGGTGCGTGTCCAGAGGTGTTGCACATTACTACCTAAATAGATATGCAAGAAGATCTAATGTGCTGTAAAAAGGTTAAACTAATTCCCGTACCGTAAAATTTGGAATTAAAAGCTTTTAAACCTACTAGTTGCTATGTGGGGAAGTTCTTGTTATAACACGTAATTTGTAATCAAGAATATCACATTGTCTCAAGATCTATTTGCGTTATTATTATTATTATTATTATTATTATTATTATTATTATTATTATTATTATTATTATTATTATTATTGTTGTTGTTGTTGTTGTTGCCACTGCTGCTGCTTTCGTTGTTTGAAACACATTAACGCCTGTCGACCGGCGGTCAAATATACTTTTGAAATTTAACAATTGTAGTTTTAGCACATTTAGAATTATATTAAGTGGCATACTGCGAGAACTATCATATGGAAGGGCCCATGAGCTACCCTCTTTGCATCTGTCTTGCTCTTTCGCTAATAATAGCAATGTGCACGGACAGGGCTTGAGCCTGAAGGGTCCCATATCTTGCCAGCCACAGGCACAATAAGGATAACTACAAATGCTGACTCCGGCGCAAGCGCCATCTTGTTTGTAACCTAAGCAATATAGATCCACGGAGTCAAGATACGCGTAGTTGTGTTTAAATGAAAAGTTAATGAATGTGCTAAGATTCGTGAATTATTACAAGGATTTATTAACAGGATATTAGGTACTTCAGAGAATACAGTGCAATTCTATTACACTGTGCATCCATAATCCTGAAATAAAGAATAAAGTTTTATTTAAACATGATTTACTGCAATGTTGAATAAAACCACTTTCCTTTGGGGTGATAACAAACCTCACGGGTGGAGGGGGATGTCATTAACTTCAAATTTTGGTAATACTAAATCATCACCAGTACTAATATTTTTAAATGTCCCTTTATCTCTAATATGCAATGAGATTAAGTGTAATCAGGTATAACTTTCTTTAATAATGAATTTATGAGAATCAATGAAATAATATTATAGCATGCAATAACTTACATGTACAGCAAACTAAGGTATTTTTACAGCATATCTATGGTTGGTATCATCAATGAAACTTTCTAGGGGTTCCTCGTTCCCTTGAGTTGATACCTTTGCACAATTTGAAGGATGTCGAGTTCCATCTTGTTTCTTAAATCGTCATCACCTTATTCATGGTGCTGAATGGCCTTTCTACACCGGCAGACGAATCCTCTCATTTATTACAAACTTAAAACATTGCAACTGTGCAATAATAGCGTCAACATTTTTAAGTCATAGCATCAAGCATAGTTCTTTACAATAATTTTCACCAAACTCTTGAAATGTTTTAAAACTTTCAATATAAGAACTTAGTTCTATCACTTTCAAGCCTTGTCATCGAACCAACAATGGAGGGAGTTGTGAAATGTTGAGTGTTTGTTTTTGCAGAATTTTACTTAAGTTTGAGACAATGCATTTAATGTTTCGTCCAAAATCACTAGACCAACAATGAAACTGTAATTCATCATTTCTAACAGATTCTTTCTGCCAAGCTTGCTAAATCCACACTGTTCTTGTGTATATGATCATATGTCATCATAATGAATTTGTAGCACAGTAATATAGCATAAACTGTGTCAACCAGCGGTTGTCAACAGCTTCGGGTATTTTAAAACAGGTTTTTCTAATACACCCTGAATTTCGTGCAATATATTTTGTCGTTTGGAGAAGGCTGAAAATTTGTATAAATGCCCTTAGTAATATGTAACATGTGCTTTATCATAGAATGTTTATTCTTACAGTTGGTGGCAGCAATCGACAAAACAGAGTGGTTCACATATGTTACCATACATACTACTTAAAAATTATTAAATTATATTGGTGAGGTTTTAGACGATCAAGATGAAACAATTCTCCATGATAAATACTTTTCCTTAATGACAGACGAATCTACAAATGTTTGTAACCGAAGTTAACTGTCTTTGCTAGTTCGTTATGCTGCCCCGTCTCCATCTTTTGAGTGAAACAAAGGATATTATAAAAGATTAATACTTTCGATGGTGCTGCTAATTTTAGCGATTTTGTCACTGGGAGGACGAGTTACCATACATTTACGGCAGAGCACATGTGTTGTCGATTGCTGCCACCAACTGTAAGAATAAGCACCAGACACTATTTTCGTACAACTATCGTTGGCCTCATGAAACTCTTTCTTTTAAATAGCGCTTTGCATAATGCTTTCTCTATCTGTCTCTGTCATTAAAAAGTCATTCCTTTTTCTTTGTCACTTCGTGGACATCAGATTTGTAACAACAACCAAGCCCTGGACAGATATATTACCCAGTTAACTGGTAAATTAGTTCAGCGGGGTTACCCCCTTCCTAGTTACAGCCCTAAAGTTCAGGCATCTCACCATGAGTACACTCCTAGGATTTCGAAAACAATGAACAATATTCGGTTGAATTTCATAGTGAAATATTTTCCGGATATAGAAAGACTTAAAACCATCTTAAATTACAGTTTCAACATTCTCATTCAGTCAGTTAACTGCCTAGTTTTCTCAGGTATCACCATGGCTTTGTTACCGGTCGGCTCGAAACCTCAGAAGTACCTTTAGTAGAAATACTGATTATCCCAGACCTCTATTTGCAACTGGTTCTTATACATGCAATCGCCTTAAATGTAACACCTGCGCATTGATATCCCGATGCTCATCGTTTGAAATTAGAGTTTAAATTGTGCTCATTTTCTAACTGTACCTCATTCATGTTGTGTATTTAATCAAATGTAAGTTTTGTTTAGCGTTCTATGTTGGTCTTACGTCAACCATGGTTTCTATCAGAATGAACAATCACAGGCGTTCCAGCCGCCACGGGTGGCCGAGGTCGTTAAGGCACGGACTCGTGAGCTGGAGATCTGGGGTTCGAATCCGACCAGGATCATCCTCCCTGACTGAGGTTTTTACAGTTTTCCTCATTCCTCATAAATGCCACATGTTAAGGAGGTGCCCTAAACTTACGCCTGGAACATTTCCTTCCTTGAAAAATACATTTCATTTCATGTATCATCGGTGTCCACCGCCTGTGGTGCCTCAGCAGTAAAAACGGGCGTTAAACACACTTAAAAAAAAAAAAAAAAAAAAAAAAAAAACAGGCGTTCAGTCAAAACATGTTCCCCATTCCCAGTAGCCTAGCATGCTAATCTCCACCGAGCTACTTTTGACGATTGCTTTTCTCTTGTTCTCACACATGCCTCCTCTCCATTTTCTACCACTATTTCACTGAAAGATCAAGAGATGGAAGCAACAGTTTTACATAAAGCCCGGGCCTCGCGTTGGGTTAATGTTGAACACCGCCAGGCCTCAATCTCTCTCTCTCTCTCTCTCTCTCTCTCTCTCTCTCTCTCTCTAATTTCCCCAGGTTGCAAAGCAACTTCTCTATGTTATAGTTGGCGGCCCTGCCAGTCATGTTAGAACCTCCCAATGCCTCACCAGGAGAGGTACTGTCCACCTCGTCTTGTCACAGCACGTACAAGAGCTAGCTCGAAATATTCTGAGTTTTTAGTTTTCAGTTTTGTCATAATTTCAAGTGTTAACTTTTTGTATTGGAAGTCTCAGTGCCGTTTATGTATTTCATGCCTTTACAGAAGATTTTATTATTCTATTAATAGAGTAGAGTTGTGTATAGTTATATATATATATATATATATATATATATATATATAGAGAGAGAGAGAGAGAGAGAGAGAGAGAGAGTTAGCATGCATATATATATATATATCCTAACTTTAAGATCTGTCATACATTTAAAGCATATAGGCTCATTCCTAAACGCAACATGGAAAATCATGTGATCTACTCGGTACTTTTCTGTTAACGGGAAGATATGCTGGAGTTGATACAGGTTTTGATGTCATCAGTTAAGATGTTTAAGACATGTAATTTTTTTAAGCTTTCATTTCAGACATTGTATTCAATTAAACCGGAATTGAATGTATCCGATTACTGTTAAAGATGTTTTGTGTGTCATATATTTGCATATTTAGATAATTTCGTCCATTTTGGTCATATTGTGCATATTATGGCGTTTTAAAGCATATTTTGGTTACATCTGCGCACATGGTCTTATATTCAGAAACATGTAAATATGGTGTATATTTTAAAAAAAAAAATAATATGGAACTATATTTCGTGAACCACTTATTGAGTTAATTATATTTTGTTTTGATTGTTAGTGGAATGTGGCCTTGCAGGAAGCAATTATTAAAGCATGGTATAGATAAATGTGCAGTGACACCTCTAGTGCAGGTAGCTATCCCCTGCCCCACAAGTTTCAGTAGAAACGAATTTGAAGAGTTACAGTAGGCCAATGAACATCAACATGCCGAAAACTTAGTGTGAAAGTGCAAAATGAAGAAGTTGTGTTAAAGAGTTTGGGGAGGAATTTTTCAGTACCGATGGATTTTTTTTTTTTTTTTTTTGTAAAATATGTGAATTTAAAATAACACTAGGAAAGCGATTTAGTGCCCAACAGCATTATGATACGACAAAACACAAGAGAAATGCAACTCGGAAATCCAGTCAACAAAATAGACAATGTCTCTTGTTTGACGCAGTTAAAACTACGCCATCAAAATTTTCCTACTTTTCAAAAGACCTCTGCGAGGTGATAGTTCCGGTAACGCTCCTCTGAATAAAGTGAACAATGAACCTTTTTAAAACTTTATGGAAAACTACACGATATACCCGATTGCTTGCGAATCAACATTGAGAAGGAATTATTTGCCTTCTTGTTATCCCAGTGAATTACAAAAAACCAGTAGTGTAGGGCACAATAAGGTTTGGGTGTCATTGATAAAACGACTGATACTTGTGGGAGGTAGGTTGCAAATTTTGTTAATGACACTCTCTTTGTCGACCGGCCCTGTGATGTATTTTTTCCACATTTTGAAGTTCTTTAGTAAATCATTCAACAATTGCTACTATTCGACAATGCTATGAAACTGTTGTGGGATGGTAAAGTTAAGCGGGAACATGTTTTGCTGTTCCTAATAGTATTGCTATATATACCATTGTACATGGTATGAACGAATAGTGTTCAACGTCCGTTTTTGCTACAGAGGCACCACAGGCGATGAACACTGATGATACATGAGATGAAATGATATGTTGGGAAAGGATTTATTTTTAAGGAAGGAATCGTCCCAGGCCTAAATTTAGGGTACCTCCCCGGCATTTGCCATTTATGAGGGCTGAGGAAAACCTGGAAAAAACCTCAGCCGGGGAGGACAGTCCTGGCGGTATTCGAACCCAGACCTCCCGCTCACGAGCCCGTGCCTTCACGACCTCGGCCACCCGTGGCGGTTTTGTACATGGTAAAAGCAGTACATTGTCTTAAGGTTCTGTATCCAAAAATGGTCCATACTGTCGCATTCAGCTTGGTGAGGGAGAAAAAAGGAGTAATATTTCATAACAGAGGCGATAAATACTCGACGTACGTAACATAATTAACACAAGTATTCATAATGTCAGTAAAAACGGCAGCTCCGCCATGGGTGGCCGAGGTGGTTAAGGCATGGACTCGTGAGCGGGAGGTCTGGGATTCAATTCTTACCAGGACTGTCCTCCGTGACTGAGGGTTTTTCCATGTTTTCCTCAGTCCTCATAAATGGCAAATGCCGGGAAGGTACCCTAAACTTAGATCTGGAACGTTTCCTTGCTTAAAAATACTCCTTTCCTAATTTACTAATTCATTTCATGTATCATCAGTGTCCGCTTGTGGTTCCTCAGTAACAAAAAAGGGTGTTAAACACTACTAAAAAAACGCAGTACAAAATCAGGTTATTGCAGCATAACACAACTCTAAGGCGCTGGAGAAACGCCTCCATGTAAGATCGATTTCGATGGCGGTAATAGCAATTGCAATGGGAGTCAGGCCTTAATTTCGTAAGGAAAATCCGTTTTAAAATACAAAAACTTGGCGTCCGGGCGGGCTCTCACTTTCTCCTTCTCTTGACGTCATCTCGTCAACGCTGCCTCTCGCTTCCGCCCCTACTCCAAGTCGTCTAGGGTTCCCGATTCAGGACATCCGGAGCATTAAGCTACGGCTGCTCCACAGACCTCCGATCTTAAGATGACTTGATGTAATTATACGCTGCCCAGACCTAAGACTAAACTATCATGGTTAGAACTACTATTAAACCGTTTATATCAAAATCCTCAGAGTTTCAACAATTAATATTTCCCATCCGAGTTCTATACCCTCGTCATCTCTCATACTGGAATTTGACATATGGGGAGCCGCCCGTCCCTGCATTTGTATTAATGACATAGGCATGATTCGATCCCGTACCTCTCTGGCATGACATATGGTTAATTTATCACAAATGAGACAGACATTTGGAGCCGGCATAGGTTTCTCCTTTCCAGTTTGAAGCAATGGCATAGGGTAGAGGCACCGGTCCCTGAATTTTTATTTACGTCAGGGACATGATTCTAAACCGCACCTCTCTTGTTTAGTTCATTACTAATGGGGTATAAATGCCATGAATAATATAAATATTTTTACTCATTAAGGATACTCTTCACATTGCTGTAAAAATCAAAAATAATAAAATGCTAGTTTAAATAGATCGAATGGTAATCATAAAACCTCTCTCATAAGAAAAACAAAATAACAATCAGTTGGCCAAATTTTTATGTTCAATCACATTAACTAATGTGTGTTGTAGAACAAACTTCCAGCCTTGAGCTAATATTATGGTCAGATAAGAGAATAGGCTTATAATAGACACACTTAAATCAGAGCTTCAAGTACAAGCCTACTTTGATATAACATATACAGATTTTTATGATATTGTACTCTATGATACGGAAATTTTGGTCTGCACAAGGAACGAAAAGAAATAATCCTTTAAATAGAAAACAAAATATAAGACTATTACTTGCTTCTAAAGATAAATCACTTCACTCAGAGTAAAATTATTTTTGTCTTTGGAAGTTTGTGTTCAACTAAGAAATGTAAACTAAATTTTCAACGAAAATTTTCCTTACATAGCGTTCAAGTATGCCAAATAGTGGATTGTTACTTCTTCTACTTAATATTCATAGTACGTGGTCATCTGTCTTGGAAGTTGTTAAGCGCTTTACCACTTATAGTACACGTCGAGCTCTGTTAAACACTTCTCAGAGCGTCGTAAGCATATGCCATTTCTGAGCTATACCGCGCTTATATATCCCATCTGACGAAACATTGCAATTTTTAGGTGAGGACGCTTGTGTGCCGTGAATGCGATCCGCTTAACCTCGCTGCATGGTGTTTGGCTTGAGGAGCGCATAGTGCAGCCGGACCATGAAAACATCAACAACTGTTAGGAAGTCGATAACATTTAACTACTAACACCATGATTGAACTTGTCATAATTCATCTTATCTGCATCACCCTCTTCGTTATAACTCACAATACCTATGTTTATTACAATCATGTTTATTTTCTTTATTTCCACCATTATTTATAGGTCTCTGAAGCTATGCATACAGATTTCCCGGATCAGGCATAACGAGGCGCAAACTGATGTCAATAAGATGAAAGCGCAAAAGATGATGAATGTACTGCTATTAACGAGCCCCTTAACAGCAGAATGATGTACCGCACTCACCCTATTACAGACGGAGGTAGCCATACAACAGTCGGCCACGTAATTTGGTTATAAATTCTTCTTCTTCTTCTTCTTCTTTTTTGTCTACTTCTTATTGTGGTCCCCATCATGACTTAATTGTTTGGAAAATATAAACCTTGTACAATAACACATTCTTGCAGGAAAAACACAAGAGAGAGAGAGATAGAGAGAGAGAGAGAGAGAGAGAGAGAGAGAGAGAGGAGCTGTTTCCGCCCACTCCCCGTTGTCCAACTCCGTGTATAGATTTTTTGATTTTGGTTTATTTACGGACGCTGTTTAATATCTCAGATCATCGGCGTCCCATTCAAATCAGAGCGTGAAACGGCCGACAAATTTTGCTTAGAGGCCTCTTTTTCAGGCTTGAGGTTCTTTATAGTCCCGTAAATGTACGACACGGGACCCACGACTTTACTTCCTTTCCGAAGGAAGCCATATTTAGGATTTTTACTCTCGAACCCGCGATCTTGGGTTTAGGAGGCAAGTATGGTTATCGCTACACCACCAGGACCAACAGTACGATAGACCATACACAATATGGTAATAAGAAGAACTATTAATTGTTCGTGAAATTGGTTAGAAATGTTTTTAGAGTGTTCGATATATCATGGCCCAAGAGTACAAGTAATAAATTCCCAGCATTGCTAATAGGGATGGTTCGAGAGCACTTCAATTAGCATTGTTCGGTGCCAGCATGAGAAGCTATAGTATAGAAACATAGCGCATCCAATGGTTATATCGCCAGATTCCAGAATTGTGTACTAGTAGAAAATAATAGAAGAATAAATGGTATTACACAAACGCTGTTCTGTATTTCCTTGTTTTGGCTATTGGCGCGCGGACCACACCAGTAGCTTCTTCTTTTCTTTCTAGAGAGTTTAAGGATAGCTTCAAGAGCGATCCCCTGGGTCAAAAGTGCGAAGTATCTGGGCGTTCTGCTGGACAAGCGCCTCACTTTTACTCCCCACGCCAAAGAGACACACAGGTAAAGCCGCAGATGCGGCTAGGTACTGTGGCCTTCAACACCCGTCCGAAAGGACGACTTGATTCTGCTCTGGCTCTGGCTCTGGCTCTGGATAGCTTCATAGTCCCCTCAACGAGATGTTTGGTGTATTTAGCAGAATCCTGCAGGATAATAAGACATTGATGAAGTATTGTACAAGAATGGAATGACGCTCCTACCCGGAATATAAGAAAATACATAACATGTAGTGCCTAGGAGCACTTAGCACAATGGAAATATTCATACTGAGGATTGTATGTGGAACGCTGATATCTGGAATCATGCGAGATAAGTTGTCTGACTTGGTAGCAAATTGGAGTTGAACCTCGGACCAATATTCTGTACACATATAGTTGTAAACGGTGGAGAATTTTTGGTCAAAACTCCTGGCCAGTATTTATTTCACACATATTTATCCCAGTAATGTTGATGCAATTTGAACTTTGGACTTTCTCAATGAGCGATGACCTAATCACAGGATAGCAGTAAATGTTGTTAACTAATAATGCAGGCTAAGGCCTAATCTAACTGCAACATTACCTTGCAAGAAAAATTTGGTAATATTACTGCACATAATCTTCTAATTTTAAATAATTCATACACTCATGATAACTCAAACGCTATTGTAAATTCTTAACAATTCACGCTGGTTACAAAATGGAATTCAAAATAGAGAACACAAATCCGTTAGTTTTGCGATGCACATAAGGAAAAAAGCAAGAAAAGGTGTAGTTTACACATATACCTTCTATGCATTACGGTGTGTAGCATATAAAATATGTTAATTTTAAATTGATTTCAATATTTTATTTGTTTATTTTTTGTTTCACATTACCAAGGAATTTCGGAATTCATTATTCTAATATTATGGCAATGACACGTAAAGGTTTATTTTATAACCCCTGAAAGGTTCATCAATTATAATAGTACCAGGAGAAAGAAAGCAACAAGAACATCGCTATTAAAACCATACACGTTCTAAACAACAAAGCTATGGAAAGTTTGTATATGAATCCTGATATCCTTTATATTGCAAAACAAATTTTGAGACACACCGCCACACATCTGCCCAGTCACCGATTATTAAGCTTAGGTTATCTTTTCGCCGATTGTACTGTGTTCGTGCCACATCGTTGATTCTGTGTGTTTAATCACTTAAAATTGTCGCAGACGACTTTTATCATTTTGAAAAAAAAATCGCAGGGAATATATTTTCCTCTCTCTTCTTTGAGGTTAGCTGCATAGACGTGTCAGTAATGTGACTCAATTTTGTGCTGCTAGCGTAGTTAAGGTACTTCTGTTTTGGAGGGGTCATAATTGAAATTTCTCTAATATATTCACGAATTGAGTACCTGCTCTTAATACCCATCACCCTATTCCAGTTCGGCATTTCCGTGACCCTGTCTCTCTTAGCAACAGTACTCAGTTAATATCTCCCCCCCCCCGCAAAATAAGACCCTGAAGACCGGTGAATGGCGGAATAATGAACAGCAACAAAAGGTGACTCAACTAGTCAAACCTTTGTATGCTCGACAGACGAAGAACAGCAATCCTATCAGAGATTTAGTAGGTAATAGAGGCTACCTGGGGTTTGGTAGAATCACATTTGTCATTTTAACCAAAGATGATAAAAATCCTCCAGATCGACCTGCTGCATAGCAAGACGACTTCGGCAGGCTTCTGTAAGGTTGCTAGAGAAGGAAATTGAACCTGGACCTCGTTCAAGAACCTTGGACACAAAATGGACGAATAGCAGGGCTAGATGAAGCAAAGGTAATTTTTTTTATTGCACCTCCATTAATAATATGAAGACTTGTATCCTAGTTAGAAATGGGGTGCTTGCCTTACCTTTATTTGAATTATGTTCCAGAGACACCACAAAAGTGAGAATAAACCTCAAAGTGCGAGAGCAAAACACAGGCCTTATCTTGAGCTGTGCATACTTACCATTAGATGTGAGGGAATCCCCCATCAAGATAATTAGAGTTCTTGGTGAAACGGATGTTGGAGGGTGTAGAGCAACTACTTGTTGGATGCTAAGCCAACTTCCACCATGAAATCTTTGGCAGCACCAATACCAGCAAAAGAGCTAGTCTTTGTTGAGCTATTTGGTCACCAACAATCTTTATTTATTTAATGTTGGGAATAAACCAATCTTCTCTAAGAGGATTAGAAAAGAGGTCATCGACATTACTTTTGGAACAGATCGCATTAGCAATCTATTACAGAATGGCAAGTTTCTGACGAGCTAATTCTTTCTGACCACAAATACATTCAGTTCTAATTGGATGTTAAGATTAGTGATACATCATTCAGGAATCCAAGGAGAATCACTTGGACCACCTATAAGGAGGACCTCGCGGTTATGATTGAAAAAATTGAAGGTGTCGGATCTTTTGAAGATATAGTCAGGACGGCACACCTTTTACAGGATTTAATTTCAGACCTTATCAGGATAACTGTCCAAGAACCCGCAGGTCTGGACCAAGGAAGGTGAAGCGATGGTTCAAAAAACTTAGTGAGTTAAGGGGCAAGGTTACGAAACTCTTCAACAAAGCTAATAGAAACTGATAGTGGGGAGAGGATATCATTCAGCCCTTACAGATTACTATAAGGCTATTCGGAAAGCCAAACAACCTATTTGAGAGACTTTTGTCAGGAGATTAACAGCGTGAGAAAAGTCACCAGAATCCAGAAGATAATGTCCTACGGGAAAATAACTTCTGTTGGGTCCTTAAACAAGCTCACAGAAGATTATACTAATATGGCAGAAGATACACTTAAGACACTTCTCAAGGCTCATTTCCCAGGTTGTAAATTCAATTACAACAGTGGCAAAAACTCCAATCACAATGAGGATAATCATATGCTTAGATCATCCTTGGAGGGCTGGAAGTTGTAAAGATGAAATTGACCAATAGAAAATTTGGCTCGTTTAAATTTCCTGGAAGGGACGGTATCTTTCCTACTCTATTGCTCTATATACTACTCTACTGTCTCTTCAGGGTAAATTTAGCTTTTGGCAAAGTACCTGTGATATGAAGACTTGCCAGCGTGGTATTTATTCCAAAGTAGGGACGAGTAGATTACTCCACTACTAAGGCTTTCAGACCCATCAATCTATCCTCTTTTTGTTAAAGACATTGAAAAGAGTAGTGGAAGAGCAGCTGCTTGCTCGTAAAGTGCTTTGCATCGAAATTACTTTGCCTACTAGTTAGGAAGTCCTGTGATATAGCCCTGCCTACACAATCTAGTGGTAAGAGCTGAGGACTCTGGCCAGAAAGTAAACAACAGCTGTTGCATTTATAATATTGAAGGTGTGTTCGACAATACCACCTACTTATCTATAATTCAAGTTGTTCGCAATCGAGGCGTGAATAGCAACATTTGCAAGTGGATAAACTGTAGAAATATTCAAGCAACACTTTCCGGGGGGACACAGGAGATAGCTGCGACAAACGGTTGTCCTCAAGGAGGAATTTTATCCCCCTTGTTTTGGAGCATTGTGATTTTTATTTTTTATTTTTTGAATGCTGTTTAACGCCATTTTTTACTACTGAGGCACCACAGGTGGTGAACACTAGTGATACATGCAATGAAATGATACATTGGGAAAGGATTTTTTTTTTAAAGGAAACGTTCCAGGCCAACGTTTAAGGTACCCGGCATTTGGCAGTTATGAGGACTGAGGAAAACCTGGAAAAAACCTCAGTCAGGGAGGACGGTTGGCGGGATTCGAACCCCAGACCTCCCGCTCACGAACCCGCGCCTTAACGACCTCGGCCACCCGTGGCGGTGAACATTGTGTTAGACAACTCACTAGTGCATATGAACGAGAAAGGATATATACAGGCTTATGCAGATGACATAGCCTTAAT